>BROG01000153.1:0-225000 GCA_030159075.1 Atrina japonica
ACGTTCATTAACTTTAACTGGCTTAAGTGCAACCGGGTACTGGACCACTAAACTGAAAAGTAAAAACAACAACATTGGCGTATTTTTGCAAACTATAAAGATAAAATATCTATACACTCGGCCATGTAGCCCCACGCCCTACAATATATTTTTCTCATCTTTTTGTCGTTATTTTTTCTTGAATTAGTTCTCATTGCCGCACTGCAGAGGAAGCTCCCATGGACAGAGTCGCATCACAAGAAAAGCGTACGGCAAATTTGAACACTTTACAGAGATGATGAAAGAGGCCTACAAACTATGGGAAATTTTGGAAGCAGAATCTAAAACAAAATTATACAAGTATTTAAAGCTTTATTTACATAATGTTAGCTCGCCTGATCGATTAAAAGGGGATTTATAGGAGTACCCTCGGCATTTGAGTCCCGACTAAGTTAATGTTTTATAGTAAGTTGTGTCACTTGCTCGCCAATCAGTATCTAATGGCTTTTAATATAGGTTGCTAATCATTTACATATAGGTTTGGGGGTTTGACATTAATGTCGTATTATCTTAATTGTAGTTTCCATATATATATATATATATATATATATATATATATATATATATATGTATATATATATATATATATATATGTATATATATATATATATATATATATATATATATATATATATATATATATATATATATATCAGAAAAAGGTGTTTGAAAATATCACATTTTTGCGTAAACTTGCTTTATTCCGTGAGCGCTCACACGGAAATAAAGCAAGTTTTACGCAAAAATGTAATGTTTTCAAAAGCTTTTTTTCTAATATTTTTACTCTGTACCAAAGAACACTTATATTCCACACACACACACACACACACACACACACACACACACACACACACACACACACACACACAAAATATATATATATATATATATATATATATATATATATATATATATATATATATATATATATATATATATATATATATGGTGTATGTATAACACCTACAACACTTTATACCGACAGGTGATACCACTTTGTCTTTAGACAAAAAATTTAAACTTGTAGCTCAACTGATGAAGTCTTATTGACATAAACGATCGCCTTGAGCATTATAACTTTGGTATTATGTTTATAATATTTGTATCATTAAACTTTCGTTTTGCGTGTGTTCTGTAAATTTTTATTGCTTCCCCAGCCACCTGACAATTGATATTCTTGAATATTTTATCTTACAATCATATATGCAAAGTGTTATCATATATTTTAATATTTTCTTCTTGCCTAGATGAAAATAAATCATGATACTGTGGGACATTTCGAAAATTGTTCTATACTATAATTCATCTTTACTTCATACTTTAAATGAAATTCTGTAGACTTCTCTTTAATTTTTTCTTGTAAAAAGGCAGACTGGAATGTTAGCTGTGGGGACAAGCAATAACTCATTTCTGAAAACAACAAGAAATAGTATGACAAAAACCGGAATGCATTTTAAGGATCTCGATCCCGATATGCTGTCCAGAAAGTACCCTATGCTGTCTTTTCCGCCGAATTATGAAGGAATATTGGATCCAGAAGCGGGTGTATTATTTGCAGGCAAAGCTTTGGCAGCATTACAGGTAACTTATAATTGATGTATGATTTGAGATAAATTCAAATAAATCCCAAACAGATTTAACTATATTCAATCAAATACTGTAAAAGTTTGACATTTGGATATATCAACGATGTTTCGTTTATTCAGAATAACGATTTTTGTGAGAAAGTTTGTCAGTTTACTTGCGGAAGGCCGGTGATCTCTTCCTGGGTTATAACCGGGTTCTCCCCTCCACCAATAAACCTGGCCGCCGCCATATAACTGAAAACTTGTTGAGTGTGGCGTAAAAGAGTATTCAAAATTCGAATTCTTATGAATATGTTATATACATATTATAATAACAGTAACTTAAGATTACGTTTCATCTTTTCGGACCAAGTTACTGCCCGATGACGTCATTGACTACAAAATACAATCTGCTACTATGCCGATTCCAATATTACTAATTGACTAAAGATTGCGATATTGACGATTTAGAATACGTATTTTACATGTGACTTTAATTGAACTCAATATGGTCGTTTGAGAGCCTGGTTCCTTGCGGACGAATAGCTATAGGGAACAGAAAAATCCGAACGTTTAAGGAAACCAACTTGAAAATATTCTCTGACTTAAGAGAATTCTGTAGTTTAATGGTGTCGGGTCCAGAATCGACAGGAAAGATTGTCCTGTTGCAGTCAGTTCTTTCACCTGAACGTAAACTTACATAGATCTATAAATGTGTATGTCAAGTGGAACATGTGTTGTTTTGACAGTCTAAATCCATTGAAATAAAAGGGGAATATGAAAAATTGTTACTTTGTAAACAAAAAAATCCATATCAACGATTTTACAGCATTGAAGTGAATTTCATCTGAAAATCTGTAAATCCGGAAGTTTTGGCGGGCCTATATTTTCGTGATAAATAAGTTCTAAATTTATTTGCGAGATTATATTTTCGCGATTCCGGATGCCCATTTTGTCATACTATTATCATACTTCATTATACGATAATTTAATTTTTGCGACCGCGAGCTTTCGAGAAATCACGCGTAAATAAAATCATCGCAAATAAATCCAGATTTACAGTCGTTACTCGCACTCAGGACAATGATTACCATCGTACTCGTTTTAGTTGACCTGTACACAAGTTTCCCACATAATTTTGGTTAAAGCAATTGAAGAAAAATAAATACATGTACATGCATATGTGAATGTGTTTTTATGTCTATAAATTGGGAACACAATAGTAGTAAAAAACTAATATAGACTTCAAATCAGTGTTTTAATTGGTGGATTACATGTAAACAAGGATTTGAAGCTTAGACCCTATGGTCGATCATTGTTATGTTTTGTTTGTTTGATTGTTGTTATGTTTTGTTTGTTTGATTGTTGATTTACATCCCGCCGATAATCTTCCATTTATATCATGTATATGGAGATGTCACAATTGATACAGGCGACTCAACAACCCCTATCGAACAGGTATCTCAACAGTTTATTTTGTGAAACAGTGTTGTCATTAACAAGGACATTATGCCGACCGTAAAATTTGCTAAACGTTGACATCAAACGCGATCCCTGTTATAATAAGTAAGTAAATAGTTTACGTCTACTCTGTATATGAAATGACTATATGTTGAACAACATCCTGTCATACTGGATCATTTGTGAGCTTTATATATTATATATTTATTATGCGAGATATTACTACTGTAACATTATGAGGTTCGGGTGGAAAATACCTTTAGTAAAATTATTAACTTATAAATGAATATAAACAGATGATAAAATCGGTGTACCCTAAGATACAATATAGAATGCACTTTGTGAAAAATACTGGCAGCTGATTTAGTTACATATGGACTTCTGACAAACAACTTATCAACACATTTCATTTAGATTTGATAATATAAACCAAAACAAATATAGAAATTTATTTTTTGATAATTGTTGCAACTGGAAGGTGCAATTGGTCAATATATGTTATCGGTTACTCTTGGTAAACAAGTTTAAGTACTTTTGGTCGTAATTTCAAATAATATGATGTACTGAAATTTATTGTACTAGTTATGATGGTGTAAAAAAGGTTACGGAAGGTGAAACTTTGACAGATTGTGATATGCACAGCGACACAACTACAACTCCGGTTCTTCGTTGATCGCAGTGCGGGAGAAGTTTCTAGAATATTAGTGTTCTACGTTGTTCGGAATTGACATTTGTATATTAGAGCTTCCCCAGAACAGTATTGAGAGACCGCCATTTTGCTACAAGCTACTGTTACTTGAACGTATTATTAAAGTATCACTTGATGTTAAACAAATATGTACGATCACGAACTGAGTTATTGCTATCTTGAGGGTTACACTGGTTAATTGTGGATAATTACCATTGGGAAAGCCGTTACACGCGTTCTACGACAGTACGCGTTTGTCGTATAGTTTGGTTACTAATTCCCCGCCTGTGTCTGTAGTAGGTAAAATGTCTAAGTAGGAAGCGTGTGAGCTTGAATCTGTTGTGGCTTTAATTATTGACATATATCGCATTGGCATATGTATGGAAATTTTCATTACAAAATTTGTCAAAACGTCATATAAAGCTATCACTAGCTTTTTCTTCTTTTGATTTAGAAGCTTCTGAATAAATTCTAATTCGTAAGAAGAAAGAACATGTCAGTCAATAATGTGGCACTGTTGGTTCCCATGGAAATGCCGGCAGTTTACCGACAAACCTGGTCTCTTAACATTACAAATATATTGTCTATTAGAAATTCCAACATCTTTTGTATATCAACACTGTCTAAATACAGTATATTTATGTGTAGAATCCGAGTAGTTTTTATGACAAAAGTATATATTAAAAACCTTATTTTGTGCATTTTACTGTAAGTGATGTAAAATACAAAATTATATTTATAAAGGTTTTCTGAAAAGACGGATACACTGGAATAAGAATAGAGATGGAAAATCAAAAATTTTGCTGTCGTCAAATTTCTTCTACTACCAATTTTAGTGAGGACTTAACCGATGTTTACGTCAAGGCATATTTTATCTTCACCACATTTTCCATACATTTGTAATAAAAAGAATAAATACCCAGTTATTCAAAATGTAAAATATCAGTATTTATATATTAATAGCTATAATAGTAAATCGATGTAATTATTCCGGTACTAATGATTATTTAGTCGGTAAGGACCAACGACATAACAGGTCAGCCAATCAATAGATATGGGTCACTTGACCAAATATGATGATTGTTTGTTTGTTTGTTTATTGTTGTTTAACGTCCCAATCAAGAATCTTTCATTCATATGGAGACGTCACTAAATGCCGGTCAAGGGCTTCAAATTTAGGCCTATGCTCGGCACTTACGGCCATTGAGCATTGAGGGTTCTTTAACGTGCCGACACCTACTGCAACACGGGACCTCAATTTTTACTGTCTCATCAGAAGGACAGGAAACCAACCTGCCGCCGGCTGGACTCGAACTCACGACCTCACGATCAAGAGTCGAGCGCGCAACCGACTGAGCCAGGCCGGGTCCAAATATTATGATAAAATAGCGCAAACGTGCGCAATATAGATACTCAGCCATTGTAATTCCGGTAACTGGGAAATGAAGATATTGCTTCGACAATGTAATGATTTCATGGTGTATTCCCTGATTTGCAGGAGCTGTTCAAAAAGTATGGAGGAGTGATACATGATGTAGAGCCTCTGTTAAGCGTCATTCCAGGGGAGATAATAACAGTTGTGACGACTAAACGGCAATACAGCGCGAAAAATGTTGTTCTAACAGTTGGACCATGGGCGTCAGAAGTGTTATTGCCACTTGGTATCAATTTACCATTGAAAGTAAGTACTTGTAGATTGTATAGATAGTTTGATATGAAATAAAAAGACGCTGCAAGGAGAAAGATCAATACCGCTTTACTTACCTATTGCATTGTGTAATCAGACACAAGAAAAGGAAAATGTAAAAATTGAACACACATACACATTTATGTGGCGCATCAAATAGAAAGGGCTCTAACGACGGTCTAAGTTATAATTAGGGAAATTACATGAAGGTTTGGCAAATGAATTCCTCGATATCAGATATGAATAGATTTTGAGAAAAGCAACAATTGTTTACTACATAGCGTTTTGTATTATAGCGTAGCTTTAACTGCACATTTGGAATAACAATACTAGGTATGGGGCATGAATGTCTAACGTAAAGACTCGGTTTTTTAAATTATGATAGGATGGTGATCATAATTAACGGATTAAGATAAAAAGGAGTGTCAAATCAAGAATAAAAAAAAAACAACAGAAAAGCGTAATGTGTATTTGCCGATTTAACAGGAGTGCAATAATCAAGTATTAATTTAAATCAGCAAATATTTATCGACTTCTTCTAATATCAAATAAATAGAATATTAAGTAATGCAAACTCTTTTACTTAATCGGGAAAACAAAGAAGTAACGGAAATGATAAAAAAAAAGTTAGTTGATGAATCAGTAATTGTTAAGTATAGTGGAAGGGAATATCAATTTAATCAGTGGTGGACGTATACTATGAATTCATATATTGGCATATAAAGTATAACCTGCTTTAGAGACCACTTGTATGTAAAGAACACCTGGTCACAAAGACCATTCGTGCTGTCCCCAATAGTACCATTTGTGTACAAAGCATCCTCTATATAAAGACCACCCACCTAGAAAGACTGGTTTTCTTTTGTTCCTAAGGAGGTCGTTGTATACACGTTTCACTGTAATCAAATAATGCGTCTATACCCATCAAGACTGAAGGCTACGACTGTCCACTACAACTCAGTGTTTTAACCCGGGCTAGGATTTCCTGCGTCTAATAGATTTAAGTGCTGGTTTCTTTTTAATGTTTCCTATAACACACTTTTAAGCATATAGCGTAGAAGATAACATACATGTACTGGACGAAGCAGTATGTGTCTGTAAACTAACGCGAAAGTAGAAACGTATCTATTCCGGCTATAAAAAAGTTCGCAGAACAAAATGAAACGCCATGCCTATAGAAATGACTTCACATTACTTTATTCTAACTAATCAAGTGTACTGATTATTAGAAACAGCCAATCAAATTCACGGGAAAGTGTGATGTATTGTTCCAAACTGTGATGTGGCTTGCATTTTTAAAAAAAAAATTACACGATTCAAACAAAATGTACGTACCAGAGTGCTTCAAATTGGCGTATTAGAATTGTTTTCTATACGGGTTAAATGAACCATGTCAAATTCCGTACTTGCGGGTTACAAAATTTATCTCCAATTTGCTGAGTTATCTCCTCTTTGTAGCAGGTATCATGTAATGACGTATGTGGGCAAATATTTGTTTTTTTGCTAAATAATATTCCTTATACACCTTACAGACCTAGGTAATATTTATTTACCTCATATGTGAATTTTTTTATGACTTTATACTTGGTTCATCAGGCTAGGGTGTTTAATTTTCAAAGTAAAAATTAAAAGTCGTTTTCCATGCAATTTATTCAACACAAGATTCAAGATAATGAATCGCAACTCTTGCAAATGGGAGGTTACTCTGTATTCTGCAAATCGAGAATAGCCGATGACGTCGATGGCTAGAGGAATTGCCTTTAAAAATTTAGAAATACAATTATACTGATTATGAATTGATAATTAGTAAAAATATTGATTAAAGCAGTATTTGCTGTATTTTTGTTAAAACTATATTTCTCCCTTTTTTACTATATAGATTGATATACAAAAACAAAAAGATAACAAAGGCATACATATTTTTCAATTCCTAATTATTTGTAAACATTTCTTCAGAAACCCGTGTTTGGCACTTTTTCACTTGAAATGAAAAATTAATCCTTACTATTTACTCGTATATGAATACCATACTGGACCGGACATTATTTTCACAAAATACATAGTAATATAAGATTTTTTTATGGCTGTGTATAGCTCTTATCTGTTATTGTATATTAAGTACAAGTAGTAAGAATAGAACAAAATCGAAATATTTGTCCCTTAAATTGATATCTATAATTTCTCTTCAGCCGATTAAGATATCTGTTTTCTACTGGAGAGAGAAACGCTTCGGTGAACATAATGATAGAAAATTCCCAACATTTTACGAAGAGAATGGAGTGGACGGAAAATACCATGTCTTTGCTATGCCAAGTATAGAGTATCCCAAACATATAAAGGCAAGTTACCTCGTTTTGTTCCAAAAGAGAATTATAATGTATTTTGATATACAATGCTATACCTTGAAGGTGTTCATCACAGCGTTTCAAACGAATGTTTCACATATTTTACGGTCAACATAATCCAATGTTTGCAACATCCATGCCATACGATATAGTAAGTTATTACACTCCTCACGTGTTTCATTGGACTGGGCTGTGGACTTACGGCGGATGCTTACTCCTCCATGGCATCTGATCCCACCTCTTGGTTTCCATAGGTCCGTCTTTGTCCATTTTTACCGGATTTGTATCTATGTCCTGGACATTCTATTGATTTATACTTTGGTATCTGAAATTTTTTATTTTATTCACTTGTAGTTCACGAATCTTTTATGCCGAGTGTAGACATATAAAGCAGGTGTTCATAACCACATTGTACAACATCGAAATAGATACCTTTGTAGGCAAAATAATTATCTCAGGTAACATTATACCATCGACCATCGTAACCAATTTTAACTCCTTGGTTTGGGTTTTGTTTTGTTTTTTTTTCTTAATATATATTTTTGTTAATCTAAGTCATATTAATTGAAGCGAGTGACAACTGTTTCTTGACATTTTCTGATTTTACAGATAAAAAAGCCTATAGAAAAATTAATAGTTTGTGTGAAAAGCTTTATTGTGTCATTCTGACAGTTTCTGAACATCATAAATAATCTGTGATAATAACTATATATTGTATATTTTGACAACTTTTGATAATAAGGTACAATTCTTTTTATTAACTTCGGAATCGGATGACGGCGTTTCCGGTAAGACGCAGGCAGTTAGATGTTTTTTTTTTTCTTTTTTTAATTTTCACAAATCGATCGGTCCCGAAGAAAAACTAATTTGGCCGGACTTAAGGACCCGAGTACAATTTAGAAAAAGAGAACTTCTGCCGTAGTGATTTTTATCAAATTTGTGTCATAAATTTGTTGTTTTATTAACATTATTTTTAATACAGAAACAAATGCCTTTGCCTGTGCAGTTTATTGTGGAGGTCGTCTCAAGGGTAATGATCCCATTATTATGGGACCTAATGGACTTTTTAATGAACAACGAAGACTTTTTCGTTTTTTTCATAATTCTACCCTAGCTTTTGAACATTCGTAATATATGTAAAAGCCATGCTCAGATTTAAGGAGCGTATCCGCCATATTCGCCCTTGCTCTACGTACATGTAAACATACCAGAAACTGTCTGATGTCATTCAGAAGTCGTAAAAGCAAGATTCTAACCTCTTTTTCATTCTTACGTGAAACTTCTTTATTCGAACAGAAAGTAGATAACTTATGTTGCTTGTTATTACAGAATGTGATTATAACTAAATATGAACAGCTTATTTAAAATGACAACCAAACTTTGACACGATGTGCAATGAATGCGCATAGCGCGAAAACTCGCCCTCGTTAACCGCTGAAATTGTCGGAGGCCCACACGCTTGTCCAATATTCGCCATACAAAATGCACTTATCAACTACAATATGCAAAAATATTTGGAATATTTCATGTTCGACATTTCAAATGTTTATATTCTTTTGTCTTTATTTATTAATCTTTTATTTCATTTGAACTAGATATGTTTACACTCCGGTCCAGAAATTGATCCTGACCGAAGGGACGTTGGTGACGAATCCTGGGTCCGGAGTCGAATGAAAGATTATGTGTCCAGACATTTTCCTGCCGTAGAAGATGAACCAAGTATCGTTGAATCTTGCATATACACGGTACAACACAGAAACAGAAAAAAACTGTGTAGTTTAGTAATTTCATTTATAGATTCATATACAAAATGTTATGTTGCATTATGTATATTAATTATTTAATATAATGCATTGTCTTTCAATTCAAACATCAAATCACGGATTATGTCCATTATGGTTGATACGAACAGCCATTGAAAGTAAGGGGGGTGCAAAAAAGTTTCACAAGTTTAATAAGGTATATGACCGCCATTTGCACCGATGCATTCTTCTTACCTACGACACATTGAACGAATCAGGTTATGCAGAAATGCCTGAGGAATGTTCCGCCATATGCGTAATAAAGAACGACACAAAGCGTCCAACGTAGCAGGGGGGAGGGGAGGGGGTTGGCTCTTGATGTAGACGTCGTTCAATTTCATTCCAAACATGTTCAATAGGCGATAAATCCGGTGACATCGCAGGTCAGGGTAGCACATTCGCGTTTTGCTGCTGTATTAACTAACAACGCGTGCGGTCCTGTGTTGTCCTCCTGCAGAATGACGTTATGCTGGTTGTGTGAATGAATGGAATGACGTGCTGACGTACAATCTCGTCACGGTAGCGTACGCCGATTATATTGCCCTCCATTATCACCAACTGGGTTCTTCCATGTGTTGTAATTCCGCCTCAGATTATAATGTTCCCTCAGCCGGATTGGCGACACTGAATAACACAGGCGTTAATGTAACGTTCTCCGGCACGAAGATAGGCCCAAACACGACCGTCACTGCTGTCGAGATGTAATTTCGACTCGTCCGTAAACAGAACTTCCCCCCAATCTCTGTTATTGAAACGACGATGCCTCCTACACCACGCTTACCTCGCAACACGGTGACGCCAAAGCAGGACAGGACGGATAGCAGCACGTCGAGGACGGATGTTGGCCTCTCGAAATCTGATCCTTACGGTACGAGGACTTATCCGTCGATGCTTCTAGTGGTCAAAGAAGCTGATTGGAATCGATTACGCAAATGTAACGTCCGTGCATACGTATCTTACAGACGTGACGTCACACGCAGGCGTCTTGATCGTGGGCAGTCACGAAGTTAATATGAACTCCAAACTGCCTTGCCATATTGCTTTAAGTCATCCACCTTCCAGGATCCTAATAGCACGCAAACGATCATTTTCAATCATACGAGGCATATCTCAGTCAAACTTTTATTCCAAAAACCAATGTTTTTCTGTTTTAATACATTGAATACTGTCAATGAATGCAAGAAATTCTAATCGATTACTATCCACGTGTCGCTTAGGGTCGAAACTCAAGAAATGCGTGCTGTGGCCATCAAGGCGAATCGAACGCGATATTTAACAAATTGAGTACTCAAACACGCGTTTAGTATATTAAACTATTAGCAGGGTGCTCTGTGTCGAAAAAGACGAATAGTTAACGAGTTTAAGTAAACGGAATAACACACGGCTAAAGTTATTTGCAAATCATAGGAAAACGGGAACTTACGACGACAATCACGATTCCCGTGGTCACAATTTTCAAAATTTCGTGTTTTACAGGGTACCCCCTGCTACTGTATTGTAAGGGGAATCTTTAAACACGAAAAATGAAATTATTGCTCTATTTTTGGTGGTTAGAAAGGTACTAAGAATAAAGTGCATACAACAAATATATCAAAAAACGAAAATGGATATTTCTTAAGCTATCTGCCTATTATCATATTTATCATATTTTCATCGATAGCAAAACAAATTACAAATTCCTTTCTCAATATTTTAATTCTGATCAAAATAGTAAGTTAGGGTTTATTCGACATGGATAATCGCGGGCCGTCAATCATTTTGTTGCTTACACTGCCAATCCATTAACTAGGACGATTGTCTTTCAACATATTGCTTATTTTTACTGTGGTTTGTGTGGTTAATTTACTTAATTTATTTGGCCAGTGAAGTTAGTAGAAGGTTGTTTTGTTCCGAGGAATATTTTGTGCCATTTCTAGTAACTTTCAGCTTTTTATTGAATTGAGTTTGTCATGATAACTGACACACTTTCACTCAAATTTATTACAAAGCTTTGATGTGATCTGATCTTTTTAAGATCAAGTTTTTAACTGCAAAGGATAATGGTTCTTCGAAGGTTGCGTATATGCCAGTGAACAATGTCTATCGCACACATTAGGTTCGTGTAGGTATTTATTTGTATTAAAGGATGATTGATGTCAGGATATATATATATATATATATATATATATATATATATATATATATATATATATATATATATATATATATATATATATATATATATATATATATATATATATATATATATATTGTAATAACAACAATACCTACCTGTTATGTGGTCACTAAACTTGAAATTATTGCTGGGCTTTCAAACTAACAGAAGTCTGAAACAAGAGGCCCTACGGGCTTTAACGGTCACCTCAGTAAAATGTGAAATGCAGTTAGGAAAACCTGATCCCTATGGCCAGGTCCTAGCGCTGTATCATTCGCAAACATTAGGCAGCTTCTCATTGAGACAGTGTTTTGTTTTGTTTTGTTTTTTTGTTTTTTTTTTTGGTTCATTGGTGCCTTGAAAGAAGTTAAAATGTGCAAATATTGACGAAATCCTGATATTTTCTGTTTGTTAAGACTTAAGTTTTAATAGATACCTATGAAATTAAAATTGAGACCTACAATGATCCTTAAATAATTCCTAAAATTTTCCTCATGTATTTTTTTTTCACAAAAAGTCATTAATCTTATTTAATAAGCCATTTGCATAGAATATTGTATGTAATAAAAAGTGTCCCTTTGTGACTTGTTTATAACATAATTAGTTTCAGAATCATACAAGACGGATATTGACTTAACAATTATTTGCATACCAAATTTGATAGAACTATGATCATTATTTTGGTCATCATGTCCAGAAGAAGACGATTTTTTTAAAGCTGTATGAAGATTTAGTCTTTTTATACCCTATTAGCGCCTTATGGGTCTTAGCCCATTTTCATTTATATACGTTATACAGATATTTTACATTGGAATACCCCTTGCCAAATTTGGTTAAAATTGGCCCACTAAATTACCATTAGTTACTAAAACATTGGTATAAAACTGTACCCTATGTTATCTAAGGCGCCCGTAGTGATTCGCTTATACTATAAGTTATAGACAGATTTCGTTTTCAGTTGCAAACTGTGACTTTGTAAAAATTGACTTAAGAATCATGCATACGAAACTTGAATGTCATCTTATTATTGGTTAGTGAGAAAAAGACTTTTAAAGATATAGCAAGCATTTGTCCTTTTGGGGCCCTATGGAACCCTAAACCTGTTTCCTTTGCAATCTTTGTGGCTTCATATGGAGATACTTCGTGCAAAGTTCGGTTAAAATTGGCCCACTGGTTCAATTTAGTCCTAAATATGAAAACTATATTTATAATTCTTTAAATAATGCGAATTTAATTTTCTCTAAACGCATATATGTAGGGGGCTTAACCTTTCTGAATGTGACTGCGCGTTTTCCTGAAATTTCTAGATTTGAACTTTGACCCAAAATTAAAGAAAACGTGACCGCGATAACGACGACATCGATATTTCAATGAGGCTTGGTCTCCTCTTTCTAATGATATAAAATTTAGCCGTGTGTTATTCCGTTAACCCAAATCGACCAAATTCGTTGGCTGGGCACCCTATTATATGCCTTTAGGAATAAAGGGCGATCAAAGAATACTTTTTATGATTTTATTTAACTTTTAAGCATACACAGTTTCCTTTTTCCGTTAGCATATTTTAGTTATTTTGTTAAATTATTGTATATAAGAAAATAACTCAGATTAAGATTTTCCCTGAAAAGAAAAAAATAGCAGGGTATTGTCCAGTATGACGATTCTGAAATACTCATTACTGGATTCAATATATAACATTTAATCTTTCTTATGCACATAGTGAGCGGATTGAGGTATACTCTGTACCCCTAACACAGACCCAGGCAATTATACATTTGTTTTGTTTATTTGGTGTTTTACGCCACCGCACGCAACAATTATTCAGTCATATGATGGCGGTTGATGTTAATGTTTGAGAAGAGAACCCGGTTATCATGTACCCAGGCGGAGACCACTCACCTTCCGCAAATTAACTGGCAAACATCTCACAAGACCAACTCAGGTTTCAGTTGGCCATGAATCCACTCTGACTAGCAATGAGAAACGACATGGTTGAAAGCGCGATGCCAAGGAGGACCCTTAATGCATATATGACTACTCCAATCACCTGGAATATTTATTGATATTCAAACTGACTGTCACCCTACTTCATCATTTCAGAACACCCCGGATACTAACTTTGTCCTGGATTACCATCCGAAATGGAAAAACATTATCATAGGTGTTGGATTTTCTGGTAAATATGATTTTAGATAAGAATGTCTTTCATAAAACAAATGAATAATTACTATTTGAAAAGGTCCTTTTATAAATGTCAGAACGGCACGAATGAGCAAAATCGACATCGTGTAAGAAACCAAAGTTATCTCCCCTTATTTCTCTAAATTTAATTGTGTTTTATTTTATCTTTGATTTTATAAACTAGCATTAACATCCAATCTATTTATTTGTAGGTCACGGATTTAAACTTGCTCCTGTTGTAGGAAAGGTTCTATGTCAATTAGCAATGAATCAATCACCAGCATACGATATGAAATACCACCGCATAGATAGATTTGTGCTAAAGAATAAACTGTGATAGTACGAGGCATGACGAAATATTATTGGATTATGGTTTATAGATACCACTTCTGTCTCTGTTAAGATCAGAGTACTAGTATTCAGTACTGATAGACCATTTTCGAGTTGTCTTGTTACGTCACGATTCGTCATAATAGAGTGTGGTTTCAAAGAGAAAAGTAGGGCACCATTGTATTACAGATAAGCAGTTTATCGCCTCTATGACCAGGGATATTAATATCATTATGTATTAGGTGCCAGATGTGAAAATTAGATTACAGGAAAGTGATGATATTTTCACAATTTACAAGAGATAATTCAACTACAATTGATTCCTCGCAAATGAAGTGAAATAAATAATCAACGAATATCGTCAATGAAAATGTTATATATAAACCTGAATCGACCTTGCCCAAATTTCAGATGACGTCATATAATCTGAGAACAAACTATTGTGACGAAACTGAACGGAATGAGACAACTCGAAAATGGTCTACATATAAATCATAGATACGGATAATGGATCGGTTAGTGATAATTTTAACACTACTAATATTAGCTACTGAAGCTCCTAGTTTCAAGATTACTTGCTATTGATATTAATATTTTAACTACGAAATGTAGGAAAAAGATAGGAAAAGGCTTGTGTCTTGAAAAATCTTAATAAATTTTGTTTTTCAGATGTTAACAAGGTCAATAAATAATAATAAAAAAATATATAAATCATTATTGAAAACTTTTGATACTCTACTGCAATTCATCATGTCACGGCTCCTTTTCAACCTACAAAGAAAAAAATGTTTATTTTTGGAAAAAGCTTCAAATATTTTACTTTGTAGATGTATGAATCGACCTCAGTAAATCCAGAAACATTGAAAAGATACCTTGCATTTAAAATGTGGGCTATTGTAACAACTACATGATCTTATGGCAAAACGTTGGCCATTTTGGAAAATGCCCGAAATTTTGTATCAAACAGAAAGTCAGAGTGCCACCCTCATTTTTAGGTTTATGATGGTATTTATAAAAATTCTAGATATGTGTCACAATTTAATCAGAAAACTCTTACGGGACTTAAGGTAAGGTTTGCACGTACAGGGAGATTACTCGTATTTTAAACGAAAGTTGGCGCTGTGTCTTACTTGATGACGTCAATTCCATTCATAAAAAATACATTTGATGATGTCATAGTGTTGGCAGTGTCAGGCCATGAACTAGTAGCCACCTGCAATGTTGTACAACTATAATTTATATGTCCTGAATATATTTAAGCATTGTTTTTCATTTTTTTGAACATCATCGAAGTACTGTACAATGAATTTTTTCCATGAGCAATTGCTTTTATATCCCGTTGATGTTCAAAAAATGAAAAACAATCCTTATATTTATATAAATTACCACCATTTTTCAGTGAAACTGTAGTCCACTGGATACTAAATTCATTCCAGAACACTAACTTTGCTGGGGGTGTTTTCATATGACGTAATGGTTCAATAGGTGTTTTGACATGAGGAGTAGTTCTCTTTTCTGATCGCAAATACTAATGAAATTAAGGTTTAATTTCTTTTTTTTTATATCATTTTGAAAGAAACTAGTGATATGGACAATTTTGAATACTTATTCTCAGATTTAGTTCGCGATTTTTAATATTCGACCATTTAGTAGAGGCGGGTTAAATGTGTCAGCAGAGTATTGCCCGAATTGGTCGTGTGCAAATGGCTGATAAGCCTACCATGTGCAACAGATAGCAACAGATGATCGTTGTTAACAACAAATTTTCATTTGAATTCTGATATTATATCAGTGGAATATATCACAGAAAGTTTGAGTGTGACTTAATATTCGTTCATGACAGCTGGAAGTAACCATTCTATTTAATATTTTACCAATCGCTGGATCAGCTGGGAAATGCCGTGAACTGTGAATTGATGACGATTTCGTAAGTAGACCTATTTTTCAGTATATAGGCTAGCCCACTAGCAAATCCTTCAAATCAATTGAAACAAGACAAATGCAGATTATGTTGTGAAATAACAAACTTTTATTGTTCTGTTTAAAAAATAATTATCGACACGTTTGTTATAAAAAAAAATCTGTGTCGGCCTATAAATTATAATAGATCCATATGTCAATTCAGACTTCAGTTTTTACCAGCTGATCATATAGAGTATCCCGTCAATTTGCTGAGAAACCTATGAACACTACTTATGCTCGGCATGAACATTATAGGTTGTGAAAAACAAGATGGGCCTGGTAATTAGCCTAGCAATTAATAGGATTTGAGGTGAACTGAGAGTCGATTTCACGCGATGCGAGTGACGAATTGTTTCTGACAGGAATAGCCTATATGGTGTTTATCAGAGATGCAGGACAAAAGACCTGCAATAGACCTGACTCCCTTTTCAACTGACTTACAAGCAACGTAACTACGAAGCAAATTTTCATTTCTGTGGCCTGTGTTTCTTTTCATAACACGACCTAGATCTATCGCAATAGGCCTATGATATGAACATCTACAGTGTCAGTGTGCTACATCTGCAGGCCTAGTCTTATGTTTTCGATTTCTTTCAGTGATTTTTGTTTGTTTTGTAGTAATTAATGGTTTTAAATAAAAGTATGGAATGGATGTGTGTTATTTTATTCTTTATTGATTCATTCATAAGTTCAGAGAATACTTGTCCGACAAATCGCTGCCCTACCATGGTCATGGAAAGGGTTTCTTAGATATTCAGGTATTCCTACTCCACCTAGCGGTTAACACTTAGATCACGTGATGACTCACTGGTTTTATTGATACAACAATACGGACGTTCTGTATAACTGTACTGAAGGAAATTACAGTCAGTATGTAAATATTGAGAAGTAATGACATTCAAGATTTCCTGTATGACTACGATCAAAACTTTGAAATGTGCGATATAATCCTAATGATTGCGTAGCTTGATTTAAAGTATTCTCCATATTTGTTTTATAATAGAATCTGAGTTTGGCTTCCAGTGAAAGGTCTGAGACTTTCGCAACACACAGAACAAATGTCATCCTCCGAGATCCAGGGGCGATTTCTAAAATTCATGAAAAACTTTATTATTTTTTCTTCTTAATATTACCTTCAACGAGCACAATAACACCGGTTCCTTAATGAGTAATACGCTATCAAAGATCGCGGTGATAGCAAACTGTCACTTCGCGCACTCGTGATTTTACTATCCGCTTTGATGTTTATTTTTTATATTTCCGGTGTTGATTTTAGATACATTGAAAATTTTCACTTTCTTTTGACTACTAAATCTATGGCATGTTGTAGTCTGACAGTTCCGTGCTGAGTTGTTTTCATGATTTTGTTTAGCTTCAATATGGTGCTATAAATAGCGGACGAAATTCTACTGTACTTGTTCAAAAGATTGTAATAATGTTCTATTTATTGCCATTTGTGAAAAAATATTCATGTACATGTATATTTATCGTAGTAAGCAACTCGAGAGAATTTAGACATATTTTTGCATTAACAGCATATGTTTTTTTTATATTTAAGATTAAACTTTGGTCGTGTTACAATACATTGTTAGTCTAATGCAATTTTCTTTGAGTAATCATAAAATAAAACAATTCGTTATTTTCACCTTAAGTGGTAGTCTACGAGACAACAATGCAAAATCATATTTTGTCTATGAATGACATTTTCCAATATTAATGTAATAATCTGATAAATGTTATTTTTGTGATATGTACATTCATTATTTGAAGTATTTTTTTGACATTTTTTGCACCCACTTGTGAAAATTGCCTAATACATAATGTTATGAATACAAAACGTCTTATGGAAAACAATCCAGTTAACAGCATATAAAATCCATTCCGAAGCTTCTTATTTTTTTTTTAAATATAAGTACTAAAGTGATTCCGTGGGTAACGGGAATTCTTTGGCCCGCTTGTAATTATTTAGAAAAGCGCGTATATTACAATGTATACAAAAAAAAGGCATAGATATAAAAATTCGGGTTCGGGATTTCGGCTGTATATAATTGTATACGGGTCTATATAAATACCGAAAGCACCAGCACCTTATCGAATACGCAAGAAAAGGCACAGGAAAGACCAATATAAATCGAGAAAACAACTTTCATATTGTAGATTTTTATATATGAATACCCCTGAAGACAATTGTAAAAAATTGGATGCAATTTAAAGACGCAAATACGATGTTATTTCATTACGCAACTGACGGTGGTAAACTCTTGCTGCGAATTCAACTTATGTTATTATTCATACGAATTGAATACAAAAGTCTTGTCGTATTTTTAATATATATAAAACAATATTGTACATATTTGTTGTGTACATGATTCTTATCGAATTCGCATATCGGGTTGATTTGTTTCTTTCGGTATTTTCATGTACCGGTTTCCCTCGTAAACAACAAGATGGCGGCAAATATGGATGTCTGATAGTTGCTGATGTAAATCGTGATGGACACGATGTTATTCGATTCGCTGAGACGCTGACTGTACTAACACACGACATTACATCTGAAATAGCATCAAAGTAATTGCATAAACAGTGTCCATTTACCAGTCTTGCCTAGTTATGAACAGATACGATAGCCTAGCCTATGGGATGTTTTCTCTCGTAAGATCAACGTTGGCCGGTTCGACTCAGGTGTGTGTTCATCCTTTAAATAGTGATTCTAAATCTAAGCCTGAACGGGGTATCAAGAATAATTCGACAATAAAAAGTTTATCGACTCTCTCTCTCTCTCTCTCTCTCTCTCTCTCTCTCTCTCTCTCTCTCTCTCTCTCTCTCTCTCTCTCCTATAAATTATAATTAATGTATATATATATACGAGGGACCTCATAACAGAAAAAACACTTTAGGAGAATAAATGCAATGTAATTCACATTTATATGTACATATATGTTATAATGTATTTTCCAAATGAGTTAAAAAAATAAACTTATAAAATCCATATATTTGGTACATACTAATAAATTACCTATGTTAGTTTTCTCTATGATGAAAATAAATGCAAACTTGCCAACCTTGAAAAAATCATGGGGGAGATTTTTCAATCTCATGGAGGAGACTAAATTTTGAATTAATAGGAAAATTAAATTTTTTCTTGGGGGAGATATGCATTTTTCTTTGAATAAATTATCAAAACTTTACATAGAAAATTTATTTATGGGGGAGACTTGGCAAGTATAAAAATGTTCATGATTAACTGTTCATTTTAGGACTACAGTGTATGTTCCAAATTGTTTCCTTAGATGTTCAAGTGTTTTTTTTTCTGTTATATAATTTATTTATGCTAAACAGAGGAAAACTTTGGAATGGCCTTACGTTTGCTGATTTTTTTTGCGAGGAAAAGACAAAGATTATGATAAATGTTACCAGTATATCTATATGTAACCAGTAACATCTGGATCTGGAAGCTGGATTATGCCATTTCAGGCTTCCCAATTCCAGAATATTTTTTGATTGTCTCAACACCCTCTTATGAATTCTTGCCTCACAATGTATCCATTCCAAACATTTAAAAAAAATGTGTTGTATAACATTTTTAAGTACTGCTTTGGGTGTCTAGTGACAGATCATTCAACTTGCAAGCAGAAGGACCTATGTTCGATTACCAAAGACTAAAATATAGTAGTGACTTTTCCTTTACCAAGCGCTCAGCATACAAAGTGAAAGTGTGGCGTTCACAAGTTTTTGCGATGAAAACTGAGGTCCTATGTTGCGGAAGGGATGGCATTTAAAAGAACCCTCACTGCATTAGCATCAGTCCATAGCACAGGTCAAAATTTGTAGAACATCACCTAAACCTGGTGACATCTCCATATAAGTGAAAAATTCTTGACGGATGTAAAACAACAATTAAACAAACAAACAAAAATTAAGTACTTAGTATTATTTTACCCCCCCCCCCCCCTATTTCCAAAGATGCCTGGATCCAACAGTGAACTAGTACATACATGTATTTTCACGTTAATATGACTAGACCTGGTGTCATGGACAAATACGCATAGATACTATGATATCACACTTATTTTTGTGCTAGAAAGAATAAAAATATCAATTACAAATCATGAAATTCAAAGAGAATGAATATAATTAAAGGAGCATTAGCTGTGTTTACCAAAAAAAAAAAATATTTCAATTTTTTCCTCTTTTTACTACTACTTGCACTTGATGGACAATTAGAACAAATAAGAACTATAAACAGTCAGAAAAAAAAATTATATTCCTACACAAACCCAGTATTGTGAAAATACATGTAAGGTCAGGTCTACTGTTTAGAATTCGTATACAGAGACAGTAAGGATGAGTTAATCAAGTGCCAAACCTGTACATGTTTCTCAAACAATATATATGTCTAAGTACAAATGTAGTAAAAAAAAGGGGCGATGGGTGGGGAATTTGAAAAGTAACACAGCTAATATTAGAACCTTTAAGTTAAATTGCCAGTATGATTCTTTTTTGAAACGGTAAACCATCATGTAAGGTATATGCAATGTGAACGAAATCTCAGTAAAAATAAAACAAAAACAAAAAAACAATTCCCCGATTCGCTATAAAAAATTTAGTCGCAGGGTTTTGAGTCAGTCACGTCACAGCAAACCAACATTTTTTTCATGGAAAGCCTTATGTTGTAGAATACATTTCATTGACTCATGGGCATTAAGTAAATCATTAGTGTCCATAATAAGAAAATATGAATTCGAAGATCGCTTTATGTCACCTTCGAAAGTGTTTGGCGACATACGATGAATAAACCAATTTTACTGAACTTTCAGTGTAATCTGGTATCAATATTGCATTCTCAATTCACTACACTGATATTATGTCTAAATATCAACTTTAAAATATATTTTATTTGCATTTCAAAGCACAAATGATGTGATTTTTTGTGTCATATGCAACGTCCAGTATAAAAATACAGTCTTTGGTGGCCCGTAACTGTAAAGAAAATAACTGTATTTTGTGCAGATTTTCAAACCAATTTCTCGTTAATGGATTGATTTTTTCCAGGTTATTTTAAGGGAATATAGACTGGCATCTAAAATAATGCATATATTAGAAGAATAATTTTCCTTGCAAATTGTTTTAGGTATTTGTCTGTTTGCCCTAGATTACATGTATATATTCCTAATATGGAATGTGGCATCTTTCGGATAAAATGCATGATCACGATATAATTTTTAATTGGTGTAACGGCAACAATGTATAGTAGCAGAAATATTCAAGATAAAATGAATCGAATTGAACAACCTTGCTGTCATAGTGTTCTGCATGGTTTTCTCATAGACCTCCAGTTAAAATATATAGCCATAATGTTTCATTTACAACAAGTAACGGAATTAAACAGAGAAGGATTTGGTCAAATCATTATTCGTTTGACAGAAAAAGTGTTTATTTCTATTTTATCTTCGCTTATGGAAATACCGATCACATCCAGTGCCCGCCTTGGGCTGTAAACACCGAATCTCAGATTTCGTATATATCCCCTGGATGCCGGGAAATCATAATTTTTATTTAATTTGAAAGGTCAGTTTTCAATAAATTTTCATTTTGTGATAGAGCTTTCCTTTTAATCTTCTGTCGTATCTCATTTGTGTACAATATATGAAAACAAATTGTAAACCTTACCATAATTTATTACAAGATGCTCTTGCACTATTATCAGCCTCCATCTGTCCCCGGGGGACTATAGTTTTGAGCTGTCTTTGTCCGTCCTTTTTCTTTGTCTGGGATCGACTGTCACATACAAAATTTGCGCTCTTACCACCGTATGTTTAAAAGTTACTCAGATATGTTGAGTTTATTTCCCGGGCTATATCTTGATTATTTCTTCCCCTAGGGCTTATTCGATTAACTGTGAAGGACAAGTTTTCAGACACACAGTTCAGAACAGGTGAATCGAGTGAATGGGAACAGAAAGTAGCTTTTCCAATATGGTGGAAGTGGAATGTGCCGTCTACACTACCGACGGAGACGGTACATAGAGAACAGTTCCGGATCATTCTTCCATTTCACACGATTGCTGTCGGGTACTGTGTAGGCTGTTCTGCACAATGAATCAAGCACACCCCTAGACTCCTCATATTTGTTACACCTATTATCGAACAAAGACGGGGTATTGTATAAAATACCATGTTCCTACCACTCTTATTCTCAGACTTACTCCCCTTTGTTGAGTTTGTTTGTCTGTGCAATAACCCAGTTATTTCTTCACCAAGGTTCCCCATATTTCGTACAGGTATACATGAAAAGGTTAATGTATCATACAAAAACTGTTCCTACTAGCCTTATTCTAAAGTTATTATATTTATTATTATATTTGTCCATGTCATATATCAGTCATTTTTTATCCAGGCTCCTTATATAAGATGCAGGTATACATCTAGAAAAGATAGTGTCAAATTAAAACCACATGGCTACCACCCTTGTTTTAGAGTTAATCCCCTTCGTTGTATTCATTTATCTGGGCCATGTCCTTCTCCTAGGCTTGCCATATTTGGCTCAGATCTCCGTTTATACATACTGTAGGAGTGGGAGACCATTAATTTTACGAATTAGCCTTTTTCAGGATGTATTTTAGTGCCCGAAACTTCAAGTTACTCCGATCATGCTCCCTGCGATGGATGCAACTATGTGATATTGAATTGTGACGTGTACTATGATCATGGTTTTCCCCAGTGTTTTAATTTTGTTATTTAAATGTAATTAAATAAATACATATCAACAATATGAATATATCAAGTTCGTGTAATCATAAAAGCAGCAATGTTTGTGAGGAAAACACAAATTTTAACGATTGAAAATCCTGACCAACCACAGTGCCGCTGGGTTGTATTTTACATGCATAATACATGTATCATAACTGCAACACAATCGTATGTCATTGGCAAATGCTCAGTTATATGATAGAATGTGTGTTGTTTAAACACAAATGTTCGAAAATTGGTTCGTGTCAAAATATTTACCATTACATCATCATCCTTTTGAAATATATACATGTATATCGAAAATAGTCAAATGTAGGATTTGCTGCAGTTGAAACACATACCTCGTTATATGACTTTGGACATCATTTCAAGTTTAGTTTTTGTTATGTTGAAATGGTGGCTAACGCCACACTCAACAACTTTTGGGTTATACGATGACAGTCAGTTTTTAATGTTGGATAAGAAACGGTAACAATATACCTTGGAAAGGATTACTGGCATTCCGTATACGAACTTGCAAACTTTCATCAAATAATCACCTTAATAGGTAAAACTCGCATTTATTTTAGGTTACACATTTCATGGTTTCAAGCGAGCTTTTACAACCACTCGGTCCCTAACGGTGTAAAAATGAAGAGTTGAAGTAAAGAATGCCAATGAGGAAAAGGAATGAATGTATTCATTTAGTTGCCATTGATAAACATGCCATTCCATACATACCTATGAGAAAATATCATTCTAATTACATTTCATGTCGTATTAAGTTTTTAAGGGATTTTTCCATGTTAGAAAATCAAAGTTAATACATGTACAATAATAACATAACCTTTTTCAACACATTAGTCCTCATATCTCACAAATGACCCGGTATGCCAGGACGTATTCAAGATATGAACACTTTATATACAGAGGTAAACTGCTTACTGACAAGGTAATATCATAGGGATATCGAAACTCGCATTTGATGTCAACGTCCTGCACATTTTAAGGACGTTGTCTGTGATTACTCTGTTTTCATTTAATGAAATATTCAGTTGCCTGTTCAATTGCAGTTGTTAAGGCGTCTGTACCAATTGTGACGACGAGTTCTTCCTCGCCTATTTTATTTGAATTTGACTGTGGAATCACGGCGGGTGTGTCAACAGGGGATGCTTACTCCTGCATGTCACCTGATGCCACATCTGGATTTCCAGAGGACGGTGATTATCCAATTTTCACCAGATTTGTGTATTGTATCCTTGACATTCTGACGATGAATACTTTGGTATCTGAGATTTTATTTTCTTATCCTAACATCGGCAAACCACTCTATCTAAAGGTTAATTACGTTTCAGTACCCTATGACAATTCAAGGACTTAGGTTCGATAGGATAGTGACGCCTCAACATTAACTGACAATTTCATGCCTCAGTATTATGTGACGAATTCGAGGTATGGTACAAGAGACAAGTGATAAATTCTAGGTATGTGCACAACAGAATTCTAAGTTTACTAGATCTAATATTGTTTCACTCATCACATAATAACATGTGCCTATGTCAAAGTAAATTGACACTACATACGGATCCTGTAAAACAAGCATATCTAAAGCAAAACGGATACAAAACATACCCTGTATAATCTCGCCTTTGTATACTTTATTGATCTAGTTATTGATAAAGGTTTATAAAAAAGCAGTTAAGTATTGTAATTATAATCTAGAGTCTTGTTTTGTTGTCTAACTGGTGGGAATTCTGCAATGCTAACTTCCCGTGGGATATCTGCCAGGCACATACCCAGTGAGAATTATGTTAGACTCACAACCAGTGACAATTCTTTTAATCAAACTCATTCCTTTTCTTTGGAGAAAGAATGATGATCAAATATTATTTCTATGTAATATGTAGGAAATATATCACATTCTTTTGTTTTTCATTTGCTTTTCAAAATTACAACATAATTTAATATTACATATGAGTCAGATATGTCAAAATTAATGTGTTTCTGTTATTAAACAACAATAAAGCAAATATTGATTACAATTGTCGTTCTGGATTAAAATACTTTATGATAAGTTGCCAAACTAATAATACAGTTTTAATTTTTTAGTTTGAGTCATGCTTTACAGTCAAATCACATTACAGATGTATGATAACTTCCATAATTTCTTGTTCTCCTGGTATCTGATCCGAAGTTATAACGCCGCTTTAGTATTGGAAAATCTGTCCATTCTAAAATGACTCATGTCGTATGAGGGACGATTATCCATGGCTAATTCGGCAAGCAACTTCCCGACGATTGGTGACAACTTAAATCCATGCCCTTGAAAGTGAAAAAATGAAAATACAGTTTCAATATATATATATATATATATATATATATATATATATATATATATATGTGTGTGTGTGTGTGTGTGTATACCCTCGGGAACGATCCACCAGTATATATATATATATATAATATATATATATATATATATATATATATATATATATATATATATATATATATATATATATATATATATATATATATATATATATACGTGTGTGTGTGTGTGAATTTTGGTTTTCGTTGTTTTCGGTTCCACTAAAAAGTTTCTATTATAACCCACGTGTTATATGACAAGCTGTGGCGATGAACCTCGGTAGGTTCATTCTTGATGTTCACTTTCTTTGACCTACTCTTGGCGGATAAATAGTCGTATATGACTTAAAGCATTCTCTAGTGTACACCGGAAATTGGATCCATAACAGCCAGCTTCTAATTTTAAATGGAAATGAATGGACAAGAAATTTCAACCCTAGTGGTTCATACCACGACGGGTGAGATTTTCACGCCGTTAAACACATCCAATTTTATTATCTTCCCCACATTTCAGAGGACATCTCGGTCGAAAACAGATTACCATTTTATCTAAATTTCTTAAATTTCGGTCCCACACATTCAATTGTAATGAAGTGACGTCATAGACCGTGAAAACCCTCTTTTCCCCTGGGGAAACGACGGCTGTCTTGAAATTATTGTCTTTACGCGCTAGAGATGAGGATTATCATTCAAGATGAATGATTTGAAAGCAAATGACAATCATTCACATAATGTTATTCAACAGTTTCATTATATAAGGGATGTGATTCCATAATGACAGTAAAGGACGAAATGGGCATTTGAATGTGTGAAATAAAACTTTACGAACCAGAGAAACCCACTCCAACGATGATGTTCCTCCATTTTGGATGTCTATCCAGGATAAAATCTGCGTCAGGTGTATTCTGTAATGACACGATGTTAAGAAGATAAACAATAAGTAACATTTATAATGATTAACAAAATACATCAGTAGTACATAATTGAATGTTTTGCTCTTTTCTCGAATTTAAATGCACAGATAAGTTTTTGGAACTTAAAGAAGTAAATAAGACCAGGGGATATTCGAAATTTTAAGTTCATTAGAATACGACAAACTGATTAGGTGTCTGATAAGGTGTCTGGAAAGAGTTAGCGTCGCCTGTTAGCATGCCACACCCATTGCAAGACTCATTGTGTTAGAAACAAAGTATTTCTACGTGCGCCTGTATATCAGATCATCTTAGTGTCTTTTGCAGCTAAACATAACAATTAGAATATATATATATATATATATATATATATATATATATATATATATATATATATATATATATATATATATATATATATATATATATATATATATATATATTAAAACACATTAATACCAAAGCCAGTTTTGCAAATGGAAATCCAAACAAATGCTCCAGAGGACCGTTTCTGTAAATAATACTCAAACAGCTGAGTTCGAATTAAGAATAGATGTAGAGTTCCGAAATAGAAAGTGGTATCATACAAGGTTACATAATAATCATAAATGTATTCCGAAATATGTCATGGGCAAACACTGTAAAAAGATGACTAAATGTTTAAAGGCCCAAAATGAATATCATTTAACAGAAACAGTTTCTAATGATAAGATAAATAAACATAAAATGCATACCGTATATATACAGGACTCAACAATGCTCGGTGTGTTTTCCAAACCAGTTAGATATTTTGATACATAGCTCTTCATGTTGTTAATAATATAGGAATCATCAACTGCGTCCCGCTTGTCAGGGTCTATATCTGGACCATTATGACAACAGACCTAACCAAAAATTAAAACTACACGTAATTTTAAAAAGTAAAATTTAAAACCATGTAAGGAATATCACAATACTCATACAGGATATTCGACCAACTTTGTATATCTGATATTTTGGCAGGTTCTCTAGACCTCCGTTTTCAGCGGAGTGATATTTTTTTCCGAAATTCTAAACTCATAACTACATATCTAATGAGAATTCAAAGAAGGGTGACAAATTATTTTTTTTTATTTCAGCTTCATTTCCTTCCTCAAAGCATTTCAATGATCTCTTTCTGTTCTTAAACGCACAGCACAGTTTCTTCATCGATTCTATCTCTCTTCTTTTTCTGTTTTTTGTGCTTTGTTTGTTTGCTACCTGTATGTCAACATGTTTACGTCTTTGTGGAATGTTGGTAAACTCGGACCCATCTCAATTCGTGACCATATTAGCTTGTATCTTCTTTGGCAAAGTCATGTCTACAGTTGACTGACTTGTAATCAAAACAATTGGAAGAGTCGTACCCATCGTTTTACTAATTTGTGCACAAAAATGTAGGAATTATGGTTACACCGATGCCTTAGTTCTCAAGCACATAGAAAAAACTACCCAGTCTCGGTCATTTTTCTACGTGGGAATCATGAACACCCGTTACGCTTTTTCGGTTTATTCCATTCCGTACAGTTTTGTCGGAATAGTTGGTGTTCATATCATGTTACCTCGACAGGATGTCGGGCAAGATCCCTTATATTGACAACATTCAATGATATCATGTCTCAGTTCTTCTCCTAGGATTTAATTGTTGATAGATGTTGGAATCCTTTCTTGTAATGACTACAAGTGCCCTCACTTTCTTGTAGGCTGCTTTTCACATCTGACATCTAGCACTGCATGGTATCTAGATTCCAGGTCATATATATAAGTTAAATGTTTAACAGGAAGTTCTCTGAAATTGCATACCATTATGACAAACGGTAACAGAAAGAATCAACTCCAAAAAGGTCCATTGACCCATACCAGTAGGAAAAATTACCCGTTTTCCAGATAACTTGTTTACGGATCTAGAAAAGTCACAGTAATATTTTTCACCATAGAAAAATGACCCAGGATTTTCTACCATAGAAAAATATCATATATTTTCACAATAGAAAAACAAATATTCAACAGTTAATAATGACCATGTGGTTAAAGTTACACGTGTTTTAGTAGGCTGAAATCATAGCTATATACATGTGCATGGTAATTGTGTAGTGTTTGCAAGCAGTGCAATTTCTTTTGAAAATTACGACGTTTTCGATGGCATAAGAAGTTTACAACGCGCAATGACGATCCTACTAATAGTATGTTCCTTAAGGCTTCCTCTAAAACAACTACTAATTGACACCACAATTTTCTCTCCTGTCATATAAACAACTGAAAAATCCGACATAATGAGTCCTAAATTTGCCATGAACTGTAAACAAATAGTATAGGTAGCCCGTAAGACCACGGTTCGGATTCGTTGTGCTCTGTCCTACCGGTAGTTTTATGTGCCCGAAATCACTCGTGCATATTTTTTTTTATTATTCATAAAGTCTCAACCAATACGAGTAAACGGTGCTCGCGCATTCGTCAGTTAATTAGATCGAGGCTATTAAACAATATCAGAATTGTATTAGATCAACGGACTTCGGATAACTTCCGTTGCCGATCACCAGCACTGTGATTGTATAAATTGAACACACTTACTCCTTTATAGATATTCATTGGCTACGAGTGATTTCAGGTACATGAAACTACGGGTAGGCAAGTGCATAGCGATTCAGGACCGTGGTTTTACGACTATGAGGGCGCCCATCTATATAAACATATATGCACATTCGAGGTTCTAAATTTCTTTGTTTTCGAAACCAAAATCAAATCACCAAAAGCACGAAAATTGCAACGACCCCTTTACCTTATATTCATATAACCTGGCGAGATGTAGTCTCGTGAACCATTTCTTGACCCGGACACGTTCAAATTTTAGGTTACAATGAATAAGCGACATTAAATTTACACTGACAAGAATAATTATCATTCTTTCTTTTTATCCTACCTACGAGTATCCAGTGGGGAATATAAAGATTTTTCCATAAAAGTTGTCATAACCAAAAATTGAGTAGAATCAACCGCAAGATAATCAAAAGGTTAATCCCCCTATAACGTTTTGTGAAGTGGACAATACCTCTGTCAGCGAAGTAATTCTAAAGCCAGTTCATTTCCACAGATAGTTGTATGTCAATTCAATACCAAACGGCATTATGGTAATTACCTTGTTGGTAAATACATGTATACCTTTATAAATAATTCTACAATCAAACAGGCAATGGGCACGAGTCAGCTTAAACATGGGTAGGAGCAACAAATTCACTTAGGTACGAGTTGTGATGGATACGAGATGACAATAACCTATATGTTGAACTTATTCATCTGAGGTTGCCTTGAATATTATGTAACTTCGTTTGTATTTATTGTCGTTACGAGTAAAAATCATTTTTAAATCTTCAATCTCAGATGACTAAAAAACAGAGAATCACTCAGAAGCGTAATTAATGGGAAGATAATAACTTTATATAAACATTTTGCAAAGCACATTGCCAGTTAAAACAAAATAAACCACCTTACTTAGCGTAAATCGCCGGTCATGGACCTTTAATAAATATACTAGCGGAAAAAAGAAACTGTGCGTACTTAAAAGTTAAATAAAATCATGAAAATATCCTTTGATCGCTCTTTATTCTTACAGGCATAGTTAATATACTAAACGCGTGTTTGAATACTTTGTTAGATATCCCGTTCGATTCGCCTTGATGGCCACAGCACGTTTTTCTTGAGTTTCGACCGTAAGCGACACGTGGTTAGTAATCGTTTAGAATGTTTTGGATTCATTGACAGTATTCTATGTATTGAAACAGAAAAGCATTGGTTTTTGGAATAAAATTTTGATTGAGATATTCCTCGCATGATTGAAAATGGTCATTTGCGTGCTATTGGGATGCTGGAAGCTGGGATGTCTCAAAGCAATGTGGTAAGGCAGTTTCGAGTTACCACTGTAAATGCTTTATGGAGACGAAATCAGCAGAATGGCACCGTTCGGGACAGCCCACGAACTGGACGTCCGCGTGTGACGTCATGTCCGTAAGATACGTATATACGGACGTCACATTTGCGTAATTGATTCCAATCGGCTTCTTTGACCGCTAGAAGCATTCCTGGGCATCAATGGATAAGTCCTCGTAGCGTAGGGAACAGATAGCGAGAGGTCAACATCCGTCCTCGACGTCCTGCTATCCGTCCTGTTCTGCTCTGGCGTCATCGTGTTGCGAGGTTAGCGTGGTATAGGAAACATCGTCGTTTCAATAACGATATTTCATCGACAGTGCCGGAGAATGATACATTGACGCCTGCGTTATTCAGCGCCGTCCATTAGGCGGAGGGAGCGTTATGATCTGGGTGGAATTACAACACATGGTAGGACGCCTTTGCTGATACTGGAGAGCAACTTAACCGGCGTACGCTACCGTGACGAGATTGTACGTCAGCACGCCATTCCATTCATTCACAACAACCATCGTAACGTCATTCTGTAGCAGAACAAAGGACGACCGCACACCGCACGCGTTGTCAGTGACCATCTACAGCAGCAAAACGTGAATGTGCTACCCTGGACTGCGATGTCACCGGATTTATCGCCTATAAAAAATGTTTGGGATGAAATGAAACGACATCTACGTCAAAAGCCAACCCCTCTGCTACGTTGGACGCTTTGCGTCATTCATTATTGCGCATATGGCGGAATATTCCCCAGGGATTCCTTCATAACCTGATTTGTTCAATGCGTCGGTGCAAATGGCGGTCATACACGCAATTGAACTTGTGAAGCTTTTTTGCACCCCCTTAATTCAGTGGCTGTTTGTATCAACCATAGTGGACATGGACAAATCCGTGATTTGATATTTGAATTGAATGACTATGCATCATATTAAATAATCATATATATATATATATATATATATATATATATATATATATATATATATATATATATATAATGCAAGATAATATTTTGTATATGAATCTATAAATGAAATTACTAAACTACACAGTTTTTTTTCCGCTAGTATACTTTGAATTTATAATTTGTATCCTCAGCATATGTACAGAAAGGAGATGAGGAAACAACTACATAATACAGTACTTCATATATCACAATTGTCTGTTAAGCACTGTGTATATATCTATCGTTATCAAACAATTACAGGAAACTTCTAACAGACAACATATAGTGGCATATGGAGGCAACAGAAGAAAGCAGGACAAGAAATAACTCTAATATCATTATATTGCCACTTCATGTTTAGAAAAGTCAGTTTCAATTTATAGTTCTACCTTTAAGTGCAATGTCCATGACAAAGTCAAAAGTAGCATAGTGACTTTCAGTGCAATCTTTCCAATCGTACTACTGTATACCTGGAAGTTTTTCTCCTATTTAAATTTCGCCATTTGTTTGCCCGTAGATGAGTGAGCGAATTTATAATGAATGCGAAAATTTCAAGCTAAAACACTAAAGAATGGACATCATACCATAATTGAGATGATTTAGGACGAATTAAGATTGGGTGATGTTTTTTCGTAAAAGGGCGAAAATAACCAGGGACGAAAATTTCCAGGTATCAATATAAGATTGTCAACTCTTACCTTCACGTGACCTGGGTACTCAAGACTTGGCAGTAAATACACGTCATCGTGATACTCTTCATGTATGAGAGTAGGGAATCTGTCAGCACTGAACTGCCCAGGAACCCTCTCTTTCCAATAACAGACTGATATTCTGACAGGCTTATATGAAAGTAAAAATTTGTTACTTAAAATATGAAAACATCTCCTTTTTGTACTAATAATCAAAATCTAAGTGATCGGCGCAATTCATCGCATGCTAGCCGATAAAAACACATTTAGCTTGATCGGCAACAACCGAACAGTCACTACTCTTCAGAGGGTATTGAATTCCGAACGTCATTTATTCTTTTACTTATTACGACCCTTCATGAGATATTATCAGATACACGTGAAATGGAATGAATGACCCGTGCCATAAACTTACGACTATACAGTATATTGTTCTCTATAAAATCTCAGATACCAAAGTATTAATCTTCAGGCTGTCCAGGATACAATATGCAAACCGGGTGAATATTGGACAAGCTCGGACCTCTGAAAATCCAAAGTTGGGATCAAGTGCCATGGAGGAGTAAGCGTCATCTGCTGACCAGTCACATTCGCCGTGAGTCAACAGTCAAATTAAAATGAAATGAGTAAGGAACAACTCCTCGTTGTAATTGGTACAGACTATTCAACAACTGTGATCGAACAGGTCACTATTATTACAACTATTGCGGCATTGAATTTTCGCGTGAAGTCCTAACTATCCGGAAAATGTATGTTTTAACCTCTCATGCCGAACATTTTGCGATGGGAAAGTCACTATCTATATTTGAAAAATCGTAGATCGGGTCTAAATTTGAACCCCTGGACTTAACTCATAATTCGAATTCCTTATAACTATGCCCAAACCTTTGATTTCACTGCAGTGGGATTCTATGTTGTGCAATCGTACCTCGTATCAGTATCAAATGAAATACACCAATTCTTTTGAGTCAAAAAGCTTATGTACATGGATATATCACAACACCTGTCCATTACGAAGCAAATGTTCTGCTCTCTTTGGGAATCAAGAGCACCTTCATATCTCGGTATGGTTTGATAATATAACAAAATCTTATTCAAAAAACAACTGACACAAGTGATACCTTTAATGGTAAATGGAGTCCTAAGGTTGGTAAAAGAGTAGCAGCCCATGGTCCAACAGTTAGAATTATATTCTTAGTTTTATACTCTGCTTTTGTTGTTTTAACCGTCACTGTGTTACCAGGTTGTATTGAAATCACCGGCTCTTCGTCGTGTAAAATGCCTCCATATTGTTTGAACATATCCTCATGTGCAAAAGAAAATATATATTTGAATAGTTTAAAAATACTTGACAATTATCTTCTCTTTATAAGTGACTCAAAACAGTCTTAAAATTCGAGTAACGACAGTATCTCAAAGACAAATTTCAATAATATCAATTACAGGCGGAGTTTACCAAATTAATCATTTAAGTCATTGTATGCAATGCATCATACATCATATTCATGTCTAATCTAGATAAACCTTACCTGGTAAGCTTTTAAGGCTTTGTCGGCTTTTAGTATACCTCCAGTAATATCCAAGACGCCGCTATAGTTTGAGGGATAAGAGGTCATTGGATAAGTTCTTCGTAATGCATCGGAGTCCAAAACTTTGTGTGGTATTTTATGTTTTGTAAGGCATGCTATGGTTTCGTTGACAAAAGCGTTGCCAGGGGGACCGACAGCAAGACATCCAGACTGTCTACCGACAAAAGATTTAAAACAGTTGTATAATGTACATGTGCATATATATAAAAACCACAGATACCAGAGTATTGGTTGAAAGAAGGCACACGAGATAATATTCAAATAAGATGAAAATTGGACACACAAGGATACATATCCAGAGGCGGTGTCAGGTGCCATGGAGGAGCAAGCATCCTATGTCGACCGGCCACACCCGCGGTGAGTCCACATTAAGTTACTAATGCATCAAATTATCGAAGTATGGATCTAATTTCATATTTATGCTATAAACCTCGGTAAATCGAAGTGAAAACTGTATAAATGTATGAAACCAAACCACAGAGACAAATTTCTTAATTTCACAATTACCAAAGTCTGAACACCAGAATAACATGTCAAAACAACCATAAATTGGAATGAAGTTTTAAATTTTACAAACATTATAACTTTTTCATTATCCTAATGGCAAGACCATCGGAACACTAACACACGAATTGATGTTGAAAATTTGTTAAAGTTAATTACTACATATACAGTGTGTTGTAAGGAAAAAATAATATGTACATTACATAAGGCGACACAAGAGAGTCCCCACATATCAAGTTGACCCTTTTCCACACTCGGGGTGTCTCGGGGTGTCTTGTTCTCCATCGTGTTCTCGGTGAATGGGCGAGATCTGGTGAGAACATGTTCTTGGAGTACCCAACAGTCACCAAAATGTTTCCTTCCAAGTATACCCTTGATGTAACAGGGAATCATGTACTTGAACATGTATATGTATATTTGTTATTTGGTCCAAAATATATGGTTCATTTTCTTTAGGTATCAGCGGCCGAATCATCTGAGCAATGGACTTGTAAACGTGGGGTCAAGAAGGATACTACGTCGAATCCGCGATATAGAAACTCTCCACATTGAAGGTGTGAATAAAAAGTGTTATAACTAAGTCTAGTCGTGGTGGAAAATACAACCATGGGACAGTTGTGGAGTTTATAGTTGCAAATATGCGACCTCTAACAGTTTAACTAAGAAATCTTTTGCAAAAAAGACGTTTGCATCCGATTATCTATGGGTCCATTGCTTCTCAAAACTCCCTCAATTACTGAACTGATTTGCAACTGTATGTCTATTTTTATCGGGGGACTGAAAGCGAAAAAAAATCAAAATATCGGAATCTACATATTCGGGTATAGTTTCATCCTTATTTGATTAGAGTATGAAAGACAGTTTATTTGTGATAAGTCTCTGGTTGTTTACCAAGTACCTAAATTCCTCGTCCAACTTTGAAATGTCTGTCATATGCATCATATACTAGTAAATACACAATAAGATTTATTTTGCTAGAGTCTATTTTGCAAAATTTTGAAATAATTCAATCAAATTATAAATGTACAAATATCCAGCTATTGGCATGTTCATGTTACCATATGTGGGGAAAAGATGAAAAACAATCGTAACGAGCTTCCCTTTCGCGAAAAAGCTCAAGTAATGTTTTATTGTTTTCGAACACGAATATGGCACTATCGGTTTAAGACTTTTACAAAAAAAAAATATCAATAAATCAGAAAATGTCATATTTGACTGGTCTAAGCTATAGATAAAAGCATACTGTGTAAATACTTGTGATAAACGGGCTTGAAACATTGACCAGGCTTGGAATTCTGGCCTCGGCATAGGATTCCATTAGAGGAAACAGCACACAATTATCTCATTTATTAGGTACAACATAATGTTAATTACATGAAAAGTGATGTCTTTGATTCATCTGCTAGTTGATCCCATAAATGGTAAGCCTCCTTCATCATCTCAGTATAATATTCACAACTTCCATATGCTTTTCGTGTAATGCGACTTTGTCCATGGGAACTCCCTCGGGAATGAGGCAGGGAAAACTAAAAATATGTATAAATATCGATAAAACATTACATATGCATCATTGTCATATTCAGAACAGTTATATGAGACACACCCTGAAAAGCATTTCATATATCATTTAACGCCAATAATAAGTCAAGAATAAAAAACCTTAACGTGGAATTGTGACGTAATATCACTTTTCGATGTATGTATTTAGTTTGTTACAATGATACAGGTTTTAGTCGAAGTCAGTTTTGATTGGCTACTTTTTTGCTGTTTAAATGAATAGTATTGATCCTACAAATTAACACAGCAGTGTCCTTGGGTATCTAAGCAATTTATCCAGATCCACGACAAATAAAATATATCCTTTATTTTCGAAATATTCACAATTATCAATTCTCTACAAAGGTGGAGCAAGGCACAGTCTGGTGCAGTGCTCATATTTTACTTGCAAAACAAAAGTAAAAGAATGGGAGCTATAGAGTTAGCCCGGATTACCGTTATAATCCTGCTTTTATTATCGCCAGTTGTGTTTGTTTGTTTGTTTATTGTTGTTTAACGTCCCACTCAAGAATCTTTCACTCATATGGAGACGTCACCAATGCCGGTGAAGGGCTTCAAATTTTGGCCTATGCTCGAAACCTATGGCCATTGAGCAGTGAGGGTTCTTTAACGTGCCGACACCAACTGCGACACGGGACCTCGGTTTTTACTGTCTCAGTCCGAAGGACAGGAGCGTATCCGGGTTGGTAACCATTTCACATACTTCCCTGCCCAATCCGAGGATCGAACCCGGGTCGCATTGTCGCCAGTTGTGTAATTCTAGAAAAATGTTTCTCAATATAATTTTCGGTTTCGATAATAAATAGATAGCCCCCATATCAAAATTGGCAAAAGCGCCCTGCAAGCGTTCGGGAGGTCCTGGGCTCGATTCCCGGTCTGTCCGCACATTTTTCTCTGCCTGGTGCATTTCAGTATTTTGGCCTGAATTAAATAGCCCACTTTGATAGATATGTTTTAAGAGTCTCTTGGGTTTCTTTATACAAAATAAATTTAATGCGCTAAAAAGTAAAAATATTTCCATTTACTTTACATACGTTGTGGGGCTAAATATGAAAACCGGAAGAACAAATGAAGAACAAAATCGAGAAAGCACGAATAAATGCAGGATCATAATGGTAATCCAGGCTAATTCGAAGTCTTTAATCTTCCGAAAGACTTGTTTCCAAGTACGTCGGGTATTATCGTATGCTATATACAGGATTTAAAAAACGGACATAATTGAAAGTTGTTTCCCTTCAACAAAGCTATTTCATTAGCACAAAAACTGAAGCCTTACATGACCTAATTTATTTCTGTCCTAAAGAAGGACTAGGAAGATACAAGGTTTTTGAGCTTTGAATAAAAACAAATGTTTGTTGAAAAAAAAAACGTTTTAAGCCATTCCCACTTCATCTCCCTACACAGCAGACATATTTGTAATTGTTTCACCAAAACATCAAGTCCCAAATGGACTAAATGGTTATATTGGTCGTACTTGCAACGACAAACGTGCGAAGTCCTCTGTTCCTCGGGTAAACAGAGAATGAATAGTTCACAGATGTTTATCTTTTTAGAAGTATAGGTGGTGTTAGCTGTGTTTGTCCAAAAAATTATTTCATTTTTTCTACTTGTACTTGATAAGAGCTATACACAGGCACAAAAATCAATATGATATATATATATATATATATATATATATATATATATATATATATATATATATATATATATATTGTGGAAATGAGGTTAGGTCAAGTGTGGTGTTCATATAGAAATAGTAAGGTTGAATTAGTCAATTGCAAGTGAAAAGTGCCAAATCTGGGCCTCTCGGGCATTTTCCACCAAATATATAAGGATTTAAGGATTTTTATACCTGCGTATATGTATTTTTTGTTATTGTTTTTCAATCTAAACAGTGAATTTGGTGAATACAAATTTTGAAAAGGAGAACACAGCTAATCCCCCTTTAAATGTGCACCATTTCCCCAAACTGATGATGTCATTCAAAAAATAATAAACCTTCGGTAATAGATTGTTAAATTAAATATATATATTATTAAGCAATTGCATTAAAATCGCCATCAACTACAACTTTCAGCAATTATTTCTTCCCTTTAAATAGAGAATATTTCAAAATGACATGGATTAATTTCATGAAGTTAAATAGAATTTCACGGCGTATTTTAGCAAGTATTTCCAATAAAATTTAATGTCCTTCAAAGGGAAGTATCAGCATACAAAAGAAAAACAGTAAAACACTCAAAATTCACAAATTGTCGGCCAATTGGCCTTTATCAAGTGAAAGACGACTTGAGGCAACCACCGGTCGTCTTTCACATAATAAAGGTCAAGTGGCCGAAAATTTGTGAATTTTGAGTGTTCTACTTTAGCAAGTGTTTTGTATCAAATGTTTAAATGAAGAGAATCATTAAGATGATTTATCTAGAATAGATAATCAAAATTACATATAATATTTCTGCTAGCTATATAGTATAGTGAATACACGTATAATATGGCAGTGTCTCATAGTAAGTCATAATTGGCTGGGTGCTCTGGTTATAATGGTGTATTTCATTGTATCAGAGTGTGTGACACTTAAATAAAATATTTTACTTACTACTACTTACTTTTAAAAATACTAAATTCATAATTTACTTTGTGAAACAAATTTACACAAGCGTTATAATTATATACATGTACTTTAAATATCTGTAGGTCAAATCTACCCAAAATAGTCACTGATCCTTATTTAGGTCATAAAATCGCTTTCGTCTTCACATGAAGAGTCCACCTTAAAAGCAATGCCTCGATCGATCTTTGCAGCAAACAAATTAAAGGTCGTAAATCGGATCAGTACCCATTTACAGACATACAATGTTCTAAATAGCGGACAAAGTCACAACGTATGTACATGAACTGTGAACACCTTACACCAGCAATATATATATATATATATATAATGTTATTAAGGCTTTATATATGGCATTTCACACATTGTATTTCATAGCAAAATAAATCATACCTCTGAGGAAACAATCTTAGTTAAGTACATACAAATTCATCAATACATGTACATTGGAACCTCGCTATTAAGACCACCTAACTGATTGACTCAACGTGGTCTGATTAGTGAGGTGTTACAGTGAAACCTTGCTATTAAGACCACCTAACTGACTTACTTAACATGGTCTTATTAGTGAGGTGTTACGATGGAACCTCGCTATTAAGACCACCTATCTGACTGACTCAACATGGTCTGATTACTGAAGTGTTACAGTGAAATCTTGCTATTAAGACTATCTATCTGACTGACTCAACATGGTCTGATTACTGAAGTGTTACAGTGAAATCTTGCTATTAAGACTATCTATCTGACTGACTCAACATGGTCTGATTACTGAAGTGTTACAGTGAAATCTTGCTATTAAGACTATCTATCTGACTGACTCAACATGGTCTGATTACTGAAGTGTTACAGTGAAATCTTGCTATTAAGACTATCTATCTGACTGACTCAACATGGTCTGATTACTGAAGTGTTACAGTGAAATCTTGCTATTAAGACCATCTATCTGACTGACTCAACATGGTCTGATTACTGAAGTGTTACAGTGAAATCTTGCTATTAAGACTATCTATCTGACTGACTCAACTCGGTCTTAATAGTGAGGTGGTCTCTCAAGTTAGGTTCTGTACTTTTTCGATATTTATCAATAGACTGAAAACTCGCAGTCAGAAATGAGAGGTGATCTCCTAAATGAGGTGCTCTTTATTGGAGGTTCCCTGTACACACACACACAGACACAGACACACACATACATACACACTCACACATATATATATATATATTCTTATTTCGACAATTTGATCAGGTTTTGACGAAACGGTTTCATATTTGGAAGGTATATTCAAAAATTAGGAATGAATATGAATTGAATATAATCTGCATTTTAGATACAGTGGCGTAGCTGGGTCCAGAAAAGGGTGGGCACAACCGTTCAAAATATTGAGAATGGATAACTGAGACGGATCCAGGAATTTTCAAAATGGGGACGTTACTTGGGGGTTGACAAGGCGCCATGCCGGTGAAATCAAATCAAAAGATGGTTTTAAAAGGGGTTAGGTTTGAGGCTGGTGACATTAATTAAGCTTGTTTATACTTTAGAAATTTAAAAGTTTTAAACTTATATTAAAACTGTTTATGCAATGCATACCTCATCAATAGTATAGTGATGATTCCGAGTTGGAGATGTAAATCTTAAATAAAGTCGTCGAGTGGAGCGACACGCGAAAATGTTTGGAAATTTGTCTTTAATTTTCTAGTTTTTATAGAAAAAAAAATGAAAGGATTTACACCTATTTTATCAACTCTCTCCCTCATCACTGCACATATTTCTAAGTGTTGGATTAATTGTGAGGCAATATTTCATTAGGGGTAGGGTTTTACTCATCTTTCAGATATTTGTTTAAACCTGGAATCCCTTTTATCTGCATCCAGACGCGAAAATACGCATAGCAATCCACTAATAAACCACTATGATTATCCTTCTCAACGGAAGGTTAGATCAGCAAGAAGTTACTAAAATCGGGACAGAATTTTGGCCTAGTATCCTCTCTATATTGAATTATGACCTCTTTATCACAAAAAATATTACCATGATGAGGGAGTCCAGAAAATTATTTTGATTTCTGAAAGTTCTGGGAAGCCTTTCTCTGGATTCCGAACGTGTGAATAATGTATAAAAAAAATGGTAGAAAATGGCCGCCCCGGTACCTACGCCTACAAACATGTAATATGTAAATAATTGGTAAGATATAACTTACATTTTGATACAATGCAAAATTTGCCAAGATTACAAATAAATGTTCACATTAATACATACTGAGGAAAAAAACCGAAAATTTCTTTACCGAAATGATGGGCAACAGGGAAGGAAGAGTATATCTAATGTAATTGTTTTGGTCGAGTGTAGCGAGGCGCGAAAATTTTGTTAATAATAAGTAACGGATTCCAGAAAATCAATTAATCAAGAATTATAACCACTGCTTAGAAAAAAATAAAATATTAAAAAAAAATGTGACTGTGTGATAAAAGAAATAACGTCAAAAAGGGGGCACAAACATACTTATCCCCTGCCGGTTTCAAAAGTGGGGGGAAAGTGCCCCTGCTGCCTCCCCCACCCTTGCCGTACCGCCCTTGAGACAAATATCAATCTCTGTGTATCAGTGAAGGAGGTGTTAAAATTAAAGGTGTCATTTCTTGGCTCAACTAGGGTTCAATTCCGCCGGTTAATTTAAGAAACAATTTTACACCTTTAGGCAAATGATCGGTTAAATATTGACTCTGACAAAAATGACGTCAACACCACGTGCTTATGAGCTGTCGGATCGGTGATGCCCCAGTAGTATATGTAAGGCACTTGAGCTCACCTTTTTCCAAGAACTGTCTGTACGTGTCGATTTCCCGGAATTCCGTTTGTCACGTGTCCCCATTTGTGACCCCGTTTGTTATTTATATACGTGGATATATATAAATACTGTGTGTGTGTTTGTTTGTACGCGTTAGATGGTTTTTTCAATTTTATCTGTGCCTATAGACGACACGCTCCCGTGCTCACCAGGTAAAACTAACCGCACGAGTCGTTTTTTCGCCTCACGGTGTTCCAATGGTATAGTGTGTCAAAATTGAAAAGGCCGTTAAGAAAACACGGAAGTTATAGAAAAAGAGACGATGATGAGTTTACAGAATCTATGCGTTCGCGCTCTAGACGAAAAACAGATGATCGACGCGCCGACGAGTCTCAAGAGATTATATTACCAGGAACTCGTCTACGTTGACGAACGGGAGAGGTATTCGTATCCGTTCTTTCAAGATTTTTTTCCCGCATAAACAGGGGGAAAAACCGACTAATCATCGCGCGTATTGGTCGTTATTTCGCGCATGCGGAGGAGAAGACGAATGGCAAAAGGGTCTCGATTGGCGAAACAAATATTATTGGTTTCGCTTTTATCGAGCGAATGCATCGTGGAATAGTGAACGGGATTGGTATAACGATTATAATTGGCAATGTTATAACAGGGATACGGGGTTAGGAGAGTCGTGGGATAACGTCAGGGAGATGTGGAAGATGGGTGAGGTGGGGGCTGGTACACGCCATTGGTGGAATAGACACGATTGGTATCGTTATAACCTCGAGTTTAAGAAGGACGAGGTGTGGATTCCCGGAGTCGATTGGCGAAAATTATCGTTGATTCGTCGATCCTTCCAAAGAGCCTTCCTGTTTCAATGGAAATTTAAAGAATTGGGTGAAATTCGCAATCCCGAGCCGTGGGATTCTAAAGTAAATTGGTGTAACAAGTGTTGTTGGGCTGGTTTTAATAACATCTCCACAGAGTACGAACCGTGGGATCCCACCGTGTATTGGTGTATAACAAAAAAGGATGGGTTTATTACAACCACCGATGGGAACAAGACGAACCGTGGGATCCCGACGTGGATTGGTGGAGAGTATCATATGATATAATGAAGATGTAATTTATATTTTTGTGTAAAAAATATAAATTATCATTCGACGAAGACGTAGTCCGTCGGTTGCTCGGTCCGCAAGATCAGTTTGGAGTGTTTGCGTTGCGACAGGTCGTGTTTAGACGTTTCCTTTCCTCTTTGGGCACGACGTCGTTCTCGTCCTGACATTCGTTGTAACTGAATTTTGTCTTTGGTGAAGAAGAGCACCACCCACTTGATCTGGGATCTAAAGTCTTTGGATGCGCTGTTGTAGCGTTGCGACAGGATCCAGACGGATTGATTGGCGTGTCGTCCCGAAAACGCCAGCATGGACAGGGCATCGGCTTTCTTCTTGATCTGTTTCGTGGCCGAGCAGTCGTCGATGACGTACAGCGTGGGCGTGCCCTTGTACACTTCGTAAAAGTGTCTCAACGTGTCCTGCAGCAATTCTTCGCCGGTCTTGGAGACGGGATTGACGATGACGACGCGTTTGTCTTTGGGGTGTTTGACGTCTTCGCCGATCCATTTTTCTCGATTTGTACGCTCGGTTGAAGTCGATGGAAGGGCACAGGATGACGATGTGATCGAAGACGTCTCTGTATTCGTCTCCAGCAGATCGAGAACGAATTCCGTCTTCCCGCAGCCCTGCCCCCACGATCATGGCGGCGTGTGCTTCTCGCATGAACATTTTTTCTTATGGGATTTTAATTTTTCTTAAGAGACGACGCTCTTGAAACGACCGTCCAACATGTTGATCTGTCCGTCCTTGACGACGAAGATGTAAACGTCCAAGGGATTGGTATCGGTTTCTGGCGTTCTCTCGATGAGGACGGAAACGCCTTCGCTATGTTTTTGTAACTTGCGACCCGTGCCGTGAAGATGGTTTTCGGGCGTCGTTCGCTCCAGCCAGAGACCGAAATGGTCTTTGAGATATTTTCCCAGAGTCATATCGCTCAGCTCGAGTTCCTTGGCGACCGTTTACCGTGACGATTTCGCGATTCAGGGGGAAAAACTTTTTAATCTTGTCGAAGTGGTCTTGAGGTGACATGTAGCCTGTGAACAGTTGGTTTGGCTTACCCTCGATGGTTATTCTCACTTTGGTGATTCGCGGATTATAAAACTTTTCGGGATCCTTGACGGAAGGGTCTTTGAAGAGAAAGAGATGCCCGCGAGAGAGCGTGCTGAAGTGTTGATCTGATAATTGAGGGCGCTATCCGATTTACTCATCATCGTCTTGCGGTAGAGCATGATCTCGTTGAAGTAATAGACGTGCTGACCCGCGTAACTCTGTTTGATGCTGCGAGCGAGATTGGCGTCGGTGATTTGCTCGAACTCCAACGCGATGTTGGACACATTGTAACTCGTCTTTTTTATCGGCATCGTCATCGTCCGTCGAGACGACGTGTACGGCGTTGTTAAACGTCAGCATGTATTCCAATCGATCTTGTAACCCCCTCTTGATAAAAGGGGTTCGCTCGTCTCCAAGATTTCGAAGTCCAGGGGAATGCAAAAGCGGTTTCTTGAACACCGCACCGATCTCGTAGTATTGTTACTATCGAGAGGCATTGCATAGTTGATGGGTTTTTGCTCTTAGTTTGTTGAGATCGTCGCTCTGTATTCCCTGATAGACCATGTTACGTCGTTCCGTCTTCCAAAGATCGTTGTAGACGAAGAATTTATCGGCATCGTTGATGCTCTGAACGGTCTTCCCCGAGATCTTCACCTCGATCGTCTTGACGATGTTACGCCCCAGATTATTATAAACACTCGTTTTGGAGAGGTCGCCGCCGTCCACGGCGACTTCCATGTCGAAGCACAGTTTCGCGGTGCGAGGGACGATGACGTCGTTATCGCTCAGATTGGGAAAGCGGACCGTCAACGTATGGTTTTCTGTGATGCTCGAAGGATTGTGGGTAATGGAGACCTTTTGGCGTATACCCTTCACGCCGAAGGGTGTGCGCAATTTCCTATTAGGATCGAGAATATGTCCGTAATTCATCATCTTTTTTCTATTACGTAATAAAAAAATTTAAAAGCGTTTTAAAAAAATATGGCGGAACCGGTTACATTCGATAATCCGACGTTCGGCGACGATGATGTTGTTGATGATAATAACGATGGTGATCAAGGTACCGTCGAACAACCACCCGCGGATGAAAATACACCCTTGCTGGAGGATGTTAATTTTACCAGAAGTTCCCATCACACCTCAAGGAGATCAACTCGAGCGTTTGAACACCCAACGTCTCGTGATGAATGGAAAAAAGCAACGGGTGGTTGCTTAAAATTTATATCCAAGGGTAAGTATTCGCTCTATGCCGTGTGGGAGGGTAAGGAGATTTTATTAAACGATAAACGTAATCCTAAGAATTTTGTAAAAGCAAGGACGTTAAAAGATAGAGGAGGTATACAATTTGTTAGAACCCTGGGTTTAGAAGATGAACTTCCCGAAATAAAAAAGGCAAGGAATGTAATACGCGATGTTAATGAGGTTGTAGAAAATATAGAATTGGATGTTTTTGACCAAACGAGTGTTAAACGAGTAGACGATGGGGATTGAGAGATTATCTGAAAGTATAGAAGACTTAAACCACGAATTGCCCATGAGAGAACTGTTGGGTTTAGATAAGAGTCTGCGAACCATTCGCGGTTCTCTGCGCGTCCAAGAAGCCAAGAGAGTGGAGACGGAACGCATGTTGTCGCAGTGGCAGGAAGATCTGGAAAGGAATCCCGACGATCGGGAACGCATCGAGAGGGAGATCGCCAAGATGCAGTGAATTGGACGCCGTGAACGAGAGTGTCGACATCCTCAAGGGAAGGCTAAAGTCGCAACTGACCGCCATCAAAGAATCGATCGCGAGGTTACTGGACGATAATCTTCCGTTGCGAGAACGGATCGCCGACCTGTTCAGGAACAGGGTATCACCATCTTCAACGTCCTGACGGGATCGGCATGACGATAGGTTTCTTGGTCGAATTGCTCCTTCCCGGGACGAGCACGCCACCACCCACACCACCCTCCAAACCTCCCCACAAGGAGGGAGGAGTGAAAGAATGGATCAAGAAACAGCTGGACGCGATCGGTAAATTGCTGACTGGCCTCTAAATTCGGCGAGGCGTTACCCGGCATCTTGGGTGCCATCGTGTCCTGGATCTTGTCGACGCTCGGCAAGACGGCGATGTGGTTGGGAGAACATCTGTGGGTCTTGGGCATGATCGTCGTCGGCTGGTTGTTAACGAAACTCGACGAAGACCAGAAAAGAAAGTAACGATAGAGCCAAGACGGCCGTCTTCTGATCCTCGTGATCGTCTGACGGCGGCTTGTCCTGTAACGCTGACGGCGGTGGTGTGACCTCTACGGGAGGAGGAGGTGGTTTAACCCTCGCGAACGTTTTCGCGTTGAGGTCGACGTTCGTTCCGGGTGTCGTGGTGTCGGGAGCGATCAAGATCTCGTTATTGTAATTGGCGATGTTCTTGCCGATGTTTCAGCTCCATGTTGCTGGGCAGCATGTTGAGTCCCGGATGGACGACGTAGTCGAGCTTGAATTGGCGTACTTCAGACAGTCTTCGTAGCGCGAGATGTCGGCGGGTAGGTCGAGCGGTCGGTTGATGGCGTCCTCGACGTTGACCAGGAACTGCTTTTGGGCGTCCAGCGACGTGGCACCGGCGTCCACGATCGAGGCCCTGTCTCCCCCTGCGAGCCCAGGATCGCCCAGGCGAAGACCCGGATGGACGCGTCCAGTCTGGCCAGACCCGGAAGCGTGAAGCCCTCCGGTCGGTTCGCGATGAAGGTGTGGACCACTTCGTGTTATATTTCCCGAAGATGGTCCCCTTGATCTTTCCAGTCCGCGTCGACTGGCACCCCGAATTAAGATCCGCTGGTACGCCCGACGCGTCGACGTTGTTCGTGAAGTGCTCGAAGTCGGCGTCGCTGGGTAAGGGGGCGGCGATCTCCTGCAGGATCCTTCTGATCTGATAATAGATGTGGAACCGGAAGAACGACTTGGACAGGTGGTCGTTTCCCATGTCCAGCGTCACGCCGGTGGTCGTGGCGCACCACACCGCGAAATTCAGCTGGTTCTGCCAGAATCCCTCGATGGGATGCCGGTACCACCGCTTCAGCATGGTGTAGTACTTCGACGTGCCGTCCTCGAAGAATCGTCGTACTTGACGAAGATGTTCTCGAACGACGCGCGAAACTTTTCTTCTTCGTTGACGTAGACGTCGAACGACGACAGATCTAGATTCTCTCTATACTCGTAGACGTTCATTCTCTTTTTTAAGTTTAAGATTTATTAATATTAAAAACAACATGTTCTATCTCGTGACGGATATCGAGAAAAAAAACCCGTCAAACTCTCTCGTTACATCGACAACGCGAACGGCGGGTGGTGCGTGAGCGCCAAGTCCGTCCGTCTTTACAACGGGTTGTACAACGTCAAGAAAGACGTGGAGATACGCTACGCCAAAAAGGGGTGACAGACCCAAAGTCCAAAGCGTGGCGGGTCGTACACCTTCACCGACCTACGACGAATTCTCGCGAAATACTTCGACAAGGTGTTCCTGGACAAGACCACCATGAGGGTGAGAATCGACGGGTCGGGCAGCACGGCGGTGGTGCTTCCGCCGGAACTCGGCAAGATTCTAGGCATCGACGAGAACGCGTATCTCCACGGCACCATCGTCCCGAGCAACAGCATCAACATGCAGCCGGTGGAACTCGTCAACGTCCATCTCGACGAGTTGGATGAGGGCGGGAGAGACGGCAAGGCGACGGACATCCTCGCGTCCCTACCCTGTCCCAACGTGAAATTTTCCGAGTTGTACGAAAAAGATATAGTCAAGCCCGTGTTCCTGTCTTTGAGACGGGATCGCATCTCGGAAGTGACGATACGTCTCAAGGACGAGAAAGGCAAACCCATCGACAATCACGGTCAATCCGTTCACGTTCTATTGGAATTTAAGAAATTCTAAAAATAAAAAAGGAAAATGTCTAGATCGGGATTCTATTGGGAAGATTGGAAAGGAAGAACTGGTGGAGGACCTGAACGAGAGACTCTTCAAAGACCTCAACGACGCCAAAGAGGAGATCACCGCGTTGGCCAAAAACCGTCGCATCATGAACACCTTCCAATTCGAAGTGAATAAAAACGGAAGACTCCGTCCCGTACAGGGCACGACGATGTTGTTCGAGTCATCCGTCTGGGTCTCTTGGGCGAACTGGACGTGACGCTGGTGCTGAACGACGTGGAATACAGGACCTTCAGGACCAAGGCCGGCGAGATCGTCCCGCTGAATCCGCCGTTGCGAGTGACGGCGGGCGACGTCCTCAACTTCGCCGTGAACAAAGGATCGAAATCGGGCTCCGTCAACGGCGTCGTCGTTCTCGACGTATAAAAAAACTTTTTAATTTAAAAACAAAAGATGAGTAACAACAACAAAGAGGTATTGTATCCGACGTTAGAACCCCGATCCGCAAGAGTATCGTCTCCGACGGATCGGCGAGATCGAGCAGACGTTCAGACGAGAGATCGAGACGCGGAAGAGCGTGCACAAGAAGTACAAACGGTTAATCAACACCGCGGACGGGGTAGACGGAGCATTGATCACGGGGGAGTGTAGTGTGCGGAGGGTTGGGATTCGCCCTCCCCATCGTGGGATTACCCTTACAGATCGTGGCCGTCACCGTGGGCTCCGTGGGACTGGTCTTGAAGGCCATCCGGCGTCTGTTGTTGAAGAAATCGGAGAAACATCTCAAAATCGTCAAACTGGCCGAAGTAAACTGAATTCCATCGAGGATCTGGTGAGTCGCGCACTGGAAGACGGGAAGATCTCGGCGGAGGAATTCGGGTGTCTCACGAACTGACCAAGTATCGCGAGATGAAGGACAAGCTATACGCCAAATACAAAGCCGACGACGGGGTTAAAAAAGTCTCCGAACAAGAGACGAACGATCTGCGCGAACAGCTGCGTGCCCTTCTGGGCGAGAAATCGTCTTCTCGTTAAATTGTAGCATTATAAAACGATGAAAACACTGCTGCTCCTCGTTAACCGTAGATTTTTTTAAGACAGTCTTAAAAAAATATAATTCCGGTTAAACTTCTTTCTTGGGACGTCTTCTTCTCCTCTTGCACCGCGGATGCGTCTTGTATCGTCTGCGCGTTCTTTTCCGCCGCACGCATAACACGTTTCGTATTTAGTGCTATCGGCCATCCATCTTCGGCAAGAGGTGCAATACTTCATCGTGTCGATGCCTCTCTCTTTCAAGTAGTTGTGGTGAATGCTACAAAACAACGAATTCACGACGACCGGATGCTTACACGGATAGTCTCTGCGCATGCGAGGCATTTGACACGCGAGTTTGACGTCGTCGGGCCAAGACACCAAGACTTGGTTACCCAACTGCATGCACGTTATCTCCCCCCAACATCATCTGTTTTAGGCCGCGTTCGGTAAACACCTTGTCCAGTAAAATAAACATTTTTTATTTATATATCTATCGGTTTAAGTGTTTTAACAAATTTTTTTACGTTAAGAAATGAAACGTTTTACCGAGATGTTCTTGTTCGCGTTGCTCTCGTTCATCGTTTTATGGTGTTTACTCTTCTTATTCGCGATACTCTATCTGTACGTTTAGAACGTTATCATCGAACGGAACGATGGTTGAGAGACTTTTGCAAAAGATTTGAAAATGGCATAAAGAAAAATTTATTCGTTATTAAAAAAAACATGGCATTCGTGACAGTCGAGAACTTTGACGTGAACAATTTAAGGGGGGGGTGCTCATTACGTCGATAAGAAATTTTATCAACGCGTTTACGTCGCGTATCAGTACCCGACAGGCGACGTGAAACCGTTAGTGATACGCACTCCCCAAAACGGATTGGCAATACGAGGACGGTTCCGATTATACTATGAAATTTAAATGCGGAAAAGAATTCGCCGCCATGTTGGAAAAGATCGAGGCGGTCTTGAGGGAATCCATAGAAAAACTCGCAAAAACACTGAAAGAAAAAGGTAGAAAAACCCCCGTGGATGTCAACGATATAGTCCTCGTGAAAACGGATCAGAACGGTAACAAAGTGATCTACTCGAAAGTTAAACAGGGGGACAGAGACAAGCCTACTTTTTATAGAAAGAGAACGGCCGACGATCCGAAAGATAAACATCCGCTCGTCGAAGTCGATCTTCACCAATACGAGAAAAAACTGGCCATCGGTTCTTTACGCGTAGACAACGTTTACATCGCCAACAAAAAATCGACCGTATCCTTGCAAACTCTCTTACACCAGGTCGTCATCGTCAAAACGATCGACGTTGCTCCTCTACGGATTTGGCCGACTGCGTAGAAGACTTGGACTTGGAGTCCGACACGGAATAAATAAATTAAAATGACAGTATTTTTGTAAAAACGTAACGTTTTTTACAAAATATAAATAAAATGTATAAAAAAAAAGAGATGAACGTGGACGAGATACTAACGAACGTCGCTACCGCCGCCGAGACGACGACGACGGTAGACGACTCGCTCAAAGATAGGTTATCGACCATCGCGGATCGGGACGAGCGCGTCACTTCCTGGGAAAAGACGTGACCGTCGCCGACCTGAACAAGATGAACGACAAGGAACTGGACAATCTAAATCGTCTACTCAACGCGCGACTCGGCATCTCATGAGTAAATCGATCGCCAATTCCGTCATCACGCTGTACACCCAGAGTCTAAAATATTCTTTCGATCTGCAGAACGAACCTAAACTGATCGAAGAACTGAGCGAAGATCCCTTCCTCGACGCGGCCATCGGCGAAGCGTGCTGCAGCCTGTTCTACCACTTCGGTTCCTACCTGGCCCCTCTCAGTCTCGCCGCCACGTCCAGTCGCTATATAACGGGATTTAAAAAATCGGAGGGAATAGAAAAAGGCGATGAATCCGGAAGAACTCCTAACGAAAAAGAATTCTCTGGCAAAAGAGGTGGAGTCGAAAAAGTCAGGACAGCAATGCTAATGGCCAGGATGGCAATGCTAATGGCAATGCTAATGGCCAGGATGGCAATGCTAATGGCAATGCTAATGGCCAGGATAGCTGGAAATGGCTAGCGGTCGGCGGCGGACTCGCGGCCGTCGGAGTGGCGGTGGTGTTGTACAGGAAAAACCAACCGCAGCCGACACCTCCTCCTCTTCCAGAACCTAAAGAAGAAGAAGTCTCCAAATCCAATCCCCACGAAATGTATTAAATAAAAATCTTTTCACTATAAAAATGTATAACGTGACACTGAGAACGTTCATGGACACGTCGATGTTTATGGCGTCGGGAATCCTCGCCACGAGTCTATTCGTTTTCATGATCGCACAAGTAGTGGAAGCTAAAGTCCAACACATCCACCATCACGACTGTACCGAAGACGAAGAAGAAGAGGGATAAATAATAATTCTTTTCATATAAAAAAATGAGCGAAAAGGATTTGGTCAACACCGCGTATCACGAGGCCGTCGGAATGGGAATAGAAAAAGACGACACCGACTTTAAGGCGGACGACGAAAACCTCATCGACAACCAACCCATGCTCTTCAGGATGAACACTTACTGCGACGAACTCTACAACACGAACAACGGCACGACGGAGACGGTAAAATCCGATAAATAATAATTCTTTCATATAAAAAAATGAGTGAAAAAGGATTTGGTCAACACCGCATATCACGCGGCCGTCGTGACGGGAATCGCCACGTTGTACGCGCAAGTTTCCAAGAAGTTCTTCAAGACGTCTGCCCCCAAACTGGATCTAGATCTAAAGGATCTCGGGGATGGTCTTCGTCGACTACGTTTTGGCCGAGTGACATGCTGGTCAAGAAGGGTATCATCCCCGCCGATATCATGAAATAAACTAAAAATTCTATTTTAAAAAAATGGCAACGATCGCGATGATGATAGGAGGCGCGGCAGTCAATGCTCTCGCCTTCTCGGGATCACAATTTCTATTCTCGAATCACGAAGAACAGAAGAGGCACGACGAAGCGATGGAAAAAAACTGACCGCGGCTAGAGATCGGTGGAATCACGAACGCACGAAGCGATTAGATTTTCTCAACGAAAGACTCAGGAAAGAAGGACATTCCCTGTACACCTACAAAGAAGTGGATGCCGCCATGCGACTCTACTCGCAGATGACGGAAGAAGCGGCGATGCCGCCCGAACCGAAGTTGAGCGATTTCTATCGGCCCTCGGAACAACAAAAAGACAAGGAACTCCTCTTCGTGATCGTGGGAACGGGACTCGTGTTCTACGGCGTTAAAAAATACGTCGCCTAAAGTAAAAACATGGAAGAGATCTATCACAAACACTATTGGAAGGGAAAGGCCGCCATCGGGAAATTGGCCAAAGCGGCCAAAGTCAGCGAGAAGGAAGCGTTGGAATTCCTGAAAAAACAAGACGTGTGGCAAATCTACCTACCGGCCCCCAAGAAGATCGTGAGACCTCGATTCGAAGACGCGAAAGAAAACGACACTCACCAGGCCGACCTGTTGTTTTTACCGCACGACAAGGTGGACGGGAAAACGTACAAATACGCGCTGACGTTAGTCGACGTGGGCACGCGCTACAAAGAAGCGGAACCGCTGACGACCAAAGACAGTCGAGAGGTGGCCGACGCTTTCGAAAAGATCTACAAACGGCGTCTGACGTTTCCCAAATTATTACAAGTCGACCCCGGCCGCGAATTCATGGGAGCCGTCACCAAACTCATGACCCGACACGGAGCTAGAATAAAAAGGGGACGGGTCGACCTTCACCGCGACCAAGCCATCGTCGAACGATTTAATAGAACGTTGGGCGAACAGTTGTTTAGCTATCAATACGATCAAGAGATGAAAACCAAAGACAGAAACAGAGAATGGGCGAAACAATTGCCGGAAGTCGTCAAAACGATCAACGAAGAGACCGATCCGCCCAAAAAGGTAGAACCCGTCGATAAAGTACAACCGTCCATCAGTCCCTTTGCGAAAGTAAGATATCTATATCAACCGGGTGAATTGGAAGGCGGCGGGCGCAGGAGAGCCACCGATCCCATCTGGAGCGTCGACAAACACGACATAGACAGGCATTTCAGAATGCAAGGCATCGACCTGTATCAGCTCAAGAAACCGGCGCCTCAGAGAACGTTCGTCCGAGAGGAATTATTGGTCGTTTTTAAAAAAATTTATTAATAATAAATTTTTTAATACCCGTAGGGTAACGTGTCGTACCCGTCCTTCATCACCCGTTTATCGTAACACAACGTAAACTCTTTCTCCTGATATCGATTCACGACACGTTTGGTTGCGGAATCTCTCGTGATGGCGTTTTTTCTCGAACGGTCGTAATCCTCTTACGCGTTTCTTTAACGACGTCGGTCATCGCTTCTCGGTTGATGTAAAGAGAATTTTCGTAATTCAGACTAAATCCTTTGACCTTACACACCTTTTTACCCGCGTTCGTTTCGTACGAATAAGATTTGGGACCGGTGGCGCACCACGACGTGATGAAATCGCCGCCTAACTCGTCCGTCAAATCGCCCAAGTTATCGCCCGTGTCGATCGAGACCCCGTCGTCGCGATCGACGTACCACACGCTATCGGTATCGAATCCCAACACTCTATCGTCGAGTCTGTCCAACACGTCGTATAACATGGTTCTGGCGTGAGCCGTCGTAAAACACGCTATGAAGATATTGACGTTCTTGGCCTGATCGACGAATTGCCCTTTGAGATCGTAAGTCATCTGGACCATGTCGTCGTTGATGATGAACGGATTGTCTATCGTGTCGTCCAACAACAGTTTGTAAAAATGTGCCGGTTCGCCACGTATTCGGTCTGTTTCATGTTGACCCTTTGACCGAACTTGCCCCAGAGAGAGTTGAGACATAATTTAGAGATGGCGCGCATGCCGGGATTATACTCTATTTCACCCAAGTCGATCCCCAAACGTTCTCTGACCATATAACGTTCTTCCGACTCGTAAGTGGTGTCCGGCCCGACCTTCAAAGCGGAACTTTCCATCTTGATCTTCATAAACTTCTTGACGTAGCCTCTAAAGAGGGTCCGCGTCCTCGGTGGTGTAGAGAAAATCCCAAACTTCGTAAATCTTCTCTATCTCGTACCCCTTATCCAAGGCCTTGAATAGCTCGGGAGTACACCACGTGCCCGCGAACGACCTCTGCTCGTCGGTGTGTTCGCACGCGTTTCTGTGACCGTCGTTCGGCGCACGTCTTACACAGCGGGAACAAAGCTTTTCGGCATTTCCGCATTTCATCTTGACGGGTAGGACGGGATGATATAATTTCCGGGGCGGCACGACTTTACATTTGACGAACCCCGTCCAAGTTCGATCGATTCGGGATTAACTATTTTGGTGGGGGTGACCGACAGGGTAGGTCTTATAAAACTGGACCGTCGGGTACAGACTGACAAAGTCGACGTATCGTCCCTTTTCTCTACCGTCGAAGTCGTACAGCAACTTGGTCACGTTGGTCCTACCGCCGAAAAAGGCATCTCGCGGGTCTAACGGCGTCACGATCTCTTTAACGGCTATGTCTTTCGCATCGCATTCCCAGACCTCGACGAACGCGTAACCGGCCCTTCGTATCTTCTCGTTTTTCGCGGAGGTTCGTTTTCTGAGCGTGTCCATCTCGAATTGGTTCTTGTTATTGACGGTGTTTCGAGCGTAACACTTTTTACACCCGTGCCAGAAACATCCTTGAAATTCGTAAACCGTCCTCGTGTCTTCACAATACCCGTCGACTTTACCGATGTCGTCGGGCAGAACCTCGCCGCCGTTCAACGCGTGTCGTATGACGACGCCGTCTCTCTCGGCCACGTGATCCATCCCAAGAAATGGATTTCGCGCTGTACGTATCGCGAACGACGTTATCGTTATGGACGGCTATCATCTTTTCGGGCATGTAATTACTCCTGTAAACGGTCATGCACACGGACGCTATCGTCACGTACTGTAAAGGATCTATGTTTTCCAACGCGATAAAGTCTTCCCTGAATTTCAACATGGACCGTCGTAATATGTCGACGTCGGACGTGCAGTACTCCTTCAGTTCTTTCTGGAAATCAAACACGTCGTTTCTTTCGCAACTCGTACCACTTTAAAAACTCTTCCCTGTTGCGTTTGCTCATGTGATCGACGCCGTAATGTTTTTTACCGGGCAACGGTCCCACGTAACGTTGATGACACGGTTTGTTGAAATAATGAGGGAAAATACCCCTTTTTTGAGTTCGGTCAGACCAAACGTCTTCGGAAATTCCGCCAGAGCGGATTGGACAAAATTTATGGAATCGATAAAGCGAGCACCACCGACTTTCATGTACATGATCTTGGTACCGTTGTAAATGCAGTAGGGTTTCACGTTATGCTCCACGAAATACTTTAACAAAAACTGCGCGTCGTACGCTTTGGCATTGTGGGCGATGAACGTACCGTTTTTACCCAAGACAAACTCGCAAAACTCGTCGACGGTAGAAAATTCGTGTTGGTTACCGCCAAAGTCTTGGCACACGATTAGATTCGGTATGTGAACGCCGGTGTCTTGCGAGGCTTCTATGTCGTAAAAATAATACTCTGTCGTCCGCGTTTTACAACTGTAACAGGGTTTCTTTTTTTTGCACTCGGCCCGATTTGCATTTTCCACCCTTACATTTTTTCTGGACCATGAAACACTTGTGCGTCGTCATGTCGACGTATGCATGACAATTGGAACGCATACGTGGGACTTCAAGTCCTTGGTCACCCGTTCGCACTCTAAACATTTCTGAACGAGTGAACAAACCACGTCCGGTTCGCCGTCTCGCATGCCTCTGGCGCGTTTATGTTCCTTAAAACAGGTTTCGCCGAAAAAACGCTCTATTACAATCGGCGCACACTTTCCTTTCACACCCCCAGGGCAATCGTAACCGAAACACGATAGACACTTTTTTGGACATCTGTGACGATCTCGTAACGTATAACCCTTCTTACAAGTATGACAGTAATGGTCTTTACTCAAAAAACCGTTCATCTTCGTAATCACGTCGAAGTGATTTTTATTCTTGTACAGATAGATCGCGTCGTCGTCACTTCCTTCGGACGTATAGATGATCTCGTTGAACCGTTCGCCGTCCACTACGTTGATCTGCACACCCAAGTGATCGGCAAACGTTTTCGCGTCTTCCAAGGTACAACCGTCATCCCGGACGGGAACGCCCGCTTCTTCGTGAAGTTTTAACGCATCGGTCCTTTGTAATTTACGACTGTCGTTGAAACCGTTTCGAAGCTGGGGAATTCGTCCATTTGTCTTTATGTTTGTTGGCCACCGCCGTCACGATGGCGCGTGCCAGACACGTGACGTCGTCGTTTTTAATCGTGATGAACTTCTCTTCTTCGACGAGGTCTCCTTTGTCACCGGTTCTTTGGATCTCCCCTTTCCCCTCGGCATTATCGTAGACTGGACGACTATTTCTACTTCGTCTAAGGGCACCTCGTAATATTCTATATACTCTTGCAGTGCTTTGAATAAATCTTCGGCTAAATCCCACGAGACGTTAATATATTTCGTACTGAACGGTTTCGGGAATTTCGAGTGATTGATGATGAGGCGAAATTTATCGCCGTTTTTGCAACCCTCTATCGTTTATCACCGACCTTACGAGTTGTACAAATAAACGGTCTATATCGATAACCCGGTCGTCCCTCAACAGGACCACTCTATACTCGTCGAACCTGGTTTCAAACTTTAACCTGCGCGTCGAGGAAATTCTGTCGTAACGATAGGTCTGGCCCGTGTAGACACGTTTGGGTTTTAAATATTTTTTTTTAAAATCGTCAGGAATCGGGAGATCTAATAACGGTTCGATATATTGAGTAGTAATAGATCTCTCGGGCGGAATCGGTAAATCCAATAACCGCTCGGTAGATCGTTGTGCATGAGACATGTTTTTTAAATTGAGGTGTAATTACTTATGGCCTTTTCAATATTTACTACACTATACCGTTGGAGCACCTACCAGGACACACTCGTGCGGTTAGTTTTACCTGGCGAGCACGGGAGCGTGTCGTCTATAGGCACAGATTAAAATTGAAAAAACTCTAACGCGTACAAACAAACACACACACAGTATTTATATATATCCACGTATATAAATAACAAACGGGGTCACAAATGGGGACGTGACAAACGGAATTCCGGGAAATCGACACGTACAGACAGTTCTTGGAAAAAGGTGAGCTCAAGTGCCTTACATATACTACTTGCCCCTGACCGTTGGGCCTCACAGGTCGTGATCAATAAACCGTTTGAATCTTCCAAAAACACATTATTATGCAACTCCAGGACAAGGATTAACAGGGACAAACATTCATAACTAGTTTCCATTTACATTATAACTCTGAAGAGACTTGTCATTTCCCCACTCTGACTTACCAGGGGTTTTAGCAAGAGGTTGGAACATGATAGTTATCATGCTGATTATCACGTTCCCACTTTTTTTTTTAATTAACAAGCGGCGGTTAAGAATATGTGGTAACACGAAGAACTATTTACAAATTTACATTGAACTTGATATGATTTACACCATGTAACATGTATAATTAGAACCAATTGCTATATCATGTAAGATATAGAAAATGTATTTCGCTAAACTGTAGACACAGATACAGTTCGTGATTCGGTGTCAAAAATAACTATTCACGCACTCATAAATCATTGGATAAAATCAGCGATATATAAAGCTAACATATCGCTGATAAAATTAAAATGAAGTTGTTGGTGGACTCGTGACGGTGTATTTTTTTTTTCTTTTTTCGTGTGAAATGTTTTGTGTATTTTTTAACCTCGTATTACGGCTAGCTAGATCTACTACATAATCACAATTTGAAATTGTTTGGGGACAAATATGTGGAAATATTCAGCCACAAGTTTTACAACAGCAAAATCCAGCAAGGATCATTTAAAAACACTGACAAACTTAATATGATAAGACGATAAAATGTCAAGTAGAGTAAAAACAACAATTGAGATTTAGCACAGATAAATCTGAGGTGAATATACTTCTCCATGTTTCTATACCTAATAAAACAGCATAACGTAGGCCCCTATTAACCAGGTGGTGTTTAATGCTGCGGTTGACATCTCAACCATACAGTTTGAATAAGTTTATGGGTTTTTTTCTCTCCATATAGGTCTGTGTGTATACATGTCTGTCTTCGTGTGCGTGTGTATGTCCTCTATACGTATGTATTCAACTAAATTGTGCAGAGGCGCGCGTCCACTACAGCAAGACCTTCTGCTCATCAATTCATTCATTTCTGACTTGATAGCATAATCATGATGGTATACAGGGGTATACTGTATATGAAATGTATATATTTCCAGTGGGTCTAAATTGAAATAAATGAGTACACGTGAGAAAATGAAATATACGCCATTAAAAGCTATAAAGAAATATACTAATATCATATAAGTTAGCCTACACATAACACACATGCACGTGAATTTCCACATCATTTTCTTGAATAGCAAAAAAAATGAATTGTATAATACAACAATTTATGTCGATTACTTTTAGAATGTGGCAGTAATGCGCCGCCATATCCTAAAATAAATTGATACGCGTCACAAACCTGTTCCAAAAGAAGCGTGGATTGACCATTTTTGGCCAGTTGATATGCGGTGGACGATCCCTCTATCCCCGCGCCAACCACGATTACATCATACATGTATGTTCTACTTCCTGAACCAGAGCAACAGCATAGAAACTTCGTGTTAAAGACAAACGCTGACTTTGAGAATAACAGGTGATAAGATCACATGACAGGTCAGATGCATAGTCTATTTTTAGAATTTGGCGACGTTTTCTAGTGCAACATATTACCATGTATCAATTGAGATTACGAATAAATTATGTCCATAAATAAAATAAAATCCACATTGTTTACAACGGCAGATCTATATTGGCGGATAAAAATGTGTGTGTGTGTGTGTGTGTATGTGTGTGTGGTTGTGTGTATGTGTGTGTAGGTGTGTGTGTTGAGGGGTAGTGTAAAAAAATAAGATCAAATAAGCCTCATTACACGGCAGAATGTTCAAATTAGCAAATCGGTTTTAAACCACGCACATTTTAATTCATTAACCATTTTACTATTAGATCTATGCCACATTTATCTTGAAACAATTAACTTAGAGCTGATACTTACAGATATTATGATCTATAACCAGCGATATGGAGGTCGAGCTGCCTAATATAGTAGGGATATGAAGTGAACTTTGTAAAATTTTAGGCGGTGCTCTAATTTGGCCACCTCCACCTCTTCTATTAAATATACAGGTTCTTCAGAAGTGAGGAACTGGTGGCTTCAACCCCCTCCTCCATAATCTGACAGTACATGATTCAAACTGTATTGTAATTTTTGTCGTCTGCAATGAGTCAATAAAATACTAGCCTTTTCTGTAGCAGCCACACCCCAAGTAATAAGGATATTTACTCATTTTTCACTTCAGCATCTTTTATCTCTATAATATATATTCTGGGGGCGGATCCAGGAATTTTCAAAAAGAGGGTGTAAAGTTTTTTTTTATTTTTTAGTTCATTAGTTTTTTTCTGAGGGGGTGGTAAGAAGACGAAGACAGTGTGTTCATTCCGAGTAAATATTGGATAGCATCAACGGTTATAATTCGCTATCTTTAGCTGATAATAATTCTCGGTAAAATCTTAAAAAATATCAAACGCAAATTTTGTTAAGAAATAATTATTCATATGCTTACCTGTCGAGAAAATACGTAAAAACGAAAATTTCTTTACAAATATGTAGGAATAAAGCAAGGTGTTGTCAAACTTAGCTAGACAAAGCAAAGGTATATTGAGGGGATAACGTCGATAGTCCGACACTCATTGGTCCGACACTCAATAGTCCGACACTCATTAGTCCGACACTCAATATATATACGTTTGTCTGAAAGGGTATATCTCACCTCGACCTCATGTGTGTGTGTGTGTGTGTGTGTGTGGGGGGGGGGGGGGCGTGGGTTGGACCCCCTTTTTTTGGCCGATCAATGCATTTGTATCGGGACATGTACCTTGGGTTGGGAACACAGACACCCCCCTTTTTTAAATGGCTGGATCCGCCCCTGACATTGATCATTTAAATTTAACGTTATACAGGCAAGACATTTCAGTGTGTCCACACTTGTTTTTCAAGGTAGTGGAAAATGATCGAGTGTCGGACTATTGAGTATTGAGTGTCGGACTATTGAGTGTCGGACTATCGGGACGACCCCATATTGAGGATGTTAAATTACAGGGGATTTAGAGTGGATTATACTCCGAGAGTAGAGAGGCTCGGACATTTGCATTGATACTGAAAAATATTGTGCAGACACTATTTAAATTCGAAAATTGTCTAAATCTAAGATAGTCATTTTTTACAGTGGTTACTCTTAGACGGATTTCGGCTATACTTTTACAGATATTATTTGGCCTTGTATGATATCACTTTATCTTTAGAAAATACACATACTTTTCAAATTGGAGCTCAACTGATGAAGTCTAATTGACAGAAACGATATCGTCTTGAGCATTATAATTTTGGTATTATGTTTATAATATTCGTAAAGAGATAATTTTACTGTACATACGGTTATTAGGCCTACGTCTATGCATGCGCCTTTTGCGCCCTTTGAACATGATTCCGTCAAGGTATAAGAAAGTGCATTGTTTGCTTTCTTTTTGTTTCGAGTGCTCCTTAACCAAAGACCGGATCTCCAGTGGAGATGAATCTTATCCCTGTACTACTATTATCATGTTCCCACTTTTTGGTAAAACCCCTGGTAAATCAAAAAGTGGGAACATGAAAATCTACTACTACTAGCTCGCTCGCTCTCTCTCTCTCTCTCTCTCTCTCTCTCTCTCTCTCTCTCTCTCTCTCTCTCTCTCTCTCTCTCTCTCTCTGTATTACCCTTTGCTAACGTTTCAGTTGAACATGTCATGTCTTGAGCTCACTTTTCAATTTAGAAGTAAGTGAACAAATGGCACTCAGACAGTATGCATATGTTTTAAATAGTAACTAACTTACTAAAGAGAAGTGAGACATTATTGATTATATTGTCAGCAAAATAACTGATAATTGATTTAAACGTCAACATATCCAGTTTTATACTGAGTCATTATAGGCCTATATATTACTGGTTTGTTATTTGTTATCATTTCCTTATAACGTAGATATAATGGGCGTGATAGCATATGTTTACTTTGCGGCGCCTTTTCGTAAAATTCATGACATATATTTTCTGTGTTTCGGGTTAAAAACTGGACCGCAGAGTTAAAAGCTGGGACGCTTTCTGGAATGTAAATATAGGGTTTATGTACAAGATCTGTTATACTTTGTCAATATATAATGTAAGAATGTAGACCAAGTGCGCAAAAGATGGGGTAAGGGTGGGGCTGGGGTTAATGCTAAACAAAGGTCAGATGATATAAACATTATAATTTACATCCCCTTTGCATAATATTGTTGTACGAAGTGCACACATAATGTTGGTGTTTTATTATTTCCAGCTGATATTTGAACCCCATTATCTTACTGTTATACATGTATATAGATATTCCAAAATGTGTGTATGTGTGTGTGTATGTGTGTGATTCGTTTTAATCGACATCTCTCTCTCTCTCTCTCTCTCTCTCTCTCTCTCTCTCTCTCTCTCTCTCTCTCTCATGGCATAATTAAAGCAACACCACCGGTGAGTGAGTGGGTGGAAAGATGTTTACCAACCATCGTTACATCAGCCTGTGTCGTCTATACACACCTTGTATACAAGATGAGTGTTCAACATTGCAAACACTATCGATAGGGATTATAACGTTATTTACATGTATATGGATGCTTTGCGTCAATGAAATATAAAACATATGTCCAATCGTTTTTATGTTAACGCCACACTCGGCAATTTTTTTCCATTCATATCAGCGACAATTCGCCGGTTTTAATGGTGGAGGATAGAACCCGGTTACAATGTACCCGGGAAGAAACCACCACCCTTCCGGAAGTAAGTAATTAACTGGCAAACATAAACTTCTCACACAATCAGCTTATATTCCAACGGGATTCAAACCCGCGTTAACGAGGGATGGGAGACTTTATGATAATTAAGCGCGATGGTCTATAAAAACTCGTCCATAGCTCCTAAAGGCCCATTTCCAATCGTGCATTAAAGTAAATGAGAGTAAAGAAAATCCGAGACACACAATTAGAATCTATTTTATCATGAAATTAAAACATATAAGAATAAGATATCATGTTCACATTACAAAAAAAACGAAGGGTTTTATCTTTTTCTTTGAAGGGTGGTCAGATCTGAATGTGTGACATCCCCTTCTATATTGAAAAGAATGTTAACGAACTCTCTTTGATACCCCCGTAGGCAAAAACTTAAACTGACACAGAAAATGAATGCCGTTGTCAAATGGCTGATAAATCGTTGCTCGAATAGGCAGACTGAAATGATTTACGCTCAGTTCTTCAATTAAATCATGCTTTAGGATTCAAACAGCACGGTATATGCATTCATAACGAAGCAGTCAATACGAACCGCGGCGCACGAGATAAATAACAGTGTCGTCTGCGTATATAATGCGTCCCAGTTTTCGACTTTCGTCCCGGTTTTTGACTGGAAAACTGTATTGGTCACCCGCATTGAATGGTATTAGTTTTCCTATATAAATACCTGCTCGTTCGGAAAGGAAAATATCATTACAAGAGACGCCGACCTTACAGGAAGCAGTGTTTTTAAGTGATAGCCATGTTGTCCTCACTAATACAGCTTCCAGAATTAAGTACGACTTTAGTATTTTTCGCAGTATTTCTGATTGCAATGTTTATATGGACAAAACCGGGAAAGAAACTTCCACCTGGACCGTTTGCTTTTCCGATCGTAGGGAATATACCGACTTTAATGCGTATGTCGTCTTCGGAGAGACCTATTATTTTCAGGGAACTAGCTAAAAAGTATGGTGATATCTATCGTATTTACCTCGGACCTTATATGATAGTACTATTACACGAGTTTGAAACAATTCACAACACTTTCGTGAAAAATGGACATATATTCAGTGACCGACCAAACTGGCTCCCATCGATAGCTGCTCGACGGAAACTCGGAACAGGTAATCTCTCTCTCTCTCTCTCTCTCTCTCTCTCTCTCTCTCTCTCTCTCTCTCTCTCTCTCTCTCTCTCTCTCTCTGAGTAGGCTATTTCTGTTTATTGTATTGGCGTTTTACGCCACATGATCACTTTTATTTAGGAACAGAGACGTAAAACACATGATTGTGTTATACACTTCTGATTTTAGAGAAGACTCTTTTGTTTATTTGTTTTATTGTTTGCACAGCAATTTTTATTTATGCCGGTGACCAGTTTTGTAATGGTGGAAGACAGAACCCGATGAACCCGTGTAGAGACCACTGGCTTTCAGGAAGTCAATTGGCAAACTTCTCCCACGAAATCAGCTTAGGTTCCAGCTGGATTCGAACCCACGCTGGTCAGAGAGTAAATCGAGACGTCGCACTGGTCTAACAACTCGAGCAAGGAGTTACCATCAGTGACATTTCTCTTGAAGATGGCGATGTATTATGGGGCGTCGTTTTAGTATTTATTCACTATTTTCTGATATCACAAATTCGGTTTTTTATATGTAAAAAAATCGAGTTTTTTATATTAGAACTTCGATTTTTTATATCAGAAAATAAGTGATTTTTTATACCAGAAATTCATTTTATTATATATTAAAAAAAGAATTTTTGATATCTGGAATTCCATATTTTGATATCAGAAAATAATTTTTTATATCAGAAAATCATTTCTGATATCAAAAATTATGTAGCATTTTTTATATCAGGAATTCGATATTTTTTATATCAGAATATGATTTTTTGATACCAAAAATATTTTCTGATATGAAAAAATGAATTTTTGATATCAAAAAATAATTTTTTTTACAGAAAATAGTGAATAAATACTAAACGGCACCCCATAATGTATCCATATTGTCGATGAAAATTGATAATGTAATGAAAAACAACATGCAAACAAACAACTAGTACAACATTTATAATTTATAATTTCTGCAGGTCTCGTTTGGGAAAATGGAGAGAAATGGAAACAGACAAGGCGTTTGACGTTGCAGACGATGCGAGATTTTGGCGTTGGTAAAAAATCTCTGGAAGATATAATTTTGGATGAAGTATCGTCTGTCGACAGAATATTTGAAGAATCCAAGAAAAAGCCCGTCGGGAATGTGAGACATATCATGACAACAGCAATAAGCAATGTTATACACAGCATAGTGTTCGGATTCAGGTAAATTCAACATCTTTTTCTTGATTCTGGCGAAATTAAAAGAGCCATATATTGTACATATATAGTATATCTTCATGCCTTTGAAAGTCTAAACCGAAGGAGGTTGGAATAGTTTTGAAAAGATGAACGGACATATATATATATATATATATATATATATATATATATATATATATATATATATATATATATATGTGTGTGTGTGTGTGTGTGTGTGTGGGGGGGGACACTTTTAAACAAGGCAGCAAAACCCTCCAGCTCTCTCTCTCTCTCTCTCTCTCTCTCTCTCTCTCTCTATATATATATAATATAATATATAATCTTATATATAATGAAAATTCATTGTATGTTCAATGTTAAAAGGATTATGTGAAATTGATTATTTGACATTATATTTCTATGGAATAATATAACTTAAAAAGTAATGTCACAAAATTTACAACCAGTCACACTTTAAAACCTTATGTATACTATAAATGATTATGGTGGAACAGTTTACTGTGTAAACAAACAGCAGACATTCTAAGGAGAGATAATTCAGTTACTATTCCCTTCTCCAAGAATGAATTTCATTTCATTTCTGTTGTGTTACAGGTATCAACATGATGATGAAAACTTTTTGAAACTGTTGGAATGTTTTGATGCAATATTTAAGGGACCTGGGCCACTCTCAATCCAAATGTTTATTCCAGAATTCATATTATCTTTCATGGTAAGACATTTGTCATTAAAATTTTCAAATAAAAAAATGTTCATTCATACTATACTTTAGAAAATCACTTCTACCTCCAGGATCCCTCCTGTTATTCACCATCTTCACTGAAGTCAAGCGTGAACACTTTTTACTCTTTTAATCACTACATCTGTATGGACAAATTGCTAATGCTTTTAAATTATAATTTGAGAAAATATAGTCTACAACACTGTCACATAAAAATATAATGATTGAGAATGCAGAGAGTGAGAGTGTGTGTTTAAATTGTTGATGATAGGGTTCATACATGTACAAGACAAATGTGGTAAGTGTTATGTCAGCAGGTATCTAGCATGTTGAATATGCTCTGAAAGTTACATGGAGTTTGGTCCATGCTTTGAAAAACACATATACACACCAATCCTAGTGTTTATTTCTCAAAGGGTTTTAACTGTTGAGACTTTAGTCCTGCTGTAAGTGTAGTACAAGAGTAGATGAGTAGCACTGGGAAATTTTAAGTGTCCTAGCTGTGCTGACATGGAGGTCAATATTAGCACTTTGAAGTGTTAAGTGTCCTGTAGGTATTGTAGTACAGGAGGTCAAGAGAAGCACTGCGAAGTGTTAAGTGTCCTGTAGGTAGTATAGTACAGGGGTTGATGAGTAAGGCTGTTAACTGCTCAGGTTATTTTGTTAGTAAACTAGTTGATGAGTGGTACTGTTAAATTTAAAGATCTGATTTCACAAAAAATTATCATGACATAAAGAAACAGAAAAAAATAAATAAAAAATGTTTCAGTATTACATGTACCTCTTCCATAGTCTCAATACACACAAACTAAAAGACTTATAGATAGCCACTCTCCTACAGTACCTCCTAAATCTATTGACATTTTTTTGTGGGGTTAAACAACTTTTGTGGAAAATGGTAGGCTACTGAATGAGTATCATATTGCAATATCATCATGTGTAGTAATATTAAAAAATTAAATACATGTATATAACTGTTGTTGTTTTTTTTTTGTATTCTACAGATCCCAAAGGCAAAAAACCGATTACAAAGTAGAGATCACCTCGTCCATTACATTACTGAACAGATCAATGAACATGAGAAAACCTTTGATGAAAATAATATCAGAGATTTCATTGACCTGTATATTCAAACAGAAAAAACTGAATCCAACAGCAAGTTCCCAAGTAAGTATTTTTTTTAAAGAAATGGATGGTTCAAAATATTGTAGTTTACATATTGATATAAAATGGGAAATTTATATGACATATGAAATGAATTAGAATAAGAATAAACAAATCCATTTTCAGATATACATGTAACGATTTCTATTCATTGTTCCATACAGACAAATGAACATATATAAAACAATAATAATTCAACACTTACCTCCCTGAGTTTGTAATTGGTACAATTGTCTAACTGATGTGTAATGAGAACTGTAATGTAAAGGAAATCAAATTAAAAGGAGTTACTTCCCTTTTCCCATTGACCTCTCTATATAAACATTCTAATAATAACATACAATCCAACCATTGTTTACATTTTTTATAATATTGTTTTGTTCATTTAAACAGAAGCATCACTTTTTAAAGTGATCATAGAGTTATTCGCTGCTGGAACTGAGACGACAGGTACTACGTTAGATTGGGCTTTATTATATATGATTGCTTATCCTGAAATTCAACAGAGATGTTATCAGGAAATAGAGCAGGTAATTATTCACATTTTTAACTTGAACTATTACTGCTTTTTGGGTGTCTCTGATACTCTGATATTGATATCCTTTAAAAATACATGTATATGCATGTCTCTTGATAACTATCGTAAGGAAGTATTGATATTCGTAGTACCTGGTATTTTGGTACCAGCTGATAATCTTTTACTGAAGTAATATTTTACACTGTTGGCACCATTTAAAATTCTAAATTCTTCTAAAGCTAAGATAGCCATATTTTTACAGTGGTTACTCCTGTCCTTTGGATGAGACAGTAAAAACCGAGGTCCCATGTCACAGTAGGTGTCGGCACGTTAAATAATCCTCACTGCTGAATGGCCGTAAGTGCCGAGCATAGGCCAAAATATGCAGTCCTTCACTGGCAATCGGTGACGTCTCCATATGACTGAAAGATTCTTGATTGGGGCATTAAACAACAGTAAACAAACAAACAGTGGTTACTCTTAGACGAATTTTGGTTAAACATTTAGATTTATTATTTGGCCTTGTCTGATACCAGTTTCTCTTTAGAAAATCTGTTGAAAATTGAAGCTCAATTGATTGAAGTCTAATTGACAGAAATGATTGCCATGAGCATTATAGCTTTCGTACTATGTTTATAATATTGGTTGGATTATTTTATTATGGATTTTGAAATAAGAACTGAAATTGTGTCCACTAAGTTCATGGATTACACAGAGGATATTTGCAAATTGCTACGTACTCGTGATGAATATTCATCTTCTTCCTCACGCAATGAGATAAAAATGTTATTTATAAAAATGGCAAAAATTTTATTTATAGCATTTTCCAGTTAAATGTCATTACCTGGCGTTTTGTACAAGTCTTCAGCTTGTGAAATGTAAACAAATCACTTCACGTTTTGATTGAAATTGATTACTCCGTTACCAAGGAAATAGCGCATTCATATGAGAAAATATATAATGTTCAAGACACAGGAAATAACGATAGCAATTTATGTAATATATGTTATATTATTTTAAACATTAATATTATACACCTAGAAAAATACATGTGCATTAATACAAAAGGTTTCGAGAGTTCACATTGTGAAAAATAATATTAAAAAATTACCAATTTTTTAAAGAGATAAATCCAAAACTACCAAAAATGTAATAAATATTAGTAATTTTATTGAAAATGACACACTATTTGATGAACGGACACATTTTTATCTTCAGGTTGTAGGTTGCGGCCGGATGGTCAATATCTCCGACAGACGAAACTTGCCGTATGTCGAAGCAACATTAATGGAGGTCCAGCGATTAGGGAATACAGGTAATTATGCTCTCTCTCTCTCTCTCTCTCTCTCTCTCTCTCTCTCTCTCTCTCTCTCTCTCTCTCTCTCTCTCTCTCTCTCTCTCCAGAATTGGTGTGTGTGTATTGTGTGTGCATGTGTCTCTGATGAAGTTAGGACTTCTTTTAAGCGTCAAGATGTGTGACACTTTACCTAGAGCTGGGGAAATATCAATATAAGTACAAAATGTCGTTAAGGAATGTAAAACAACAATGGAAATCAAAAAGGTAATTTAATTCATTTGAATCATGATCAACCATTACAGATAGCTCTTCATTATTTTGTTCTTACATTTCAGCATCTGGTACTCTACCCCACATGGCAGCTGAAGATTCAACTATAAAAGGTTACCATATTCCAAAGGGCACAATTGTCCTTGGTTCTATTTCATCGTCACATCTTGACCCAAACTATTGGAAAGAGCCAACAAAGTTCAATCCTGATAGATTTTTAGATGAAAATGGAAAATTAAAAACCTCAGAACGTTTAATACCGTTTTCATTAGGTAAGTTAAGTTCACTGGAATCAAAAGTAAATACAAAGATAATCTTACCGCATAAGTCAAATGAAATTTGTATACATGTATATCACAAAATAATCTTCCATGGCTTAGCATATATAAAAATAAATTTGGTTTCCTCTAACGTATTTATGTTTTTTATAATCTTCTGGAGGATGTTCCTCTAGCACCAGAAGAAGCCAAATTTATTTTCATTTATACTTAGACTTGACATAATTTTAAACGGACTTCAATATTATAAATTAGACTTATTATATAACAACGTTTAAGAGAAAGATGTAATGTTGCATATAACATATAGATTTATCATCTCTTTTTGTGTTTAAATCTATAGACGATTTTGAACTCACGAACTTGATTTGCCACAAGCTTATCCCTCATATTGTAGTTTCGTTATGATATCCTTCAAGCAAACACAATGTATTTTTATTTTGCTTTTTAGGACCAAGAATTTGTCCCGGTGAATCCTTAGCAAAAACAGAAATGTTCCTGATGTTGACAAATTTACTCCAGAGATACACATTTTCAAAAGTTAACGACTCTGATGAACTAAATTTTGTTGGTGTAACAGGAATAACCACGACAGCACCACCATACCAGCTGAAAGCAGATAGCCGCACTTGATACTTTGAATAGTGGTGTAAAAAAGCTCAAATATCATCTATTGGCTAGCTTGTCCAACAACCAGTAACTAAGAAACCTATACAGATAATTGTAGACTGTTTTAAAAATAAAATACCCAACTGGAACCTTAGCTGATTTTATGATAAAGTTTGCCAGTAAATGAGTTAACTTGCGGAAGGCCGGTGGTTTCTTCCCGGGTACATTTTAACCCGGTTCTCTCCTCCACCATTACAAACGTGATGCCACCATGTTACTGAATATTTGTCGAGTGTATTGTAAACACAATCTAAACATTCGAAAAATAAAATTGATTTTGTATGTTTATAGTAATATACATAATAAAATTTCATTTATTTCTCTGTGTAGATTAACACAAATTTGATATATCAAATTATCAAAGTTTGCTTTTTGTTTGAACTCGTTTTAACGACAACTATTGTTTTGTTATTTATTATTCCATGTTATGTTTATAATATTTATAATTAAATGAAACACACTATTGCGAATTTTATGTTGTAACCAATTGCATTCTACTTTAACAACCCATTCATGTACATGTATTTCTTTAATTTTATAATTAAACAATTATCATGTAGTTCCTAACATTTACGTTGGTTTTCATGGAGTTTGTTTCATTGTTCTTTTTTAATAATAAAAGCATTATTAACATATTAAAAGTACTTTTGAATTCACGTTTTATCTGGAGTGATATGTTGCATGGATGAAATTGTGCGAAAACCATAAACATACACATGTCATGTCAGATACAAATTACACACAGCAAAGATGCTCCATACCTGTAAATGTCAATACATTGACCCAATTACAATTATCTAGCATTTTTTGGTTTTTATTAAATGACATATTGTTTTTACTTAATATCAATATTTATCTATTTCTTTAATGTACATTTACACGTATATTTCTGATAAATATAATACCAAAGTTATAGTTTTGAAAAATAACGGGCCAAAACATGCTCAAGACGACATCACGGTTCACTAATGGTAGCAAGGTATTTGAAATGCAACGTACCAAATTTATCATGGAATTATGACCGATTTTAAGAACTAGGCCACATGCCATTATATTATAGGTCATAGCGGCAAGATATCATTTCAAAGGGCTGTATATATAAGGTTTGTAAATTTAGAAAACGAAAGCAATACTCCCCACATTTCAAAGAGTATAACCGTAGGTCGAATGACAATGACTGTGTAAAGAAGTCAAAAGTCACGGGACCACCTGATAGTGATAATCATATAGATTGGACGTGTGGAATATCAATTATGAAAGATACACCCCTGAGGTTTCCGCTTGGTTTCCGCCATGTTTCAGCAAGTTTTCGTAGGTTTCTGCTTATGGAAACAGACTGTATTCGTGGACGGCCTAGGTGTACGCATGCAGAAACTGTATCTAATGGAAACCTGACGTTTCTGCGCGGAAACTTGGTTGAAACCTCTCGGAAACCTAGGTTTCTGCTTGGATTCCGTCAATTTTCAGCAATGTGGAAACTGTATATATTGTGCAGTGTGTATTACACAAACTGTTGAAAACTTTACTCCAGCAATATTTGGAACTCGGAGGTCAAACGTCGTGGTACCATCTGAAAGGGCTGATCATCAGCATTGCTCTAAGGAAATATCAAGGCTGTACGCCTTACATATATTTTCAAAGATATAGCCATTGATAAAATTTTTAATAATAGTAAAAAGATCCTAATGTCAAGGTCACGAGATACAAAAGTGAAAATGCCATTGGATAACTCTCATCACAATATATGTATTTACATGTGGAGTATCAAAACCCTGTCCTATATAGTTGAAGTTTTTGTCCTGGGATGACGTTGGTATATGGTATTAGGTCTCCGAATATTTCGTATCTCTAAAAAGTTGACTGTATATTTGGTTAGCAAATTAGAGCGTTCGCTGTGCAAGCATAAGGTCCCGATATTCGACTTCCAGCACTGGCTCATACATTGATCTTAATCTGTAGTACCTGGCCTGTCGCTAAGTCTTGAATAAGAAGTTAAACCCTTCAAAACCTAACTATCCAGATGGTAGGCTCTATTGTATAGATAAGTCTATTATGGCCTGTAGGGTTTAAAGGATTAAGCTGTGGTTTTTTTTTTCGAATGATGTACCGTGTAATGGCAGTGTGACAAAAGGTATAATCCTTCCGTGGCAAGAGTCGGTATAGCAAAGTTCCAGATTTGTGTCTGTAGCTGGTAACTTTTTCATTTGATTTGCAATTTTTTGATTGAGCTAGAAAGTAAATGAAAATACGTTTGACGGCATTTACTCACTTTTCTTGTAATGTCTGTTCGCTTTTATAGTAATTATGCATTTTCTATTTCCGGATATTGTAAATTAGTCTAATCAATGGTTATAACACACTCTGTTAAGTAAGCTGTCAATATGAAGAAAGTAATGATGGAAATTATTAGTACATTTCCTCGCCTAAGGACACGGTGTTTATATGTTTCTGTCACCATAACCATTCACTACCCAGTGATAATACTAAAATCAATATTCGTCCGCCGGAAAAGTAATTCGAGCATTTGATGTTAAATTATGTGCCTTTAATCATGTATTTGGTATTTATATATTTCATTTGAACTGAACACGAAATGCTCCTGATTACACAATGTCGAAACTATCGATTTCTAATTGACATTTCATCACAACCTCCCAGTCGAAAATGAGCAATATGTCCGTTATATGTGACGTTGCCGCTACATAGAACTATGTATCTTACTGCTATTTTCGTACTTTCTCCCTACAGGTATGTTTCATCATCACGATTTGCCTTTGATTTACCTGATGTATCAAAATTGCTGAACATTTTATGCGATTCATATTTTATTAAAATAATGTTGAGTTGGTTGTTAACCCATTTGGTTTGTTTTTAATGTTTTAAGCATCCTTTTCAATGGATATGCCACCTCTTGTGATTGAAGTATCACATGTGTTTATCTATACCATGAACTGAACGTATTGGATACGTATTGCCACGCCTACAAAGCAACATGTTTTAATCATTTTTATTTTTACGAGGTCCGTGCGTTAAGTTAGCATCCAACTCAAATTGGCTTATTACTGAATAACTGTATTTTTGTCAACTAATCACTTTTCAAAAATAGAGTGAATACTGCAGACTATCTCTCATCGATGCATGAAAGAGTCATAGATTCCTGATACGAGATTTACGCCTGTTAGACTGTATATTCAGGTTAAAAATGGGTGATCTTTGATTTGTTTACTTTTATCCAAAAGTTCAAAAATAGAAACATGTAACACTTGCTTTTGAAAATATATCTTTGCAAAACAGAATGGACAGTTCGTTTATAAATTATATTTAATGAATAATTGTACAAAAGATGGAAACCAATAACAATACAGACACAATGAGGGTATTCCTACGATAATCAATAATGTTACAAACGTGTGCATATGTTTGTTAAAATGTCAATCGCAGTGAGTTCCCGCGTTTCTGTCCAGCCGATTACCGCTAATTATAAAATTACTACTACTAAAAATATAGTTCATTGTTTTCAACATAATTTTGGAATTTAGTTGTTATATTAGTTCATCTGAAGCTAAGACAGTCATCTTTTTACAATGGTTACTCTTAGATGGATTTTGGCTATACGTTTAGAGATATTATTTGGTCTTGTCTGATACCACTTTCTCTTTTATAATTCTGTTTAAATTTGGAGCTCAACTGATGACGTCTGATGAAGTCTAATTGACAGAAACGACCGTCTTGAGCATTATAACTTTGGCATCATGTCTATCACATTGTTAACGTGGATTATTAATAAAGACAGTTAAATGGAGAGAAAGATTGAAAATGATTAATTTAGTATAACTTCTAGAAATTAGTGACAAATTCTTCTTCATCTCTATGTAAATGTGCCATCCTGTTGTATACCAGGGGAATCTGTAACGTTTGTTGCCCCGACCCACATACGTCTGTTTTAGGTGATAGTTACGTAACAACGGTACTGGTCATTTAGAAGTCAATGTCTTTCACTGAACACGGGAAGTTTCTATGGATCATTTGGATGGGCTTGGCATAACTCCTGCCGGACACCTGGTCCCATTCCGTTTGAGATTCGCAATTGTTCTTCGTGTTAAGACCGTTGTTATATCTTATTTGTATAATTCTAATGGACTTGGAATTTCCAATAACCATTGGTACTTTTTCGTTATATTCACTCTAAAAATCCTTATCGCATGTCACCTCGTACCAGTACTATCAGTACTTTGGTTTATCCCCAGCTCTCTTCGAAGGAAGTTTAATATCAATACCTATCCAAAGATATTTTGGATATGACCGGGAACGGAAAGCAAAACAGGGATCCCAAACCTCCGAACAAACGTTGTAACCAATAAAACAGTTTGATGATCACCTTGTTCGCGTCAGTTTTATAACATCATATGATCTAGCAATTTATAGTACTGGCAACAGTCTTGCATGAGAGATGATAATACAAAGGATGATAGCGCTGCCATGTTTCAAAGCAGCCTTCCATGTCAATTGATAAAATCAAAGGAGTTGTAGTGTTACCGTGTCTCATTCATAACAAATCTCTTAAACAAAATTGGCCATTAGTTTCTGAAAAGGATATCAATTTAAGTACGGGCTTTAACCATCTAGACCCAAGAAAGAAACAATTGCATTTAAGATTACAAGATAACTGTTGCATTGTGGATGTTTAATTTGTAATACATGTGGTTATATAAAACATTAATGTTATCGAGAGAGTCACGAATATATATAATATATATATAATACTTCAATGAGTCGAATTTCTCGTTTTTTCGAACTTTTTACAAAGTCCCGATTTATTTCATTATATATCCTTACTAAAAAACAATTTATAAATCGAACTTTCATGAGTCGAATTTCTCTGTGTGTCGAACAAAACTGGCAGTCCCATCGCTGTAAAAACATCGAAAATTCATACAAATAAATCGAAGTCGAAGTTTACCTGTATACAAGATGTAAATTACCCCGTGGCGATTTTCACACCCATCCGACTACGTTGAACAATGGACACGTGTTTATTGATAAGCACCCAGGACAGTATAAAAATAACAACATGATTTAAGTAATTAAATGTAAAAAGCAGACGCTAATTGATTATTGATTGTTTGCGACTGTGTCAGACTCAAATATGCAAATTACCGACGGCTGTGTTTGTTGTTTACCATCTCGTAACTTGGGTCATTATAAATTACTGATTTGTAAAAACAAAACGAAATGACCCGGTAATATAGATCAAGCATTTTCTACTCAAACTGAAAGTGTCACTTGTCAAAAAATAGCATAACATGAACGGTATCGGCAATTTGATATCACCATGCACTCTTCTACTGATTGTGATCTATCTAGTGAAGGACCCGATATCCAACCCGGGGGATAGGTAGTCAGTCGTATAGGCGCTTGGATTACGATTTTTCTACAGAATGTTTGGATTTATTCTCTGAATACAAAATAAATACATTGTATCTACATTAAATAGGCCGTAAATAATTTTTAGTCGATTAGATTCATGGTCCCAGCACCTATACGTTTACACAGTCACATAAAATAGATTTTTTTTTGTGTGGCATGTCGTTATGGATGTAGTGCACTGAGTAAAATTAGATTTCTCGATCACCATTCATGAGTCGAAGTCCCGATGTTTCGAACTTTTTAGGCGGTCCCTTGAACTTCGACTCATCGAAGTTCTACTATATATATATATATATATATATATATATATATATATATATATATATATATATATATATATATATATATATATATATATATATATATACTGACGGACTTTAAAAACGCTTTACTGGAAGATGTTCTGTATTATTTATTAATTCATTCATTTGGAAAAAAACATATTTATGGTATATAATCACTGTTGTTTGAAGACTTATATATCCATATATTTTAAACATAATTGTCATTCCCGGAGAAGCAACAACTGAGATCAACGTCGAAAGTGGTACGCAAAATGTCTGGTTTTGGTCACTAATACCGGATATGCCCACCATTAGCGTTTATGACAGCGAATGGTCCTTTCTGAAATGTTCTGCCTCTCTTCCAACAACCCTTCCAAGATCTTATCGATTCTGGGGTTGAGGCTGGCGACTGTTTACACGTCTACCTAGCCTATCCCACAAACGTTCAATGGGATCAAAGCGGACTAATCAAGGACGTTGACACCATCCGTTTGAAGAAGTTTTGAGTCAATCTTGCTGTTGAAAAAGTCCGTTGCATTGTCCATGATGCTGCTTTAATGGTTCTAGACTGCAGACTGCAGAATGTCGTCTATATACAGGTTCCATGCAAAATGACCAATTGTGAGCGATCATAACGCTACTTCCGCCGAATCTGTCACGTTCAAGCACACATAGCGTTCATGCAAACGTCGGTAAACTCGACCTCTGCCGTCTGAATTACTAACATTGAATCTGGATTCATCAGAGATAAAAAAAACCCGTGTCCAATTTTGTCGTTGATTGAACCCATGTCTGCCCTCTTGACTATGTTACTTCGATGATGCGGTTAATTTGTAAATCTTTGTAAGGTCTTCTGCAGCAAATCCCATGGAGAAATCATTCTACCGTGAATTACCCTACCATGGAGTCCAATAGTTTGCTTCGCCGTCGTCGCAGCAGCCGTAAACCGATTCCGCAAATGACGTTGCCGTATGTACGACTGTTGAAGTTGCATTGTCAAAAAGGGTCGACCAGGTCGTGGATGATCTTATACGAATCCTGTTCGGTGATAACATCGTAACAACTGGCATATTGTACAAAGATGAATATTGAAACGCCTTGCTACCTCCCGCTGACTTACACCTGCTTGCACCACATCGACTGCTTGATTTCGAAATTCATTGCTCAAACGCGACATTGTCAGACTATCTGATGTTTTTTTCTGATAATGTTGCATTTGCCATCGGAAGCAGAGTTGTTTCACGACGAAAAACGGTTTTTTATTTTTCCGTTGGTTTTTAATAGAATCCTTGCTTCGTACTCACAGTGTGTGTGTGTGTGTTTGTGTGTGTGTGTGTGTGTGTCTGTGTGTGTGTGTGTGTTTGTGTGTGTGAGTATGTGATTTTATAGATTTTTCGGCACAAGGTCATGCATATTGTAATCACTCCAGCAAAGCATAGCATCAAGGTATCTAATTAAAAACCGATCCCTGGTCGCTCTCGTGTTTTGACAAGACTCGTTGAGACCAATCGACAACCACTATGGAGTCACATGTGAGTGCCTCTCGTAGATGTATACTGTTCTACCAATTAAAATACGACTTCCAAAGTCTTTAAATTTTATAGAATGATAAAGAATTGTAACTTAATTTTAAAATCTGCGGAAATCCTTAATGATATATTTGTTACTTTCAATACTATCCAAGGTTATGAAACAAATTCTTTGTTATGGATTTTGTGTGTTTAGTATTAATTATAGTGTTTACATCTCGTGACCAATCGTATAAACTTACAATAACTCTTAAGCAGCATTTTCATTGGTTGAACATGGCAAATTTACGATCACGGGGTAACTCACATGTGACCCCATAACGTGTTTCGTCAGACCCGCTATACAAAAATAAGAAAAGCAACAGTTATGAGAACAGGGCCTGAAGTCACCAAATTTACTCAGTACTCAAGCTCAACTTTTCTTTCATTATTTTGACTATAAAATTGTTTATAAAACTATTGGATTGTAGTGATTAGGAAACGTATTATTATTTTTAATCATTTACACATAAATTTTTGTGTCACACTTATGATTTTCATTTAACAAACGAATAAATATGTTGAGTACGGTACTCAAGATTTGAGTTCGTACTCAAACATTTTTTTAATATTTCTGAAGGTTTCTTCAAATGGGCAATAATTTGTATCATTACTTGCAATTGTATGCCATCAATATACAAACATGTACAATTACAGAATAAATTTTGGATGTTTTTACCTTAAAATCGCTAAAAGCTAGTTGAGTTTGAGTACTGAGTAAATTTGGTGACTTTGGGCCCTGAGATTGAGCTTCAAGTGAAGTATGATATTTCATAAGACAAAGGGACAATTTATTTTAATTTTATTTTAATTTTAATTTATTGCCATTACATTATTTAAACCTTGAAATTGGATGCTTCACTTACGATTATCCCGTCATATTCTTAAAACAGTTCCATTGTAGTATAACGTAACGCTAAACAACACTCAATATTTTGACAAATGATAAATATCAAATGGGATTATGTATAACACTGTGCCTCAAGGGCCGCAATCAATAAATGAAAGTCATAGATCAAATGATATATTTTTAAAATAAATTACGTTATTTTACATTCGCCCAAACCTAAATTAGAGTGGTATTTGTCATCCTGTCTATTCTATTTTACAAGTTGATGTTACGACAGACTGTCCAATCATTCAGGGCGCAATGTAACCAATAATTTTATATGTGGACAAAATAAACGAACACTCAATATCAAGATTTTTGTTTTCAAATCACACTACCTATGTATAAATGCTTGTTTTGTATTTGTGAATTCCCTTAGAAATATAGGTACAAAGTATTTATCCAAATAAATATCTTAACCCTTAATCAGATTTCTGATATATTTACTTGTTGATATCGGCGTACAAGCAGGGGTACACATACATAGACATAAACTATGAAATGTATGGTAAATCGGGTTTTATGCGCGAGAAATTTATCTACGCGTAACGTCGCGAGAGCTCTCGCTCGAGAAAATAAAATTGTCGCGTAATAAAGCATGTTAATAGTATGATGAAATAGGCATTCGAAATCGCGAACATATCATCTCGCGAATAAAGTTAGAACTTGTGTATCGCGAGGTTAAAATCCCGCAAAAATTTCCGGATTTACAGTATTCATGATATTCTATCTTTCACATCTCTAGGATCCCATCATGTACAGTGTACATTTGTTATTTTCCCCCCAGATACATTGTATACGGTTAAAACTGTATTTATGACTGACCAATCTGAAAATGATAGCATGGATAAATATTCAGATAGCATAGAGTCAAGAGTAATTTAATCAAACAATATTGCAGTAAACATCCCCTGTTGACATGTCACACCTGCCGTGAGTCCACAGTCAAATTCAAATCAAATCAAATCAGAGCAAACCTCGTCACAATTAGTACATACGACTCAACAAGAATACCCTTCACACCATATTGAAATAATCATTGTAAATGTCTGTATTAAAATTACACTTCTTGTGTCACATATGGCTAAATACTAAATTTTTGCCGAACCCATCTAAGAGTAACCATTGTGAAGAGATTTTAGCTTTTGAAGAGTCAATAAAAAACAATCCGGTAGTACCGAAATACAATTTACTTCATTTTTGTATAAGGTCGACCAGCAGTAACAAGGTACCAATGGTTGTAAATATATTAACATAATAACAATGTTAATCGATTAAGGATACATCAGTCATCTTTCAAATTTAATTCTAAATATTTCTATTGATCGCGTGATAATGGATCTTGTTCCATTCCTTCAGTTCTGTTGAAATAGTTTGTATGCATATCATGTGAATTCAACAGAAATGCAAGCAAGGTCAAATCGTTTGTATTGTATGTGTCTGTCTGGAAGGTTTGGATAAATCATCTTTCTTGTAAAGAGGGTAATTAAAAAAGATTAATAAATAAACATCTTTTATTTTACAACAATTAACAAAGTAAAATTGAAGCACCAATCAATAATTAAAACTCAAGTCCATTATAACACGAAGAATTATATATGCAAATGGTCTCAACATGAAGAACAATTACGAATCGCAAACGGGATAAGACCAGGTGTCCGGAAATTTTACAAGTTATACTAATGTCTCCTGTTGACTCTTATGTTGGCGTCTTGATGCTTTATTTTGGGAAGAAACCGGACTACCTGAAGAAAATCCACGTGTCTGAGCTGGCGCGACCATCATACCAACTCACATATATCCCTGTCGAATCCTAGGATCGAACTCGGGTGCATATTTAGAAGCGGGTGCGCTATCTCCTGCGCTAATCGGACACCTTTTGCCATCACCCTCCTATATAAGGTCCTATAAGGTCCTGGTTTCAATCGGTCCAGACGATTCAACAATTTTCAAATACGAAAATGTATATGGAATGGTCGTGTGGTGACCAAGTCTACCACAAAAGACATTACTACTTAAATATAGAAAGATAGGAACCCTATTACATTACGTTTGTAGTACAGTTTAGTAGGATAGTATGTATGATACTTACTCCTCCATGACAGCTGATCCCACCTCTGGATTTTCGTATCTGTGTAGTGCTCACCCAGATTTGTATATATATATATATATATATATATATATATATATATATATATATATATATATATATATATATATATATATATATATATATATATATATCCTGGATTATCCTGAAGATCTATACTTTGGTTTCTGAGATTTTTATATTCTATAAGCTATAGAGTTTTGCAGTGGGTTTGCTGAACTAGTAAATTATCAGCATATAATGCGTTATGTTGCATATTTAAATTATAACAAATTAAAGAGAGAGAGAGAGAGAGAGAGAGAGAGAGAGAGAGAGAGAGAGAGAGAGAGAGAGAGAGAGAGAGAGAGAGAGAGAGAGAGAGAGAGAGAGAGAAAAGAGAGAGAGAGATGGATGAAGAGAGTGAAGATGAACAGACAATACAGAGAAAAGGGGAACAGACAATGCAGAGAGAGAGAGAGAGAGAGAGAGAGAGAGAGAGAGAGAGAGAGAGAGAGAGAAAGAGAGAGTGTGTGTGTATTTTTAAGTAATTGATTTCTTTTTCAATGCAGAAACATTTTACCATAAATGTTCTTTGTATTACAGAACAGATTCAATTTTAGATGTACTACCTTGACAGTAATTAAGATGTGATGGAAGCTTAATATGGGATGGGAAATGGAATATTCAGACTATCTGTATTGATGAGAATAGATTATTTAACCACTATGTAAGCCGTTCTTACCTATTTGGTTGGTCATTTTATATATATATATATATATATATATATATATATATATATATATATATATATATATATATATATATATATATATATATATATATATATAAATATATATATTAAAACTCTTTATCATTTGAATGTATTATCGAAATTTTCTATTCAAGAACATTAATATGTTGAATATTTTGACAAAGACGTCTAGTGAAATCTTAGTGAAAAACCTTGTTCTATATGTACCCAAACGCACTATACCAATTCAATACAGTATTTCAAATTATGTAATTTGAATGAAATTTATCATCTGATTAGAAAACACTCGTTTACCATTTTCACGCAAGTATGGCAGTCAACCGTTGAGTCTGTATTGTTTTCAAACTATTTTTGATATATTTAACCACTGTGTAAGCCGTTCTACCCTATCTGGTCGGTTTATATATATATATATATATATATATATATATATATATATATATATATATATATATATATATATATATATATATATATATATATATATATATATATATATATATATATATATATAATATAGACAGACGGGAAATTGGCAACCAAGCTATACGAGAAACGCGACGATTTCAGCTTTCCCATCGTAAATGTTCCACATTTAAGTAGTAATATCCCTCACTCACCCGCATATGGAGTTTATTTTTCACATATGATCAGATATGCCAGGGTGTGTACAACATATGAAGATTTCATATACAGAGGTAAACTACTCACTAATAAATTATTGACACAGGGATATCTAAAACCGTGTTTAATGTCAACGTTCTACATATTTTACGGTACATATTTACTATATAATAGTCTTGTTTGCGATTACTCTGTTTCACTAAGTGAAATGTTGAGTTGCCTTTTCCGTTGGCAATTGTTGAGACGTCTGTACCAATTGTGACGAGGATTCACTTCTCACGTATTTCATTGGACTTGACTATGGACTCACGGTGGGTGTGACCGGTCGACAGGGAATGCTTACTCTTCCATGGCACCTGATCCCACCTCTTGGTTTCCAGAGGTCTGTGTTTGTCCATTCTTACCGGATTTGTATCTATGTCCTGGACATTCTATTGATTTATACTTTGCTATCTGAGATTATATATATATATATATTAATGTAAAAATTAATGTAATTGCATCAGTTGGGTCATGCTTTTCATCATAGTTGTACAGTTGTATGCCATAAATATACAAGAAATTCAACTAGCGCTGCATCCCGAGTACCAGTACTAGATTAATTCGGTAACTCCGGACCCTGGAAAATTGTTGATGCATGGTCATTTACACAAAATCAAAGACACTGGAGCAGAGCGAATATTGAAAACGAATTTTGAATAGTATTCTATGCCGCACTCAACATTCTTTCAGTTATATGATGGCGGCTAGTTTTTACTGGCGGAGGAGAGAAACCAGTTACAATATTCCAGGAAGAGTAAACTGGCAAACTTTCTCACAAAAATCAATTTAGGTTTCAGTGACGCTCGAACCTACGCTGACCAAAAGTGAGATACTTCAAAGCGCGATGCTCTAACCAATCGGCCACGAAGGCAAACTTGAGTAGGGAAGGTTTTAAATGAAATAAGTTCAGTCAAAACACAATGAGAGTCATCATTTTGATTAATATCTACTTACACAGTTCGATGAACCAATTGTTGCAAAGTGATATGTTCATTAGGCGGTAACTAGTGGAGAGAGCTGTTCAATTTACAGATAACCGTTGATTAATTTGAAACGTGTAACATACATTGTACGTTTGATATTTCTCAAGATCGTGCATAACTCAAGCATGACAATGCAAGCATGCATGTTATGGATATCTCAAGAGAAATATTGATTTCTGAGGGACGATTAATATAACCGTGCAACTATTGAAATGAAAATCAAATGCGAAAAAAGTACTGAATTATAGTTACCGGATTCTAATACTTTTTATTGCACGTTTATCGTATTTCAAAAATACTATGTCATTTTGTGTGGATTTTGCATCTGTTTTGATATTCATTACAGTTCTGTTATTCATAAAACTATTCTCGGGCAGAAAAACAAATATTCCTGGACCTTTTGCACTTCCATTCTTAGGAAATGTTATATTTCTTATAAAGGTTATAACGATTAAAAATCGACACTTTTTCCAGGAACTGTCTCAAGTATATGGAAATATATTTAGAATTTATTACGGCCCTCAAATGGTCGTATATTTATGCGGATACAAAACGATATATAATGCATTGGTAACCAAAGGTCATGAATTCCTCGACCGACCAAACTGGATAGCAGGTGTTGAAAAGAACGAGAGAAATGGTAAGCGACATACCAACATACTCTCTCTCTCTCTCTCTCTCTCTCTCTCTCTCTCTCTCTCTCTCTCTCTCTCTCTCTCTCTCTCTCTCTCTCTCTCTCTCTCTCCGCATTGTCTGTTCCCCTTTTCTCTGTATTGTCTGTTCATCTTCACTCTCTCCATCTCTCTCTCTCTCTCTCTCTCTCTCTCTCTCTCTCTCTCTCTCTCTCTCTCTCTCTCTCTCTCTCTCTCTCTCTCTCTCTCTTTAATTTGTTATAATTTAAATATGCAACATAACGCATTATATGCTGATAATTTACTAGTTCAGCAAACCCACTGCAAAACTCTATAGCTTATAGAATATAAAAATCTCAGAAACCAAAGTATAGATCTTCAGGATAATCCAGGATATATATATATATATATATATATATATATATATATACAAATCTGGTGAGCACTACACAGATACGAAAATCCAGAGGTGGGATCAGCTGTCATGGAGGAGTAAGTATCATACATACTATCCTACTAAACTGTACTACAAACGTAATGTAATAGGGTTCCTATCTTTCTATATTTAAGTAGTAATGTCTTTTGTGGTAGACTTGGTCACCACACGACCATTCCATATACATTTTCGTATTTGAAAATTGTTGAATCGTCTGGACCGATTGAAACCAGGACCTTATAGGACCTTATATAGGAGGGTGATGACAAAAGGTGTCCGAGTAGCGCAGGAGATAGCGCACCCGCTTCTAAATATGCGACCCGAGTTCGATCCTAGGATTCGACAGGGATATATGTGAGTTGGTATGATGGTCGCGCCAGCTCAGACACGTGGATTTTCTTCAGGTAGTCCGGTTTCTTCCCAAAATAAAGCATCAAGACGCCAACATAAGAGTCAACAGGAGACATTAGTATAAGTTGTAAAATTTCCGGACACCTGGTCTTATCCCGTTTGGGATTCGTAATTGTTCTTCATGTTGAGACCATTTGCATATATAATTCGTCGTGTTATAATGGACTTGGGTTTTAATAATTGATTGGTGCTTCAATTTTACTTTGTTAATTGTTGTAAAATAAAAGATGTTTATTTATTAACCTTCTTTAATAGCCCTCTTTACAAGAAAGATGATTTATCCAAACCTTCCAGACAGACACATACAATACAAACGATTTGACCTTGCTTGCATTTCTGTTGAATTCACATGATATGCATACAAACTATTCCAACAGAACTGAAGGAATGGAACAAGATCCATTATCACGCGATCAATAGAAATATTGAGAATTAAATTTGAAAGATGACAGATGTATCCTTAATCGATTAACATTATTATTATGTTAATATATTTACAACCATTGGTACCTTGTTACTGCTGGTCGACCTTATACAAAAATGAAGTAAATTGTATTTCGGTACTACCGGATTGTTTTATATTACATTAATATTTTGCACCGATAGCACCATTTGAATTCTTGACTCTTCAAAAGCTAAAATCTCTTCACAATGGTTACTCTTAGATGGGTTCGGCAAAAATTTAGTATTTAGCCATATGTGAAACAAGAAGTGTAATTTTAATACAGACATTTACAATGATTATTTCAATATGGTGTGAAGGGTATTCTTGTTGAGTCGTATGTACTAATTGTGACGAGGTTTGCTCCTCACTGATTTGATTTGATTTGAATTTGACTGTGGACTCACGGCAGGTGTGACATGTCAACAGGGGATGTTTACTCGTCCGTGGTACCTGATCCCACCTCTGGATTTCCAGAGATCTTTGTTTGTCCGATAATCACCAAACATATCCAGGACATCCAGGATGTGATTGTATACCTTGATATCTGATATTCTAATATCTTGCACAATTTGTAATGCATTGTTTGCGAGCATTTGATTCGGTTTTGTTTGCTTTTTACGAGCTGATGGAACATCAACGCAGTTATGTTATGCTAAGTTGTTTATTGGGAACAAGTCAAAGCACATTTTGCAGTATGGGGTTAATAACACATTATATTGACGCAACATTACACATATATGTGCATTTCAGCAACATAATCTCAAGGTCAAGATTGAAATTGTTTTGTATATTTTTGCCTTTTAAAATAACGAAAAAGTAACAATTCGCTGAAAAATATAGGTCTACAAGCCTTGTTGAAATATATGCTGTTAAAGGTCAGTTCGGCGACCTTTATGAATTTTTAATATATTATAAATTTGCTTTAGAATGTTACTTTTCTATTATTTTTTACCATTATACACTTGTAGAATTGACATTAAAAGCGATAGACTAGACTGTTAACAAGTTTTGCGCACGATAAATATGCAAATGAGTTTTTGTTAAGTTTCCCTTACTGTGTAGCCTATTGACAAGATCTGTCTGTGAAGCTGAACATAGAAGTTGCGTCATTCCTCATTCACGTGATCTTAACTGATGAGAAACTCGCGGCAGTCTTTGACGTTGGGTGTACATGTATTGACTTTGAGATTTAAGGCTACTGATAGTAAGTATAGCGTAAGGGTATAATGTTGCCCTGTTGCATAGAAATTTAATATCGATGAAACGATATTTATAAGCACACGATTTAAATATAATATCGCCGATCTATGTAGTTTGATGAACAATAAATAAGCCCACAGTACTCACGTTAGGTCAAATGTCTGACCCGATTTTTGGTTAATTTTTTAAACGGATTTCCTCCTATATAATTCCCTCGTTGTAACGCCAAAACCCGCATACCTCCATCCGCCATCGATTCCCGGGTTCAAATGGCCATTTATACATGTTAAATTAACTCGAACATATCGCCAGATGATATAAAGCAGGTGTAAGTAAAACTGTTAGTCATCGGTAACTTGTTTGTTTCATACTTCGACTGCAAAGGGAGATAACTCGCTAATATCGGGTGTCAAAAACTGGCATCCGGTTGTATGAACAAGGTGTAGAAGTCAGACGGGGACCAGCTTACGAGTGTCGCGCTCCCATGAAAGTTGGAAAAAAATAAACACGTCGTGTGTTTACACAGCAATTACCACACGTGAAGAAATAATTATGAGTAGATGAAATATATAAACTTAAATCCTTTGTATTTCCGGCCTATCAAAGAGTTATTCTAAACAAACGATGAAAATTAATATTCGAAATGTTTCAGGGAAAATGTTCGAAACATCTCTAGATTTTCCGGCCGTCGAATTATATTTTGGATAGATGAATTTTGGCCATTTTAATAGGGTGGACAAATTGTCCAAACTTAAACAATAGATAAAATATCGGAATTTACAATAGTAAGTTGTTAACTGGATATGATATACAACAGGGATTGATGATATGTCAAAATGAAAACGACTACACCTCGAAAATAGTAAACCTCGATATATTGCCAAACCCGTTATACCGCCAAAATTCAGAAAAAACAAAAGGTGGCGGTATATCGGGGGTGAACTGTACTTGTTTTTGTAATACTAAGACTCACCTTGGTGTACCACTTGTATTACAAACGTTATTGCATTTCCATCAATTACTAAATATACCCCATTATCATAATCATATCATTAATAGGAATAGTTCAGTTCAGACAATTAATATTTCAGTTGAAGTCTGTCTCCCTTAATAAGCAACTTACTGGTGAATGTGACAGGTCCCATATTTACATGGACTAAATCCAATCAATGTACAATGTAACCTCGCCTCAGGACCACCTCGCTTAATGGAGCAAACTTCGCATTTCAGACCATACATTTTCAGTTTCTTTATATATATCTAATAAGTAATGAACCTCGGTTCAGAGACCACCTCACTAATCAGACCGCTTTAAGTCAGTCAGTTAGATGAGTCTGTTCCAATTAGGACGAGAATTTGTTCCTCACTTATTTCATTTGAATATGACCGTGTACACACTGCGGGTGTGGCTGGTAAACAGGGGATGTTTACTCTTACATGACACCTAATCCCACCTCTGGATTAACCGATGTCCTTGTTTATCCAATATACATCATATTAGTATATGTATACAGGACATCCTGAAGTTTTATACTTTGGTGTCTGAGAGTTTTGTATGATCTTAATATCGAGGTTCCACTGTACATAAAGCATGATAACATAATCGACTTAAAAGTTATTTTTCGATAGGAATATATTGTATCGATTATAAGGTGAATGAACGTGAATGAAATGGAGTGCAATCAGGTTCCTATGGTAAAGCATGTCTGTAAAGCATTTCGCTTAGAAAAAAAGACTCACCGCTCTATATTAGACTTTGTTTTTTAAATTGACTAGTCATTTCATTTCATTATCAAATTTAGTATTTTCGAAATTCTAAACAATAAATTTCACAAATGTGTATATGAGTGTAATTTATATATTTTCTTTTTATTTTTTTTTTTTTATTTTTTTTTTTTTTTTTTTCTTTTTCTTTTTTTTTTTTTTTTTTTTTCTTTTTTTTCTTTTTTTTTTTTTTTTTTTTTTTTTCTTTTTTTTCTTTTTTTTTTTTTTTTTCTTTTTTTTCTGGCGTGTAATGCAAGGATAGAAGAGAAAAAAAGTTTATTTTATATCCCCATTAACTGATATGTATGTAAAATAATATCATTAACTTGTTGATTTCAGCGCACAGTCACATTTAGATTCAAATCCTACATGTTTGTATGCTATTTTAGGTATCTAGAAAATAGATAGTACATATTAAGAGTAATTCTATGTAAAGACCAAAGAATTATTTAAGTGCTGAGAAATGGCATGTCACAGAATACGCTCATATTTACTATATATGTTTATTATAAAATACTAAAACATAATATTGATCTTAAAATTGAAAAAAATATATATTGTTGCCATGGCAACAAAGAGTTGTTTTTCACAAGATTTGTCCTCTTATCCATATAGAAAAAGGCATTTTTGCATAGTTTCAACATTTTATTTTATTTAACATACAAGATATATCAATAATGTAAATATTTAATTTGAATCACCTTTGATTAGACATTCAAAACAATAAAATCCAAAGTGATAATCAGTACAGAAGGTATTTTGCCTAACAACTTAAAGATAGGGGGTTTCTGCAATTATCCAATTAGAAGAATTTTATGATTTTTTGATTTTTCAAGACTTTACCCCTAAAAAACGCAGCATAGAAATTTTAAGATACTTTGACCTAAAGTTTGAATAAGTCTTATAGAACAATATATTATAAAATCAGAGCGGGTATTTTTTTCGTTTCTTAACGTTTTCAACGTATATAGTTCAACTAAATTTCTCTTATCATTTCAAATCTTCATAATATTTTTAAATCTAACTTTCAAATATAGTAAATAACAACTGTCGAGATCAAATAATATATATAATTTCATTTATATACTGTATTAACAATATAATATACCTAAATATACCTTACCCCCAGATTTCCGCGTCCGTTCAAATCAGGACTCCGACATTGTCTCTTTTCGAACCGATTTTATAGCATCTCGTAAATCTTGATTTTTACACAAAATGTGCTATTTGATTGTCATTTGATAATATTTAGAGACACCTATGATCATATACAATAATTATATTCAGTTTATCTTAAGTCAAAAAGCTTCAGATTAGTGTAAATTGACCTGACATCTCAACTCCGCCACTGAAATCTGACTACTAATTTTAGTGTGCTTTCATCAACCAAAATCTAGGAAATCTAAAACGAACCAAAATTTGAGTAACTTTTTACTGAAAATAATTCAGAAAGATGTCATTAATTATCATTGAAAAGATTACTTAAATAGAATTAGAACAGGGTGAGAAATCAACGATTATTTATTTCGAATCCGCCGATAATCGAATCCGAAAACACTATACTATCAGGAATCCGACATTAGCATCTTTTCGATCCGACTCTGTAGTATTACTAAGCGATTACAAATTATGATTGCTAACGAAAAATAAGCGATTTTAGTGTCATTTAATGGTATATTTAGAAGGATATTATCATAAATGATTGTGATATATACTTTACTTAAAGTTTAAGTATAACAAATTAACTTAAATCGATCCAATACCTCGACTCCGCCGTCGAATCCGACTACTAATTTTAGTGTGCCAACGTAAGACAATGTCACGTAAATCGAGTACAAAATAATTTTGTATAATTTTCTACTGTGAATGATGTAAAATAGCGTAATAAAGATATACTACAATTATTGTGTTCTTTGAATAAGTATTGGGGAAGAAATCGACAATTATTTGTTCGATTCCGCCGATTCTCGAATCCGACTCCGCCTCTGACTACTACTTTTAGTGACAGCCTTAATCAACGTGAGATAGACGCTCTAGTTTATTGCAAACGTATCGTGGTTATTTTTTAGCGCATAACAGACCACGATTTCGGCTGTATTGACAGAGTGGAAACGGAAAAACATTCAAATTCCGGTTTGAGAAAACGGGGTAGCGATAGATTTGGATGTAAAAACCCCCAAAACCTAAAAATCGGTTGTATTGACGAGTGATTTGGTTGCATTATGGATCTATGTTTATTGCAAGTACGATTTCTTGTATTCACATTTAGTACCGAGTTCACATAAGCTGTTCATTTCCAATTTTCTTAAAGAGTTCTCTTTTGGCACGGATAACAAATTACGTTGATGTTGTTCAAGGAATTATTAATTAGTAACAAAAATACCCACTGAAATATTTTGCTTTTCGTTTCTACTAATGTTACTAAAGTCACTAGAGATAAATGAGCGATTTCCTATGCTGCGTTTTTACAGAGGCCTGATTTAAATTTGCACGGAATTTCCCTATATTAACCTAAAAACCAACTTTCAACAGGTCTTTTTTAAAAACGGCGGCATTACAATCCCCGATATTTTCTACCATGTTAAGATCAACAATTAATACAAAAAACTGCTGTCAAAACTGACAAATATCACATTTCATGAAATTTACGTAATATGGGTATTTCCATTAGGTTACCATATTCAATATAGATAAATGACCGTTGCTATGGTAACGAGGAAGTTTTACTAGGAAAAAAATGCAAGGTTTTGTTACTCTCATGCAAGGCTATCATTGTGACCAGCTGGGACCAGCTGCTTTCAAAATTTGCGGTATACCATTTCTGACCAATTTTGGTCTTTACATAGAATTACTCTTATGTATTAAACTATCAATTTGCATAGTGAAGACATGTGGTCCTAGTTTACTTCATTTTACTATATTCATTTTGTTGCATTTTATTTTTTTTGTTATAAATTGCATACTATGACCCAAAATATGACGGACCTGAATGTTCTAACACGCATACATAAATCTACCCAACCTTTAAAATGCCCATAGCATTGTAAATAGATTAACGGTAGGTTTGACAAATCAGGATATGTTTACAAATATATGATACCCGATCCAAGAGATGGTGTTTCCCGGATCTGTAAGAATTTTTTATTTTATTTATATGTGTTACTGTATACTAACTTGAAGAGATTTGAATATTTTCACTGCGGTTGGTTTTATGGTCATTCCATCTAGGGTTAATTTATGGAGGAATTAAAGATAAGTGAAAAAAATATCCTTGCATTTGCGCTGACTAAATATTTAGAGTTGTTTTGTATCATCCTACAACGATTGCCCTTGCACAAATATCTCCACGATTCTAACATCGTTCTTACCTATTGTTTGATCTTTGCACGTCGATTCATATGATCCTACCTTTTATCGCAGTTTCCTACTTATTCGCTGTATCAATCAGTATGTTAAATTTGGATATTTTTGTCGCACTCTCGGTAAAATCCGAAAAAAGTAAATTTCATCGAAATATTGTAAAATGAATTTTCTTCAGATGAAAGGCCATATTTATAATTAGTGAAATACTTTTAATGATTATTGTACATGAATCATGATCATATAATTACAACAAATATGTTTTACATATGTCGTCAAAAGTAACTCGGAGATCCTGTTTCTATTATCTTGACAAGTAAATGACGACTTTAATATGCAAGACTTGTTTCAGTTTTGATATTAAGGTCCATAAATCCTTTTATTATATAAATTGAAAATAAACTGTTTCTGATTGGATAAGCCGATATTTTACCTCTCAAAATATAACTACATATTCTATAGAAAACCACTGAATATCATTTCTAAAATAAAATATGGAAATTCCTTTTTACACTATTGGAATTACTCTGATTGTTACTTGCATTGTAGGATTTGCATATACATGTACATGTATCTCTATATTTATATAATAAAACAGTTATGGACTTTTGAGTACATGAATATGGTGTAATGTTGACCGGTAAACCAATATTAACCTCGGCTATCGTTTCGGTCAATATTGTTTTTCAGGTCAATATTACACCTTATTCATCTACTCAAAAGCCCATAATTATCTAATATTTGTACATGGGACATAGTTATACATAATAAAATATAATTATTAAAGTACCATATCAGGCATAATTGTTTTTTCTTTTATACAATGGATACTTTAACTACGCATTTTTCTGTGCTCAAACATTGTGGATTATCCGTGAATATACCAGCCAAATAACAGTACCTTCTCACCTTCCTAATTTACTGTGTATCAAAATACGGACATTATTCATTGTCTGCGAAACATAGACATTAAATATACGATATTTTATTACTTCAATCACTTCCTATTCATTGGTCCTAAGCGTATTATTTAATTACAGGAATTTTATGGGGAAATGGAGAAAATTGGAAGAAAATACGTAGAGTTTCCTTACAAGCCATGCGCGATTTTGGAGTTGGCAAAACATCGCTGGAAGAAATTATCTTAGAGGAAGTTCGAAACATGGATACTGTATTTGATATGAAAGAAATTCTACCAAAGGGACACGTTAAAACAATTCTAACCAAAGCGAGCTGTAACATTATTCATAACATCATATTTGGTTTTAGGTAAAGCTAGAATATGAATTTTATAGTCTAATGACATTCTATTAGTTTTTTCTATTGCGACGATTATTTAAGTATTTATATTTCATTTTGTCACTTATTGTAATTTCATAAGGGTTAATAATAATAAAAATAATAATAATAATAATAATAATAATAATAATAATGATATAATTATCATACATCACTTAAAATATGCAGACCAGTTATATGGGAAATATCATAGCTAGAGGCGATTGTGATGAGCATTATTCTTTTTTCAAAATTTTTTACTCTGTTTATAAACTTTATATATACTTTTTCAGCATTGAATTCATGATCAAATATACGTTAAAATGTCTTTTTCAATCTAGGTATGAACAAAACGACCCTAAGCTAGCTGACCTTCTGCAGACCCTCAGTAATATATTCAATGCCCCATCCTCTGTCACAAAAGTCATTCCTAACTGGTTAAGAAATCTGGTGGTAAGTATGTTATATATAAAGTTGTTTAATAATTAACTGAAATTATAATGAAAGCCATATATCTTGGTGGGCTGGAATCTCATGAACCCTTTCTTCATGTAGTCGAGTTTAAAGTTTAGGTAATAGAGCTTAACGGCATTAAAATTACACAGGCAAAAGTAATCGTTCCAACTTGTCACCATATCTAGTCAGGCATAAAACTTTTCCACCGTGAAGCTTAGTAGCATCGTCCCTATGACAATCAACAGTTTACTCCGGCTCGCCAAGTTTTGCATTTTGACTTTTGCATACCGATATCAAATTAGATACTTGTATAATTAATGTTTGTTTACTACTAACTATATATACATGTGCCTGCAAGTTTGAAAAAAAAAATACATATTGCAGAATCCTTTTATTGAATTTTGGATGTAATGTTCCCGGGTTACACCTTAAATTAAACAAAGGTAGTGGTTATGTATAGTAAATGAAAGGGAAAATATGGGTTTTTCGAATGAGACATGAAACTGAGGTCGCGTATCGTGGCAACCGTGACACATGAAAGACCCTCACTACATTGGCGTCAGTCCGTAGCACAGAGCAAACCTTATGGCATTTCACAAATAAATATTTTAACAATACAAAAGTTATAGTTATAGAAACCTCTTGGTTTCCAGAGGTCCGTGTTTGTCCATTTTTACCGGATTTGTATCTGTGTCCTGGACATTCTATTGATTTATACTTTGGTATCTGAAATTTTTATATTAGATAAGTGACGTATCCGTGGACGTAAAATAATATCTTAGTTACAACAGCAAAAACATTTTAATTTGATTTTTTTAAATAAAAATTACAGGATCGACGAGTTGAAGAATGGCAAAGATGCAGAGATAAAGTAAAAGATTACGTCACAGATCAAGTGAAAGAACATAAAGAAACGTTTGATGCAAACGAGATAAGAGATTTTGTTGACATATATTTACGAGCACAAGAAAACAACAACAAAGATGAGGACGCATTTATAAGTATGATGTGAAGCAGAGTCTATTTCTTTTTTGTATGTTATTGACATTCCAGATATTGTGTCTCTTATGTGACGTGGTCAAAACGTCATACTTAAAATCATGACGCCTTTTCCACCTAGGACATCCGGGCTTTAAAGGTTTGGAAAAACACATATAATGCTTAATGTTAGTGTGTTCCATTTAACGATATTTTCGATACGAAGATCTTGCTAAACAATATGAAGTACCTCTATAAAAATGTTAGATAGTATTCTGGTGTACGACCATGTAGACTGACTCTCTTTCCCCAATCATATCTTAAACTAACTGATGACATTTTCACCGAGCTTGACCTTTTCATCATGCTCGAGAGGTATTCATGGAATATTTACAATATAGCATGCTAACAGGGACCACTGACTCTTGTTGGGCACTTGGTCCCATCCCGTTGGAGATTCGCAATTCTTTGTCATATTGATATCGTAATTATATCCACGTTGTCGTAATGGACTTTTGAATTTTTAATATCGCTTGATACTTCCTCATGTTTCTTCTTAAAAAATGTAAAATATATCAGTTGATTTATTTATGATTCAAAGCTACTAAGGTCATAAGTAAAATTAAAAGTAAAAGTAAATGAATGTATAAAAGGAATACGTATAGGAGGAAAATAAACATTTCTCAGTTTGCAGATGATACTACACTTTTCTTAGATGGATCACAACACTTAATTGGGGCCTCAGTAAAAGAACCTAATACATTTACAAATACATTGTGTAATCTCAGGTTTAGAAATTAATTTTTCAAAAACAAATGTGATTTGGATGGGATCCAAAAATATAGCAAAGAAAGAATTTGTATAGATTTATGTTAGATATGTTATGTTTTACACCTTTAGTGTATTACTATTAGGAATAGAGTATGATGTTGATATACCAAAAATTACAAAACTGAACTCTGAAAAAAAATAGTTGAAATAAAATATATGATACAAAGTTGGAGAAAAAGAGAACCATTTATTTTGGTAAATTACTTAAAAATTAATTAAAAAATATATTGATATCTAAATTGAATAATCTTTTTATCTCTTTATATCTCTTCCAAATCCAGATGAAACATTATCTTTCAGAACTAAAATGTATAATATATAATTTCCTCTGGGGTTACAGTATTGACTAATTAAGAGAAATGTAATTATACACAATTATGAAAGCAGGGCAATGATTAATGTCAAAAGTTTTATAAATTCATTGATAAAAATATTCATTGGATGAAATTATTACCAAATGAAGGAAATGAAAATCGAAAATGAATTGATTAATCTAGGAACAATTTATATACATAAAATAATACCCATAATCAAAGACCCATTCTGGGCATAGTTCATCAACCATTTGAAATATTTATAGAAAAAGTGAAAAAGAAGTATCTAAACTCTTTTTTTTATTAAACCAATTAAAGTAAATCATGAATAAAATAAGAATTTTGAGGTTGTCATTCTCAACAATAGAAACGTCGCCGGTGATGACATGCCCGATAGGATTATATTTGAAGGGAGATGATGCACACGGGCATGTGACGGTGTTGTGTAGAAGAAGGTTGATGTCTAAGCACTACAAAATCCGTTTGTTATATCTTATGGGAATGCCAAAAAAGATTATATTTATGAACGAAGACATTACAAAACTTTCATATAAATCTAAATATTTCACAACAAAAATTTATTTTTTTAGAAATTATGATGATGAAAATATAACTGAAAATGATTTAAAACATCATATGATATTCCTAATAAAATTTTGTATTTATGAAATGAAATGGTGAAACCAACCCTTTGATATAAACGAATTAAAACTCTATGTAAAGAATGAATATCTAATTCATAAACAACTGTACCAAAAAGAAATAAATGAAGAATTTGATAAAAATGGGAAACTTGACCTTTTTTCTTCAACATAGGAGAAAATAGATATAGAGAAATAATGAGAATAAATATAATAAAACTGAAATCATCGATACAATACAAATACATGAAAAAGGTTAACATTTAAAAAAGTAATAATAATATCAAAACTAATAGGAATAGCAGTTAATATTAAAAATTAGAAATAAAATAAACATGCATGATAACAAAGTTCGAGAACAGCTCAATTTGTTGAATATATACATTGTATCTAATATACTCTTTCCATATGAGTGAAATATTCTTGAGTGGGACGTTAAACAACAATCTAATATACTCTAAACATTTCTAGGGGAAGAAATAAAACAGATATATAGATAAGAAAAGAAAGATAAAAAAGATTCGTTGATATCTATCATAGATAACCCCTTTTTCCTTTTATATCATTATTACTATTTCTTTTCTTTATTTTTATTCCCTATTAAATTTTCGTACTAAATCTTTCTTATTATCCCTATAAAACTCAGACATCTAAAAGTGTATATTAGTCTAGAATATATATATATATATATATATAATATATATATATATATATATATATATATATATATATATATATATATATATATATATATATATATATAGTAACATATAAAGTATAGGTTAATATATTAATGAAATGTAAGATGCTTATAGACATGTGTCAAATTACATGTTATATATGGACAATTTCTGTATATATTGTGTATGGGTCCATACATATGTATGGGTATATGTTCGTATATGTATGTAAATGAATGCATGATATGTATGTATGTATGTATGTATGTATGTATGTATGTATGTATGTATGTATGTATGTATGTGCATGTGTTTATATCTATATATACAACGTTTGATGTACATATATATGGTTGAAACCAGAGTCCCAACCCTGACAACCATAGTATCTAAGCAAGATATGTCTGAAAAATAAATAATAATAAAAAAATAAATAAAAGTAAAAAAAGTAAAGTTTGATTCCGATGGATATCTTTTGGCAGGTTCAGTTATTGTGATAAAAATGAAGTGTATAATATTCTTTCAATTTTCCTTTCAGAGACTAACTTTTTTCAAGTGATAATGGATTTGTTTGCGACTGGAACTGAGACCACGGGCTTGGCAATGGAATGGGCATTATTGTATATGATGGGTTATCCAGAAGCTCAACAGAAATGTTTTGAAGAAATATACGCTGTAAGTTGATTAGTTTGTAATGTGTTGCTAAAGTTAATGTTACTTAATGTAAAAGAACATATTTATTGCAAGAATGGAGATTTCATCAGCTCGCGTAATTTAAAGTTTCAGAAATTTTGAAATTTGCTATGGACTGGCGTTAATACAATATTGGTTCAATAGTGAACCTTTGCTAATAACCCCAAGTTTAATGTCTGTTATGCCAGAAACTTGTCGAAGGTGCAGTCCATACCTTATCAATGTTTTACATATGACCCGATGCAGGGATTATAATCTGAGGCCTTTTGTTTGTGTGTGAAAAGCTCTACCACTAAGTCCTTGCTTCAGAATGATAATGATAATAATAAAAATAATAGCAACAACAGCGATAATAATTATAATGTTTGTAGTAGTACAATCTGACCGTTTTATAACGATCGATGTTCCAGTCAATTGTATCTACAAACAGGAATTTGCCGTGAACAAACGTAAATAAACATCTGATACCAACAATTAAATTTAGAACTTACGTGAATTTTAGTCGAACAATTCCAGAACACATGGACGAAAGAGTTGAAGTTTTCTTTTGTGTTTTTGGTTTCGGTTTTATAACCCGCCAAGAATTTTTCACTTATAATATGGAAATACCCCCAGCTTGGTGTAGTGCTACACATTTTGTCATCTGCTTTGGACTGGCTCCAACGCATTGGGGTTTCCACGCTTTCTGTGACCCCTGACCTCGGTTTGAAATGTCATCTGGAAGACAATAGTAAAAACAGTATTAGTAGAAGTTGCATAACTAGTGGTAGTAGCAGTAATGATAGTAGCAGCAGTAGTAATTGTCATTGTTGTTATTGCTATTGTTAATGTTGTTGTTGTTGTATTTGTTGTTGTTGTTGTTGTTGTTGTTGTTGTTGTTGCGGTAATAGTAGTACTGGTATACCCACATGAATGATTTGTATGTTGATCATTACATTGAGCTTATTGGTAATGAAATGTTATCAACACACCAATATAGTCATTAAAAGTAGAATTAAAGATACTTATAATTGAATACAGGAGGCTGGATACAGCAGAGTGGTGACTTTAGCTGACAGACCTAAAATGAAGTATGTTGAAGCGACTATTATGGAGATCTTGAGGTTGGCAAATGTAGGTGCGTATCGTATCTTTAAATAGAATGCTGACGTCTATGTTAATACAGAAACGTAAATACCAAGCGATCTCATATTTCATTTGATTTAACATGCATAGCCGCGATAATGGCGAAATAACTCGTATTAAAAGTTTCAGACATCTTTTTCAGCATGCAAAACATTACCGCGTACGATATCCAAAGATGTAGAGGTTGATGGTTATGTCATTCCCAAGGGAACAATCGTGTATGGAGTACTTCGGTCCTCACACGTAGATCCAGGCTATTGGGAAAACCCCTTCGAATTCAAGCCAGAAAGATTCCTCAATGAAAATGGCGATTTGGCCAAACGTGATCATTTAGTTCCCTTTTCTATCGGTAAGATATCAAATCTTATTAGCCTACCAAATATCCAAAAATCCTATTTTGTAGATGATGAGTCGTCTATGTTCTTTTTTATTCTTAAAGTGAGCTTTTCCACCATTTTTCGTTTAAGAATTTAGGAAATTAGTGAAAATAATTCAGAAAGACTATCTCAATGGGTATTTTTGCAAACGTTTTAATTGCATATCCTCTTACACATTCCGTTTTAAGACTGATTTTTAAGCATACGACCATTTCATTAATTCGTTGTGTTGTTGATCTCATTCACTTTTCAATACACACTACATTTTTAACGTTACTCATTAAATATGTGATAGTTATTGTCCGATTCACATAACTTGGTGGGGTAGAGTAACCTTTTGATTATTATACGGATAATTCTCCTCACTTTTCGGCTATGACAAGCTTCATGGGAAGAGCGTTTTATTTCTCACCGGAAAGTCTGGTATACTGAAATACCTGGATGCCCATTAACTGTGTGTAAAATCTTAAATTTGATATTTGTAGTACATACATTTGTTTGATATTTAAACATTTGAAGTTAATTGTAAAACGTTAGTTCTAACTGATATAAATTCGTTTTTTTTTTCAGGCCCTAGAACATGTCCAGGTGAATCACTGGCAAAAATGGAAATGTTTCTTGTGTTCACAAACCTAATTCAACGGTACAAATTCACAAAAGTGAACCCCACAGAACCTTTAAGTTATGGGAGCGTGTCGGGACAGTCAACTGGTCCACATCCGTATCCACTGAGAGCGATTCGTAGGATATAAATTGTCGAACATTACCTCCCCGAATCTGTAAATAGGTGTCTGTTATTTACTCGAATTTCAAACTGATCTGTAAATTATTTGGGGTAAAATATATGTTATATATGGTATAAGGTAAAAGGATTACTTTAAGGTTAGAGGACTGCATGTCTTGCCTCCCGTACACACCTCTTTATTTTTACTTCTTACCATTTAATTTATTTCTGTCGACATAACATTTACAACATCTATATCCAATCAGTTTCGGTAAAATTAAATTTTGGAATTATATGGTTGTATGTCAGACCGATTTGGTTGAATATCTTAAACAAATAATTGTTATGTATCTGATATAGCCTATTTCCGTATCGCTTAATGCAAGAATATGAAATAACATAAGAGAAACACATAACGTTTGTCTTTTATTCGAGGTCCGACACCATATAATTTTAGAATTTTCTGAAGTCTAAAATTTTTCTCAGCTTGACCTGCTTAACCAATCAGAATAAAAGATTAGCTAGAGTTGAGAAAAACCTTTCGACTTAATTAATTCTTACGATTGATCGTACCAGGCCCGGAAGTAATTTTGCATGTATAAGATTGGTGTCAATATATCACTGATTAATTGTGCATGTGTTACGTAGCTATATTAATTTGTATTACGTACCATTGTAGTATTTAAATTATCCAGCGTTTATACTGATCGACAGATATTAGTTTGAGGGACATTAGCTGTGTCTACAAGCATTTATGTCGATTTTTAGGTGGTTTCATGATGTGCAATAAGAAATACGCGTACGAGTGTTTTACAAGCATAAAGATCTTGTGTATTCCTATATGTTTTGTATCAATAAGGTCAGGTCCAGTGTGGTATTCATATATAAATAGTAAGGTCGAGTTAATCAATTACAATTGAAAAAGTACCAAACCTTGGTTTTTCAAGCAATTTTCATAAAATATATAGGAATTTAAGATTTGTTTTCGTCTGTGTATATCCCTTTTTTATTATTGTTTATCAATTGAAGAACTAAAAAAGAAGAAATCCTTTTTGAAAATACTCATTTAATAGTTTAGTTTAAACAATGTTTTATTATTTTATTAGTATATTAGGGATCCAGACAGAACATCATTATAGCTTATATTTACTCGTTCATCTCTAAAGACACATTTGGACCCGCCTGAATCATTGATGTATAGAAGGGTTCATTGTTTCTTAGAGATTGATGAGTTGATCTGTCTCCTTGAGTAACAGAGACAATGCTACTTATGAACAACACAGTCATAACATTCACGAAACTCGGTATGCACAGTGAAACTTGTATATAAAGACCGTCTTACAGACATAACAAAACCATCTTTATAGGGAGGTGGTCTTTATATAGAGGTTGATTTGTACACAAATGGTACTAATGGGGACAGCAAAAACAGTCTTTATGATAGCTGTACATATGATACAAAAACAAAATATTAATATAATAAGGATGAAGATAGTAATGGTAAAGGAACGTAATGATATTAATATAATAATAATGAAAACAGTAGGGATAAAAACAAGTATAATAACGATGTTAACAATAGGTATGATGATAAGTTTCTTTTCTATTTTATGGTGTAAGTAAAATTGAAGAAGTACCAATCAATTATCAAAACTCAAATCCATTATAACACGACGAATTAGATGTGCAAATGGTCTCAACATGAAGAACAATTACGAATCCCAAACGGGATAAGACCAGGTGTCCGGAAGGAGTCAGCGTCTTTTGCTGGCATGCAACACCCGTCGCAAATGTTCCATGGAAACGTTTCTAGTTCGATGAACGGGTCAAAGTCGGTAAAAAAGTCAAGTTTGGTGATGAGTTCGAGTTCGGTGAAAAGCATGACTGTTGAAACGGAGTCACTGTCTGTGGCCGTGATCCAGATTAATATCTAATATCTCTTAGAGGGGGACTTCATAATGTTTAACAAGATCTCCGTATCGACCATAAGTAAAACGTTTACTTTTTATTATGAATATCTGAACAATTCTAAAACTATCAGTATTCTCTATTAAGGAAATTAGCTGGTTTCCATAAAGCCACAACTGCACCTTAACTTGATATGGAAGTTGGCCTATGGTATGTTGTCTGCATAAGGAGTATTTGTTACAATATATAAGGAAATCTACAATACTTAAGAAATGTAGAGAGATCTCATAGAAATAGGCTTCCGAACATGGACGGATGCAAGTAAAGCAGCATAGGAAATGTCACAATGGAGGGGACTTGTTCATGGTCCTATATTCCACAGGGAAAGAAGGAAATAAGTCACTATGATTTTTCTAAATGGTGTTCATGTAGAGAGCTATTTAATTCTTTCCTCTCTGAAGAGTCCATAGTCCCCTTAACGTATAACCATATATTATGTTTAAAACAAGACCGATCGTGTTTTCAAATGTGTAGGTAAATTATTATTGGGCAGTGATACGGACTAATGTTATCAACAACAGGTGCTTGTTTGACTATATTAATATCCGGAATAAAACACAGTAACGTATAATAATATAATGAGTTGCATCCTTTATTTTATGAAGTTAATATTTTTACAAGAACACTTAAATAATTTTCGTTGAGATCCACGGTGACAAAGACGTAATCAAGTTTACAAGGAGGTAAGGGAGCTGGATTGTTATATGCGGATTACTTGTTTCCATATTGTATTGTATTGTATGAAATACGAAATTCCTCATTGAAAACATGTTTAAGCTAAAGTTACAAGAAAGAGCTAGCTCGTTCTACGGAGCGGTGAATCTTGTCTTGTCAGAGGAAAGCGACCAATAAAACGTTCCAAGAAGAAATCTAATTACTACCCAATACATTCAACATCAATAATTTCTAGGTCATTTTTTCTAACTACGTTGATATAATTTAATATATAAAGCTACAACAACACCTAATCTACATTATCTATCTTTTCGAAAAGAATTTTAAAAATATTTGATCAGAATATCGTAATCGGCAATATCTGGTTTTAGCCATGTCTTAGAAAAGCTAATAAATATAACTATAATTACATCAATTTTGTTCATTATACATTTAAATACACAAAGGACACGTTAGTTACAGAATCGTAAGAATCAGTCGGAGATCTATCATCCACTGGATCAGGGTTCGACTCTACATCACCAGCAAGTATCAGTGGTATACTAGATACAAAAAATGATACTAAGTCGTCTTTCGTAGAGTAAAATACTAACGACCTGAACCATGTAACGTAATATTCAAGGTAAAACTATGTTGTTGTATTGTTGTTTAACGTCTCATTCAAAAATCTTTCATCATATGGAGATGTCACCAAATGCCGGTGAATGGCTTCATATTTTGGCATTGAGCAGTGAGGGTTCTTTAACGTGCGGATACATACTGTATCATCCGAAGGACAAGTGAAAATATGAGTAAGGTGTGGGAGACAGTACAAATGCAGAATAGTACAGTGATTTGATATCAATAGTACGAGAAGGAAGTAAACGTGCTGTTGCTATGTCCGACAGAAATAGATCACATATTTTAGAACAAGATGAACATTTCGGGTGTGTTATTCTACCGTAAACACGTGATATGTTTAACTCCATGTGAAGTCAATTCCATATGGAAAATTCCAATAAAACATAAGGTCACAATATATTTAAGTAAGTAGCTTGTGAAATGGTTACACTACGATGACAATAAAACCAGTAAGAGTACAAAGGTAAATCAAGTAGTTACTTAAAGAGGGTAGATTCCCCTCCAAAAAAGAGAGCCCGGTTACAATATACCCTGGAAGAGACCACCGGCCTTCCGCAAATAAACAGGCAAAATTTATCACTAAAATCAGCTAAAGTTCCAGCGGGACTCGAACATACCTTGACCAAAGCGCGATGTTATAACCACTCAACCACGGAGGTTCCTCATATTTATAATACATGTACATGTATAATCAAATCAAATGTTTAAAACTTCCGAATGTGTGGCATGGGTTAATGTGCAACATTTTAAACTTGTCTGGTATTAAAGGACCATATATAGTTTTGTTGTGATGTCCGCTTTCTCAAACCAACGGTATTGATGTTATTGAAATGTTACATGTAACGACATGATAACCTTTATTCCCCTGTAACTGTTTTTCAATCTGGTTTACACTAGAGAGAGCCACCGCGGTAAAGTGCTTGATTCGCAACCGGAGGGTCGCGGGTTCGAGTCACGGCGGAGGCGGTTGTCTTTTCCTGTCCTTCGGACGAGACAGTAAAAACCGAGGTCCCATGTCACAGTAGGTTTCAGCACGTTAAAGAACTCTCACTGCTCAATGGCCGTAAGTGCCGAACATAGGTCAAAATTTGAAGCCCTTCACCGTGCATTTGATGACGTCTCCATATGAGTGAAAGATTCTTGAGTGAGACGTTAAACAAAATAACAACAACAAAACAAAAATACAACAACAACAACAACAATACAACGACAACAGCTACGTCATGATATAGATTGGTAAATATTTTATTTCATCATATGTCTGTACTAGATATGACGATATTTGCACATGCGATACTGTCACGCCCCGTGCATTATTTATTCTCGTAATGCACCCCCTGTTCGGAACTTCTCTATTTATATTGCGATAAATGAAAAGAAAAAAAAAGTGTCACCTGTTTCCGTACAATTTCATTTTTCCTTTGGTGTCATCAAAAATCATGAAACTGAACATGATGAAAGGATTCTTCATTCTTTGTCGGCCAGGATATTGGAATTAGAAAGTATGTTGTTATTGTTGTATTTGTAATTTAGACACATGATTAAAAGCAGGTTGATATCAGGAAGCTCGGGCTGAGTAGGAGTATGATATCAAAATGTTCATATAGTAATCTCTATACTTTGTCTAGTAGGAAAATTAAAATTAAGGGCCTGATTGTCCACAATGGCGTAAATTCCTGTAACAGCAGGCCTATGTGTTTTAATTTCTATGAACATCAATAGAATACCGTAATATATCAGTTCAGGGTCTATAATACACGTATCGTTGTACCCCGTCATACTGGTTAAAAAATATTTTGGGCTAATAAATTTAGGATGGATTTTAACATAGACATGCATAATAAAATACATATTTTTAAAGAATTCAAGAGAAATAACACATACATATACTTTTAATTATATTTCCATTCATAATTTTTTTATCATTTCAGTATAATACAGTAGCTAATGCCAAAACAGCAACACTCCCAATATTTTTTCTTTACTTTGTTTATGACTTTGCAGAAATACGCAATTTTACAAATGTTGTGGAGTGAAAATTTATTTCTGCTTTATTACGAATACGAAAATACAAGTACATTGCCAAAATGTCACAGTGTTTTTTGTACAATTCTGATCTTGCAGACAGTACACATTCTATAAATGTTTCATTCTTTGTGCTCAGGTACAAATAACCCGTTGCATACATTTTACTTGTGATAACAGTTTCGTATGCAAAATATTGGAGTCATCATTCATTACATATCTTTATATATCTATATAAATCGCCATAATTAAATCGTAATTCCTGCTGACGTCCACTAAGCTATTGATATAAGGGTAAACGCTAATAATAAAAATCATTATGGATATGAAAAGATTGACTATTATATCATGAAAATAAAAAAACGCCAGCCTTAATATAGCGCAAATACAGGTAACATACTCTCTTAATTATGATATCAGAAACAAAAAGGTAGTCTGTTTTTTGGATTTGACTGGACTCATGGCGGGTGTGGCCGGACGACAGGGGATGCTTACTCCTCCATGGCACCTGATCCCACCTCTTGATTTCAAGAGGTCCGTATTTGTCTTTTCACCATGTACCTATTTCCTGGATATCCTGAAGATTTATACTTTGGTATCTGAAATTTTTTATATATAAAGCCAAATGGTTTTTGCAGTCGAACTCGCTTATATTGTGCCCTATTACATTGTAATCTTGAAATGACTTCATTTAAAATTAAAACGACATTACCCTTTGATTTCGATATATCTGAGTTCGTCTGTATTAGGAAAAGGTAGAAAATCATAAAAAAATAATACGAATGCTTTGTAATACGGCATCAATTCTAGCATTGATAGTTCCAAAACTACTTTATGCTTGTCAAAGTACCGAAAAATTGAAAAAAAAAAACATACAACGAATACATGCACAACGGTAAAGTACTACTAATTGAATTAAATGTTATGGACGTCTTTGATCTTCAGCTTTAATACCAATGAACAAGAAATAAAACAGTCATTACATTCTTTTACAATGCGTTTAGAACGGACTCGCACCCGAAATCTTCCTCTATCCGTTGATTTTTCGAATATCTTACTTAATTGTAAAATGTAATTATTAATATCCCATGATTAGAAATATCAAGCAGTCATCTTGTAATAGGCTATTACTGGTACAGTCACCGTTAATCTGCATCTACATCATTTAAACAAATAACAACGAAACGTGATATTATTTACACTTGTCGACCTTCGACAATTTTCAGGTGACCATCAAATATATAAATGACATTAGACAGATTCGGATGAAAAGCAGTTATAAAAGCACGTAAATGTCAAAGCATGATCAATCGTGTTTGTCCTCGAGTTGAGATTCAATTAAAAAGGTGTGTTTGTTTTTATTGTATTTTAACGGCACGCTCAGCACGTTTGCAATTAAATACGGTGACACACAACGCGGGAAATAGTTCAAACCTGATCAGTCTTTCACAAATATGAAATACTATATGTAAATTTAACCACTTAAACGCTTGTCAGATTTCCCGAGTTGTTCAATTCTGTTCTGTTTTGTCGGAAACGTTTGTACTCAGGTCCCGTGATTCTACACGGACAAGGTCTCTTCCTGTTTCGCAATATTTTACATTAACCAAATTTAGTGGTATCTTGTCTCATTTCATCTTCAAGCAATACACTTTAGCTAAATGCTATTTCTTGTAAGGTTGTGACTTAGTGAGACTTAGTGGTTACACTTTACTGTACGCTGCCTGTCAAAGCTGTATAATCGAATCGAATATAATCGAATATAGCTGTATGATATCCATATTCCATGTCATATATTCGATGATCCGCTTAACCGGAAGTGATGAAGCCAAAACTGCATACGAATATCACGATCGCGACGGAATGGAACAACGCGAAAATATGGATATTCTTTTCATTTGTTGACGTCTCTAAGCCGGGATGTAAAAGTTCATAAAACGTGCTGATTAGCCGAAAACTCTTTACAAATCTAGACAACGTTCGAATTTGATGACAATCAAACATGGTTGAAAACCCCAGTTCTGAATTTAGGGGAGTAGTATAAAAGAATTTGGAAAACCCAAATTAACAAACAACTGCTATAAGAGAATTTGGTTACAAGTAATTTGATCAGCAATCTAACAACTTTGATAAAGTCACAAGGTTTGAAATTTGACATCCCAGTTTTTGAAAAAAAAAATCCTGGTGAAAAAAAGACATATTGCCATAGAGATTGAGCCTAACATTGATCTTTTTTTCAGTTGTAAATAAAGAGTGTTCGAGGTGCATCGACAAAACTTGAGAATTCAGCAACGTTTTTGTTGTTTTCTCAGTACATATATTTTTCGTATCCTCGGGCAACTGTGTAATTGATAATTGATGTGGAAAAAACGATTTTGTTTTTAAGATAAAATTCAGAACTAAAACAAACAAAAACTTAAATTTTTAAAAGGCAAAGAAAATTGCAAATCACGGTGTATGGTTTAGGGTTGTCGGGATGGACTAAACATTTTCAGTGTCTCATGTTTTTATGATCTTACTATGGAAAAAAATATGGCATAGGTTTATTTTTTTCGGACATGAAAGAGAAGTAATAATTATATAATATTATCTACATTCCTGTATTGATTGTCTTAAATTCACACGAACTCTTCAGCGTTTTCATTCACGGTAATTGCTAACAACCAGAAACATTTTGAAAACAATAGTAATTACAAAGTTGTAAACTTGACAGCTAATTTTACAGTATTTTATTCATTTTGTTGTCAAACATTTTCAACAGACTTGCACAAACTCGTATGGTCAGTCAATCGTGCTTTTTATCCCATTGTATGCTTTTTTGTCGAATATTAATATACAAACATAAACCATTACAATATGCAATGCAATCAACAAATGTTTTGTAAAGAATACAAAAGAAGATAAATCCTGGTCGTGGGTTAAAAATAAATATAGTTTGTGTAGAATTGCAAACTTGACAATATAATAGATAATTTACATATTGAATTTACAGTGTCAATTTGAAATCAAAATTATGATAACAGTATATTACAGGCACACCATCGAACACACAAGTATACAAACACAAACACATGCCCACAGATACATAAACAGTTATTCATCATCATATACACATAGCCACTCATACGACGTATACAGGAGGATAACAAGATTTAAACAAATACATACAATGGAACCTCGCCTAGAGACCACCTCATTCAGGAGACCACCTCACATTAAAGAACAAAAAAATTCGATCTCTGGATAATTAAAAAAACGTACAGATACTTGATAAAGAGACCACATCACTTATCAGACAACCAGGAGTTAGTCCATTGGGTGGTCTTATTAGCGAGGTTCCACTGTACTTGTACGTAGATCATATACGTAATAAACAGTGAAACCCGAATCTAGCGTAAAATTTGGTCATCTAAGGAATAACGATGCTGTATGCGATATTGTTGTATGTGTACATTTAGTTCATAGAAAGTTTTAGACTGAATACTCTATCACAACATTAGTACAGTAAAACTTCCTTATAATGCCCCTAGTTTCATTTGGCACATTGCTTTACGCTACAATTGTTAAAAACACACTTTTCCCATTCCCCTTATAATTTCATTTAAGGTTTCCCTCACCTTATCGCAAAACCCCTTCATAATGTTCATAATGCCAAAATTTGGGCTGATCAATTGGTGGCAGTATAATGAGGTTTTACTGTAACTGAAATGAAAGCAAATCATATAAGTTAGACCAGATATTTAATAAAAGTATACTCGCTTTATTGGAATATACATCAAATATCTATGAACATTAAGAAGCCATTCATAGAGGCAATTTAAACTTAGGTGCCTGTAATAATGAAGAATCAAGTAAATGTTACAAGATTAACCATTTCTTTAAATCGGTATTCTTTGACAGACACATAGGACTTTGCATATGTCACTTCTGTGACTGATTAATGCAGTATAATTCATTCACATTATGAATGTTATATACGTCCATACAATACATCGGATCCTTAGGTCACAGACGAAGAATTAGCACCACGCCATTAAACACTGTCCAGATATGTAAACCATACCAGTTCTACCGTCATTGTTCTTAATATCGAGGCTGACATCTGAGTTTGTATGGCATTGCATGCGTGCTTATACCGGATATGCCTCGCAAACTGACTTCCGCATCCGGGCTTACCTTGGTGAGTTTAAAACGTTGTATCAGTCCAGTGAATAAGAGGAACAGCTCCATTCTGGCTAAGGTTTCTCCTAAACATACCCTTGGACCTGTATATTAGATAATGATACATAATTATGTTATCGACATTTTGTTCTGTTTGTTGTATTATAGAAAGTTGTATTGATACGATGAATACATTATATAGATGTTGATGTATCTTTAACCCATTTTGTGTCATTCTATCTTTATGTTGTTATATTTTATTTGTCACAAATTTTACAAATAATAATAATACATAAAATTGTTTTAATTGGATTGGTCAGCTTATAATAATTCCTCCCCTGTATTCTATAGGTTTACAGGGAAAAATAAGTGATGAATAATTCAACACTGAAGCAATGCATATATGTCTGTATGTGTATGAGAGAGAGAGAGAGAGAGAGAGAGAGAGAGAGAGAGAGAGAGAGAGAGAGAGAGAGAGAGAGAGAGAGAGAGAGAGAGAGAGAGAGAGAGAGAGAGAGAGAGAGAGAGAGAGAGAGAGAGAGAGAATTGAGAAAAAGAAAGAGACAGACAAATAATGAAGAAAACGGAGAGAGAAAGAGAGATGGACGGAGAGGGAGAGAGATAAAACACATACCGAGTCCGAAAGGTATTACGTATTCACGATTACATATATTGCCGCTTTTGTCTATAAATCTGTCAGGATTGAATTTATGAGAATCCTTCCACAAATCCGAATCATGATGGACCGATGTTAGTAGCCCAACAACAATCGTTCCTTTTGGAATATCATGACCATTTATTGAGGAATCTGCCGACGCCATGTGTGGCACAACTTCAGATCCTTAAAATTTGGAAACAAAAAGTGAATATAAAAAGTGAATATAAAAAGTGAATATAAAAAGTGAATATAAAAAAAAATATAATGTATAGTAACAAGCGTGATTACTTAAGAATTATCACTTTCAGCTTATTTATATATAATGTTTCACAGTAGTTTCAGAGGTCCGTGTGTGTCCAGTCTCACCTGTATATTGTCTCATGAACCTTTCTTCGATTAATACATTTGTTTCTTAGATTTTTATATTCAACAACGTCTGGAAAACGTACCTAGTGAATACTAGTATTACAAACATAATCGTGTTGCTCCTGTTGCTTAATACGTTTATGTTATATATAGAAATCGATTGCGTCAACTGCTCACTTATTCTTGATGAATGCTTCAGTTTAAAGATTAAGATTCAACATTTATTCTGCACACATATTAGACCATACCGACAGCTTTTAATAAGTGTTACGAGCGTTAATGCGTTACAAACGCATGACAACAAGATTCCTGGACCAGGCGATACCCAAAATATGTAATATGATGCGATACTTCTCTCGGTAAACGCTCGGCATAAATATGTTGTAATGACAGGTGTGACAACTGTTTTATCATTTAAAGCTTTGTTAGTATCATATTAAGATATTCTAATCAATTTCATAACCTCATTTATACTAAGCAATAAATCATTGTTACATGAAGGTACCTCTGCATCGTTGCTACATAGCGACATACAAGTTGCAGTTGTCCAGTGATAGAGTATTCGACTCGCGAACCGAAAGTGCTAGAGTATATGCATTGTATACATTTTTAAAGTTTATGATTGAAACTTCCAATAAAACACATTCAAGTACAACTCAAACTTACCAATACTAGCATATCTTTGTATTTCAAGCAGAGTTGCTTCTATATATATCAATTTGGATCTGTCCGAGGCATGTATTCGCCTACCGGTCCCGATTACCTGAAGAACATTAAATTATTGATACATCTTTGCAATGCTTAAAAACACGTAGACGGCACTCAAACAAATCCAATAAAATATGCACCAGAAAACCGGAAAACTTTCTATATACCACTGAACGACAAATGTAATACTCATTTTTGTCCCAGTTTAAAATGGTTTTAAAATCACTTACGTACATGCATTCCATATTGTTAAACAATAAATTAACAAAAAAGAAAAACAAGCCTACCCCCCCCCCCCAAGAAAAAAAAAAACAATCGGTTGAACTAATTGGTGACCAACTACTGTTTGACACCCTGTCATAACCTTGGGCGTCTGTTGTCCTTATGGATAATACTTGGTATTTAGAAAATATACTGTGACTTTTAACAGGACATTCCTTTGTTAGTAAGTTCGCATTGAAGCAATAGTCAATGGATAAATGGCCAAAATGCATAGGCTTATGTCTGGAACTGGTTTGATCAACGTCCAGGGAAAGTGGAAATACACGAATAAACTAATTATAGATTTGAAGTGAATATATATATATATATATATATATATATATATATATATATATATATATATATATATATATATATATATATATATATATATATATATATATATATATATATATATGGAAATTTCGTCGGAGCTACTTTTCTAAATAGCATTCATGTCATCCAGAATATTTGGTGGCGTTGTTAAAAGATGAATGAATTTTTAATTTGTGTACAATTATAGATAAATAACTACGCTCTTGTTGAATCCATTCGCTACAACGATCGCTTGCAGTCTGATGATACGGATAGAAACATTAGTGTAAGTTTTGTATATATGTATCACCCTAATTAGCTAATAACAGGCTATAGAATAAATGACGTCATACACGAAACTTTCCGAAAACAAAACTAATATCGCTATATATAATGGGAACGGACTCTACATGTTTTTTTTTATATTCTTCAAAAATGAAACATCTTTATTATTGATGGATTCTTTCGATGTGCTTGTATGACATATATTAGGATAACTCATAATGAACAGACCATGAGCTTTGACGAACAATATACATGTACATTTGTATCAATTACTGTGTATTATACAGCATAACATCAACATGATGCTCGTTTTTCATATATCAAACACTGAGCTAAAACTGATAACACTATGCATTTTATTTTACACTGAGGTTAAAACCTTATCAAATGTTAATATACGTGTATGTAAAACACCTGCGCTAAGAACAAAACGAAAACTAATATTAACGAATTCATTTCACCTCTTGGTTTCCAGAGGTCCGTGTTTGTCCATTTTTACCGGATTTGTATCTATGTCCTAGAGATTCTATTGATTTATACTTTGGTATCTGAGATTTTTTATATAAGGTAAGACCACAAAAAATGAACCCACGAAAATATATGATTTTACAGTGTTTTTTATGTATTTGCTAATTTTGTATATTGACATATTATATATGTCCAAGAGTTTTCGATTCTTGTTATGTTGGGATAATTGGTTATTCGTGATTTTAAATTGGTTCGTTGATTAATTTGGAATTATGACGTCATATAATACGGAAGTGAACGTGAATTCCTCGAGATTTTTCTACTTCACGGACTACTGAATAGCGTGAAACGTATATATTATACTTTTAAACATACTCCATAATTACCTGCTCAATTTCTTCAAAGCATTTCTGTTGAACCTCTGGAAATGCAATCATATAGAGGATAGCCCAATCTAATGTTGTTCCACTTGAATCTGTGCCAGCAACTAGCAATTCAACAATGACGTCTGCCATGCATTTCCCTTGAACAAAGAAACATGGGAATTTACATGCGGGCATTTTATCGATTTAATAGCATTTTAAACATATCAGTAAGGCTGTCATTAATAGACTCGAACAAACAAACAAACACAAAGAAAATATAAAAAAACAAACAAACACATAATTAGCAAATATCATAATGGATCCATTTATTTTGAATCCGTTTTATAGAAGTACCAAATTATTCGATTTATCAATATATAATTCCTCATCAATGGCGGCCCTATATCTCAGTATGATTCTGAATATAATATATATCGGTTATTACGGCGTTAATGCAACTTTATAGATTATAAGCACACGTACTGAGAAAGGTTTCGCTAAATGAAGAATTTCACATCATGATAATTTTAAAATATTTACGCTAAAACAGAAAATATATATTTTGGAGTGAACAAAAAAATAATACTGTATGGACATACTTTCAAATATAGATGTAGAATCCTCTTGTTTTATATATGCTTCGACATAATTATGGATGTTTTCAGAATCAAATACTTTAGAGTTTTCCTCTATTCTCCCGTTGATATAGTCATCTAACCACACCTGATATTCCATCCTTTTTCTTACACTCGGTATCTAAAAGATGACAATACAGATTCATTATAATGATCTAATTATTGATAAAACATCAATTTACTGGTGAATAGTATATCGCTGATGTTGTTCTTTTGTTTCCATGTCTTTTTGGGTTAAATGGTGTATGCATCTCTTGTGGGACAATTTGTATTAAATGTTCCTTTTTCACAAATTGTCAGGAAGCCAGAACAATTTTTGGGGGCCTAAACCTTTGGTATTTTGGTAGGTATTGGATGTGTTGAACACGCTAAAACCGTCTATTATATGTCTGCATGGTGTTAACGTTGTATATATATATATATATATATATATATATATATATATATATATATATATATATATATATATATATATATATATATATATATATATATATATATATATATATATATATATATATATATAGAGAGAGAGAGAGAGAGAGAGAGAGAGAGAGAGAGAGAGAGAGAGAGTACCACATGTCTAAATATGCAGTGAATGTTTAAAGACAAAGTAACGAATACAAATATTATATGATATGAACAATCACTAACTTTACATTGATGAAATTATACGAAATAACCCCTTTAATACTGGTATTTGATTGTTTAAAGGACGTTTTACATAGTATTAAAACTCTCAGTTATATAGAGGTGCCCAGTTTGTGGAGGAGGGAAAACTCGGTTATAAGGTACTCGGGAAGAGATTACCGACTTTCTGCACAAGTTCAGGACTCGATACAACGGGACGCAAATCCGCGCTGACCAGAGATGAGAGATTTTGTTATATAAAGTCATTCCGCCACGGAGACTTTATGTACACATTCGTGAAATTTCTTCATAATATAAAAACACAGGTACCATATTATTAATCCTTAAGAAGTTCAGGGGACAATATACAAATCTTGTGAACATTGAAAAAACACGGACCTCTGAAAATGCAGGTTTCATGGAGGAATAAGCATTCCTTTGTGACCGGTCGCACCCACCGCCAGTTCACAGTAAAATTTGAATGAAATAAGTGAGGAATAAATTCCCGTCACAATTACAGAAGACGACTGACACAACACTCCATTCAATAAAACATTGTCCATGTAATTGGAAACTTAGCGACAGGAAAACCGAAATAATGGAGATAAACAATATTAAATCATTTTCACATATCCATTCTCAATGTCTTCTAAATTGGTCAAACTTACCATTTTCTGCAGCCACATCGGCATTACTGCACCAAAGAAAAATATACCAGGACTTTGAAAAATACCAATAATGCACTCTATCATTCTCATAAATTCTTTGTCTTCATAATTAAGCCTAGAAAGTAATGAACGTAAATAATATTTAAAATATAGTTTTATCAGCTGTATTAATAGCCTTGTTGAGGCTATTGGTCATTCTCATTGAAACTATGAAACCCTAAAGTACATATGTAACATGGAAAATGAAATATGAACAATTGTGGTATATGAAACTGATCATTAGTGAGAAACAAGTTATTTTGGCTTACTTACTAATCATTCCAATAAAATGTATTCGTGGGTTTTCTATATTATCAGTAGATAATGGAATTACCATCGGTGACATATATTATTAACAATACCAAAGTTATAGTTTTACAAAGGGGCCAAACAAATCTTCAAAACGATCTGTCAATAAGACTGCATCAGTTGAGCTCGAATTTAAAGTAAATATGTACTTCCGAAAGAAAACACTGATGTCATACAAGGTCAAATAATAAATGTAAATGTGTTACCAAATTCGTCTAAGAGTACCCACTGTAAAATGAATATCTTTGTTTTTGAAAAAGTTAAGAATTTAAACGATGGTATCTGAGCGAAATATTAATTTACAGATGTTGATCGTCTCGATCATTTGGTTTGACCTCATTTGTAACAGGGAGAGAGAATTCATATAATTTACAAGGTTTGAAAGTAATTTAGCGTTATTAGATGAGTGTTTTCATATTGATCCTGCATTAAGTAAAAGTGTATGTACAGTCGTAATGGGTCGAAGTAACCTGTATGGGCCCGACGTGTAGCCGATGTCCAATACAGCTGATCTCGATCCAATGCAATTGATTATACAAGGACAGATGACATGATCAACATGAAAACACCAGCTCAACGACATCTCTATTACCAATAACTTTAAAAATATCTATCAAGGAACAAATGTACCTATAGAAGGACAAATATAGTATTAAATCATTTCATCACACCTTTATTAACCAATGACTTGAAATAAATCATAGCCCATTTTGGAATGATCAATTTTCGGAAAATCTACAATTCTCCATTTCAGCTTACTCTCGACTTAGCCCGCACTGTGTCTAAAGAGTGAACACGACAACTGCCTCAGTGTATTTACTCTCTAACCGGAAGTAACAATTATGTATTAGGCCAGTTAAAATTTCTTTGTAAACCGATTTGTCTATATTAGATCTGTATAAATGACCAGTTCTCAGACGCATAGAATAATTGACAATTTATAATATATCCTAAGTTATTGGATACTGTATACATAAAGATGGTTTCATTCTCTGTGGATTTAATTTCGTTATAGTCGCGGTCAAAGAAAACAACAAAAAATTAAATACCCGTGCATATAATACCTTTTAAACAAGTGCTTGTGAAAGATCAAAGGGACAATAAGTAACCAATCAAAATTATAATGGTTATTAACAATCAAATGTTTATAAGATTTACTTCAAAACAGTATACAATGTAGCCTACCCGTGGAACAATCATAACAGAAATTTCATAGATTAATCTGTTTAAACCAAGTTGCAAGTTGATTCAAATTTACATTGTGCAGAGTGCCCGCCTGACTCCTTCCCTAATTTACTGGAAAACAAGAGCGAGAACACTTATTACACTTCTGTTTTGGAAGCTACCTTCCGCGAAATTTGATACCAGTGAATATGGTTCTTCCAGAAGAACGCGAAAATGTCTTCCCTTGAAATTTAACAATTATAAGTATAAATAAACTTACCTAAACCCAAATATTATATGATGAAGAACATTACAACTTGCAGCTGTTGCTAAGTTTCGTGCATTATTTATTGGCTCTCCTTTGCTCTTGTCGAAAGCTTCTAACATATAGTGTAGCTCATCTTGTATCATATCTTCTATAGTGTGTTTCCCCACGCCCAAATCTCTAAATGTTTTTATTGTAAAGCGACGAATGGTTTTCCAAGTATCTCCATTTTTAAAAGTTATACCTGCAAGATACAACTACTATTTTAGACAATCCTGGCATTGATTTCGGTCTGATTATGTGTTATTTTTCATGACGACAGTTTGTCAGATCAATAACAATGCCAACGACGACGACGACGACGACACCGCCGCCAACGATGAAGATGATGACGACGACGACGGCGACGACGACGAGGGGAGGAAATTATTCGTTAAAATGCTAATGATGATTTAAACAAATTAATGACATGGACCATTTTAGTAATGACAATGTTGGTGACCATATTCTCAAATATACTCAAAGAATATAAATAAACGCCGATGTGTACATACCTTATTCACACGCGTGTACATATAAACCATTACTCAACGTTATTGGATTCATGGAATGAACTATATTTCACACGACAAATAACAACGACAAGTACCATATATTTTTCTAATTTTCAGGAACATTATCTTCTTGTGGAGATCGAGAAAAAGATAAAAGCAAGCAATTTAAATTAGAGGAGTGAATACACAATAACGGATTATTATTAAACTAAAATAAAATTGGATGACCATTTAACAGAAAGATTGTGAAATTTGCTTAAATATAAACTGAAATTGTATAAACTAAAACAATTAGACTTTTTAATTTTGGTTTTGAATTGTGTTGTACGCCATACTCAACATTTTTTTAGTTATGTTGGCGGCCAGTCTCCTGGTGGACTAGAAAATCTGGACTTCCCCAGGTAAACTGGCAAACTTTCTCACAAAATCAAGTTAGGTTCCAGCGGGGCTCGAAACTGCACTGACTAAAGGTAAAATACTTTATTGTTCAAAGCGCGATGCACTAATCACTCGACCATGGTGGCCTCATGAATCGATTATTATTCATGTGACATCTTCTACGGTTTAAAACGTTTTATGTTATATAAGTATATTTGCCTGAGGTTCACTCAAAATAAAGTAATAAAATGTTATTATATCAATAGTTTCTGAGATACATTGTATTGTGCATCTATTGAACAAATAAAGAGGTTACGATTGAACGCTTCACTACATACACGTGGCGAAGATTGAAACGTTACATAAAAAGAGAAAGAAACGAACAGAGATACAGAGAAAGATAGATAAACAATTAGAGACTGAATATCTTTTTACATTGAGTATATTACGACAATATATACGCGCATATCTGTAAATACATGTATTTCCCCGACAATATAAAAGTTTAGACATCTATCTGGCATATGGCGCATTATTGGTCAAGATTGATGTTCACTTTTTATCAACTTCCTGTGTCAATGTTTATACGACTCTTTGACTGGTGAATGCTAAATAGCATTGACCATCAGTCCCCGAGGGTATACATAAACCCAGTACCTAGTGTTACAATACCAGCTGATTATCTTGTGCTAAATTGATATTTTGTATCGATAGTACTGTCGTTTAAATTTTAAATCCTAGAAAAAAACCCAAAGACAACCATCTTTTAAAGTGGTTATTCATGAACGGATTTGACAATACATTTAGGATCTTTATTTGGTCTTGTTTAATACCACATTTTTCTTTTGGGACTGTACATCTATATAAAATTCGAACTTAACTGATGAAGTAACAGAAACGATCGTTTTCAAAGTTTATTGTGGTTCCCTTTTAATCAAACTTATAACTTTGGAATTACGTGTATGATATTTGAAACAGTTGTGTTCGAATGCAAAAATCAGATTGTCTAGAACAGAAAAACCTAGAAAACATAAGGTACATAGAGCTAAATCTACGGTATAATTTTTACATGGTGACAGGTACACTCCTGCACTCACAAACAAGTCTCTGATCTTATCGGTTTGTACAGGTTTGTTCAAAAGCATGGTTCCGTGCCGTCATATTTTATTAAAGAGAAAATAAGAGTGCACTAGTTTATCGATTTATGAAACAATCTCAAGAAAAAGAAGATAAAAACTTAAAGTGAGATAGAACAACCCATAAAGTAAAGTAGCATAATTTTCATCGATACTTCGCATATTGATTAAAAAATGTTAACCCACATTTCTTATTCATTTTGAAAAGACTGATCAGCTGAAAATTTACATTATTTCTATATGCGAAAAAAGTCCCTGGCAGCTTGTAAATAAAACAAAGAAATTTGTGTGAATGTTTGTGATTAGATTTTCCTGTCAATTTGTCACTTTGTAATATCACCCCAATGAATTTCGAACTATTAATCCATACATATATTCAATAACTGAAACACAATGCTGTGGCAAATTAATAATAATAATAATAATAATAATAATAATAATAATAATAATAATAATAATAATAATAATAATAATAATAATAATAATAATAATAATAATAATAATAATAATAATAATAATAGTAATAATAATAATAATAATAATAATAATAATAATAATAATAATGATGATAAAATAATAAGGTAATAACAATGATAATCAGTTGAATTTTATTTCTGACGTAATGTTACTATAGGTGATTATTTCGTCGTGTCAGTCATTTTTTATCTCACTTAATGGTCCACTTAAATACTTTTTACTAATCAACACCTTCAATTATTGTTTGGGTTGAAACGTATTTATACCTTAACTTTATTAAAACGGACACTCTTTCGTTTTGAATGCCAGTATTTGATAATGTTAAGTACACGGTCCACTTATATGTCATTTGAAATGAATACTATTACCAAATATATATTCACAAAATGACATTTAGAAAAATTGTCTGATAAAATACGTGATAGTACTTTTGAACATAGTTATCTTTGATCAAAAGATATTAAACGTAATTTCAAAATCAATATAGTGATGTTAATCGTTCTCATTTCAAGTATTTTACTGAAATAGCAAATTTGCAAGTAACACGAAACTTAGCAGGTGGTTTCGAAAAGTTAAAACAAATTTTTTTATAGGACATGTTATAATAATCTAGGATCACATCCACACACATACATACATACACACCGACGACACAAACATACACACGCTAACGTTTTCTGTGTTTATCGCTAAATCCCATGGTATAAATACAATGCTAATAAGATTCATTGTGAATTTCATGAATATGATTTGGTAATTAGTTCAACCAACTTTTCTAACAGTAAGTCTCATTTTAACTTCCTCCTATTTCTTTTCTTTGATTCTTCTTTCCTACACAGCATGCAAAGAGTATGCAAACCTATCAATGTTATGATACATTGAAATAACACATCTGTGAAAATCCTCTCAAATCAGTCATTTTTCAATATTTTAAAGACAAACTACTGGTACCTGGCGGTAGCAATCTCAAAACAAATTTGTTGTTACATGAAACATATTTCGATTCATCAGTAAGTCATACAGAGTTTTGTTTTAAATACCCCTTCTAAATGGGATTAACCAAACCGCCAGTAGTAATACTTACAATCTATCTTCTAGATGGTCATCGAATTTTATTTTAGCTCTCGAAATGTTATCATATTCGTTCCGGGTGTAATCTGGCACGATAAAAGGGTTACAAGAACAGTTGTCACGCTTCGCTCATACATAGCGGTGTTTATATTCTCCCTACACTTGTTTTTCATTAGAATATGTCTGTGCATATGGTTTTATTTATTATTGTTTTTTTTTTGTATAGTGTTTTTGATTAGTTTTTGTTTGGTTCGTTGTTTGTTTATCATACTTATCACTTTTTTGTTGTTGTGTTTTGTGTGATACTACAAAATGCATGATAGCAGAATCTTGATTTTATTTAATAACTTTTATTTTTATGTTTTCGATAAATTTCAAAATTGCTTTCCTAAACAATTTTTCCTAAATACGGAACCCAGTATATTCAGTTTCAAATACTGAAACAACATTACTGTAGCCATAAAGGCAATATTGACAATATATGGACATGTTCTAGTTGATTCCATGTGTGTCAAGAAATAAAAATAGCGCTGTATCTAAGGATATTGTATAACTGTATTGAGCACAGTAGATCGCAAATCCACATTTGATCGAACCACTTTTCTGTTAAAAGAGAACAGATTTTATTTTTGTTTTATTAAGTTGACAATTTTGCGGAAATGACAAATATTTTCATACACAGATCAATTTAATTTTCAGGACTTTTATCTGCAAAAACATGCGTGTTAAACTCATATATAATAACATGTTGTAGATATGAAATGTTCCATATGGAAATTTGGGAAATAAACCGATTTTCTCATTTCTGTCATATATATATATATATATATATATATATATATATATATATATATATATATATATATATATATATATATATATATATATATATATATATATATATATATATATATATATCCCAAAGTGTTAACAGGGGCAAAGCGTGTACGGAAGTAAAGACACCTATCCATTATTATCAATTGGTATTCCATCACTGGAATTTCCAGGTATATTTTCATACTCGAATTTAAACACGTCCCCTTGTTTTCATGTTTCTCAGATTTTGGTACATTCCACGTTTTTGGTATCTAAGTTTTTACACTGTAAACTGAGAGTATCCCTAATGACCAGTCATACCGGGCGGAAGTACATAGTCTGAATGACTTGATGTAGGTAGCATAAAACATGCAGTAGAATATATATACATATCTAAATCAGACAGATTATAAAAAAACAAATAAATAAGCAAAGCTGTTATGGTTTTCCACGGGGTTGGTCAGGGCATACCAACCCAACGTTGTTTGGGTTTAGTATGAAATTTGAGTGATTTTGACAAGCGAAATGCACTGAGAATTTAGGTTGAATTATAGATTTGTTTCTCGTTTAAACTAATCACCGAGAACGCATTCTCATTATATCGTTTACATAATGATTCATATTCACATCCATTAACAACTACTGTATTTCGATTTAATTATTTGCTTTAATGGATATTTACACATTTTCTGTATCAATGACGATGACTGTGATTATTTTGGAATAGTAAATGTTTTACTAAATACGAATATGTAAAAGAAATAACTGTAAAAATGGATAAGAACAAAAATGTCAAGATTTCATAATGTAAAAATGTAATATATTACCTCCTTTTCTATTTGCCATTTCCGGCAGCCAAATTGGCCGGTCCGTGAATACATCAGCTTTTTTCACATACATGTTGTACATATTTTCGAATCCACTCACAAAAACAATCATATAATGTCCAAAATAGATGCGAAATACTTGACCGTATTTTTGGGCTAATGCTTTATAAAATTCTGGTTTCCTACTTTGGTCCATTGTCATCATTAAAGGTATATTTCCTACTAAAGGCAGAGCCAGTGGTCCAGGTATTGATGACGTCGGAGTCATTTTTATAAGATATGTTACTAGACATGCTAAAACGATTAATAAAAATTTAGTTAAATTCAAAACAAATAAATAACCAAGTAAAATAATTCCAGTCGCAAATAAAACTTTGTAATTCATTTTGAATTGCTAGTTGCTGTGTGTCAGGTTGTTCAGTTTAGACCTTGATATCCACTGGCATGGTTCAATGGAGAATCTATCTACAAGTAATAGATATGAATATATCTATATACATATATATGTGTGTATACACGTAATATACTTTATGTTATAATTTCTGCCTGGTAACATTCCCTTTATATACAGGTGAATACATGCTGTCCACGCAAATGTATCAACGGATGACGTACTAGGTAAAGTAAGTACATGACGACTAAAAGTACCCAATGATAAAGATTCCCCAAGATGTTGAACAGATAAAATGTTCAATTGAACAACATGCTGACAAACATCCCAAATTAATCCCCTTTCTCAGTACATAATTCGTGACGTCTATAACAATAGTTACGGATTTGTTTTTAACGGTAAGTGATTTAGTTACTTGAAACATGACTTTGTGGTCAACAGTGCATAATGATATATTAATGCTTTAACACGAAATAAGACAGAGATTTGCTTTAAGATCGGACGTATTTATTTAAAGTGATAATTTGTATTTCATTGTTAAAATTTGTTGTTGGAATGCGGCAGTTATATATAGATGTTATAAACATAATACGAATGTTATAAAGCTCAAGCCGATCGTTTTTGTCAATTAGACTTCATCAGTTGAGCTCCAATTTTAAATAGATATTCTAAAAGAGAAATTGGTATAATACAAGGCCAATAATAAATCTAAATGCATAGCCAAATCCGTCTATGATTAACGACTATCATAGCCTTTGAATAATTTAGAATTTAAAATGTGTTATCAGTGCCAAATATTACTTTAGCATAAAATTATCAGCTGGTACCGAAATAGCGGGTACTAGGTTTATGTTTACCCTCGGGGATTCCAACGGTCCACCAGCAGTGGCAACGACTTAGTGGTTATAAATGTTATAAACATAATACCAAAGATAGATGAAACGTTTCATATTTATAATTTCCTATATTAAATATACCGTTGCTGTCAGCCAACCAAATGTTAAAACTTTGATCAACTTAACATGAAAAGAGCTTATCCTATACTTTGGACTATTGCTCTCGGTTGTCTAGTGGAAAATAAAACATTCAAGTCCCAGTTCTTGGTCGTACCTGCAATTTTGAAAACAATTACCTATCCTTCGATGATAGAAGAGAATGAAAGGAATACGGGTCTTTAAAGAATGAAATAAAACTTAGTTGACTGCCAGTGTGACATGTATAAGATTGTTAATACTAGTAATTAAGGTGAAATTTTGTGACATTACTCATGATCCCTTTTTAGTGCGAGATGCAAGCCACACTTTTTTTAATCCGCCGACCCGAATTTCCCGACTTTTACAAAAAAAAAAAAATAAAAAAAAATTGAGACTTTGGACTTTTTTTTTAATACCGCCGACCTTACTAAAAACATTTTCCACATTATAAAAATAAAAGTGACTATTTTGTCACGATAACATAACTGCACCCCTGGAAAATTTGAGTCCTTTGCTAAAAACAGCGATATATAACGGCATATATTATTATACATCCTTTATATATTGCTGCAAAAAATAAACAGGCACGTCCACTTATATTTTTAAAAAACGAAAACAACAAATATAACATTTTTCAATTATATTTGTTTTGTCTCTTTTGTAACATTCCGTAATACTGAATGCAAACGTTGTTGAGGACTCTGTCAAATCGAAAGTAAACCATATTCATGTATGTCGTCATTATAGACGGCACAAACAGAACCAGTGACTGGCAAATAGTAAAGGTCGAAGAAGAAACATAAGAGAATGTTTTATCACGGAAGTTTTCTAACGAAAAATGTTCAATAATATGGTTTCTAAAGAAGGTCTGTTAGGAAAACAAAAACGGCACCGAAGTCACTGATCCTGAGACACCTCTGAAACTGACAGTAATTATCGACATATTTAAATGCAGTTATGTACATATAATTAAATCTCCAGACATACAAGAGTCTTCAAAAAATGACAAACAGAAGCCTAATGCTATTCACAATTATAATGACGGCACGGAAGAAATATATGACAAATATTCACCTGACTGAATTTAGAAAATGTTCTAGTACATCATTGTATTCGGCACATAGTGTATACTTCCTCAAAATACTACATACTCCCCCATAATACTACCTCAAAATACTACATACTCCCCCATAATACTACCTCAAAATACTACATACTCCCCCATAATACTACCTCAGAATACTACATACTCCCCCATAATACTACCTCAAAATACTACATACTCCCCCATAATACTACATATAAAAATATACTACTTACTAAGTCATTTGACAAATATTATCAAATTATCTACAATAAATGATTTTTAGCAACAAACCCTTGTCGGATACTAGTGAAATAGTAACATGGAATTGTTTGGTTGGCCAAGCTTGTATGTGTGTACAGTGTATCAAAATGACTTAGTACGTAGTAGTATAATGGGGTTGTGTTCAACATAATAGATTACTGGCTAACTACGGTGTTCAACTTGGGTCAAACAATTTCAGATTATAGTTTTACTTGTAAATGACTCGGATTTATTGCTGTTAAAAATTTGATAATTTGTGTCCAAAAAATAGCAGTACTTGGTATTATATAGAAGTATGGGGTAAACCCACATGTATGATATGTCAGTTCTATTAACCTGTAGTGTATGATTTTACTGTGTTTTTTTTAGGGTGTCATCGTCCATTATAAACTTCAAAATCTTTGCAAAAGCACACTGAAGAAAGCTTGGTTCATGTATTTAAGTGACTAGAAATATTAGGATAAAATAAATTGGTATGGTTACTGCATACAAAGGTAAACTTCTCCAGCTTCATCAAGTTTAAAATGTCTGAAATTCACTTCATATAATACATTTACCATTTCATTAAAGATTTTTAGATTATCTGACCTAAAGATTATTAAAGAATAGTACTGGATAATTTTCACAGATTTTTTATCACAGATAAGATCAACAATAAACTTAGTAATTACAGTGACTACAATTTATAGAAAGTTTTCATTAAGAACACATAATTTGAACTTTACTCTTGTGTTCTTCATTTGCATAATATTCATTATCCTATTCCTAATTGACATAGTGATGATATGAAGTTAATATTATTGACAGAAAATTTGACAATAAAGTAATCCAATCTTTGACACATGCTACCAAATTGGGAAAAGACCTGCTGTCCGGAACGATTGAAAACAAACAAGACGAATAAATAGAGGATATTCTATTTATTACATTTTCCAGTTAAGTTTCGTCAGGCCCTAGATTTAGTTTACTTAATGTTCTGAATAAATCTACTGTACGGCTTTTGAAATGTAAACAAACCAGGTTTTGATTGAAATGTATGACATCACATGACTGTGACTATGCATTTTAAGTTTCTGAAAAGTATAATTTATTGTGTAGATCAATTTTAAGTAACAATCATATACTTTCTATAATATTGAGACCTGGAGAATTGGTAGGTTACGACAGAATCTGAAGTTGGCTTTCCTTTTTCCACTGAGAGTTCACACTTAAAGCGACATAATTTACGCGGTAAATCCCGATCAGCTATTAAAATCTATGGACAATATCTGCAATCCTTCGCAACAACTGACCATAAAAATCATTAAGATCCTAAATATATTTCCTTTAATTAATATTATCTTCAACATGCACAGTTACACTGGTCCCTTTATGAGAAATATGCCTCAAAGATCATGCCAAAGTTAGACATGGACAGCAAACTCGCTTCAAAGTTCGCCCAATTCAATGTTCCTTTTCTGTACTGTATCTCCAGTGTCACTGAATTTTTTTAAAAACCTTTCGAACTGTTGACGTAGATAGTGGATACATGAAAGATTTCCACTGCCTTTCGACCACTTAAACACACTCCTTATAAAAATAATATCGTCTGGTTTTTAGTTAAGACAGAACAAATATGTGCGTAGCCATTTTGTGTAGCTTCGATAAGGCGTTATAAATAGCTCATTGATACGTCATATCTACAGTACGTGTTCAAAAGTTTCACTATGGCATCACCATTTATTGGCATTTGCTAGCAATTTATAATCAAAAAATGAATTGACAAATACCATTACATTATAGATGGAATTAATCGGATTTTCACTAATTGCTTGGTACTGTATTTTGATGGGCTTTATGAAAAATATTGATATTTTTCATCAAGCCAATCAAAATACAGTAAAATCAATGAAAATAACAGTGAAAAATAAAGCTTTTATCTAATTGATAAACTTAATAAAAAATATAATAAATAACTTTATTTTTAAACACAAAGAGTGTGATTATATATGTTTATACATGTACATGAAAATGGCTTTCCAGTGCTAAAATAATTGCATGTATAAGTAATTTGTCTTGTTTGCTAACATTTTACTTGTATTTTACTAACATTCAAATAGTATGTATGTTTTATTAATAAATCCCGAAGTTCACAAGTACTTGTTTCCACTTTCATCAAGTTTTTATTCCCAACTGATCGACCGACCCAATTTTCTGAAATATAAATCCGTAAACCAACAAATTTAAAAAGTGTGGCCTAAAACCTAAACGAACAAAATTTGTTATGCACTAATGTCAAATCAGTAATTTCATACGGACTACCCCAAAATAGAACCTGATTGACATATCCTCGGAGGTGCAAATACCTATTTCACTATTTTCTTAATTACTTGTTTGATTATGGAACAGTGCATGCCTTCATACCCATTTTACTAACGGTTATACAACATATACCAAAGTCACTTTTTTCAGTAAAACCTAGTGGTTCTCCAGTTTATTCTTTGTTTTTGTTTCTTTTCTTTGATTTGGGGAACTGGGGAAAATTTGGTTTTACTTAGAAAAACAACGTTTAACTGTGCCAAAATTCAAAAATTGGTTAAACCCTATTTTAATTGAGGAAAACTGGGTTTAAGGTATGATCCATTGTACAAAAGGTCAAAATTTGATGTCTGGGAAAATGTATATAAATATTGTATTTTATTATAGATAGGTATGTCTCCTGTATAGATCGGACATGTTTTTAGAGACCAAATATCAAAGGAGATAAAATATTCCACATCAAAGTTGTCAATACATGTCAAACACTCATCTCCGAGTTACTCTCGACGACAGATGTAAAACATGTTTGATATAATTATTTGATGAGTCCTGTCCTAGAAACATTAAACTATTCTATTGATATTAAATATGAGTCTTTAATCTAAAGAAAACTCATTACTATATCTCAATGAAATTTACATTTTCTCCAGAATTTACCAAGAGTGCGACAAAATTAGCCAAATCTAAAACATTGATGTGAATTTCTAAATTCTTCTAAAGCTAGGATAACCACCTTTTTACAGTGGTTACTCTTAGACGGACTTTGATTATACGTTTAGATTTATTATCTTGCCTTGTCTGTTACCACTTTCTCTTTAGAAAATCTATTTGAAATTGGAGCTCAACTGATGAAGTCTTATTGACAGAAACGATCGTCTTGAGCATTATAACTTTGGTATTATGTTTATAATATTTATTCAACTTATAACCTTGAATGCAACAAAATAACTTTAATATGTATCAATGGTAATAAAACCTAGTTTTTCTCAACGACCAATGCAAACGCTCGACACAAATATGCTGAAGGCTGAAATCGGATTGTTTATAATATAAATTAACAAATTAATAAATACATTGTGTATATCTCTACAACTAATGATACGATTTATACGTCTCGTGTGCAATTCTCGAGCACAATAATTTCGGTGCCCTTTGGCAGGCGTTACATGAGTTTTCCGATATAATAAGGTTCAAATGCGCCATAATTGCATTAATGATGTTCAGCCTATTTTTTCTTAGTTAAACTTTTTATTTCGCTATGGCACACTAAAATCACATTTTTCTCTGTCAAACCTAGTTTTTGTCCAGTTAAACCTAATTTTTCTCAGTTCAACCTATTTTTTCTCAGTTAAACCTAGTTCTTCTCCGGTTAATGTGGGTTATGAGTTAAATACCTATTCAATTACAAACGGTTTTTGTAGTGCCTAGACATCAACCATCTTCTACACAAACCGTTACATGTTCATGCATCATCTCCCTTCAAATACAATCCTATCGGGCATAGTCATCACCGACGACGTTTCTATTGTTGAAAATGAAAACCTCAAAAATCTAATTTTAAGAGGTCCTAGATACCGCAAAGCTCGTTCCTTTAAATGGCGTCATAATTTCAGTTAAGTTATGAATTCTGTCGCAGATTATGCCAGACGATGTGCCAAACATGAAGACGTGGAACCAGACACTTTGTCTGAATGGCTATAAGTCTACGCTGGTTGATAAAATCTCGTATTCGAAAACTTTAAGGAACTGTGAAAACACGTTTTCCCTCTGTATTTAGTGATCCAGAAGTAGTAACTGAACTAGATAGATTACATGACCAATATGTACTGGTCCCAACAGACAAAGCCTCAAATAATATAGTTTGTATTTGCAAGGCACATTACTATAATTGTTTATTAGAAGAGCTAGGGTTTAATACGAATTTTGGTAATCCTACATCCACACGTAGCTCACTTTTAAACGACGAGATCCTTCAACATCACGTTTCCGTAATACGCTCTTTTGATGTACCTACAACCGATACTGATTTTGAGCTACCATATTTAAACTGGATACCTAAACTTCATAAAACCCCATTTAAGCAGCCGTTAAGGAGAAACTTCAGCAATACTGTACAGTTGCTTATTCCAGAAGCAGTGTAAATCAGATGTGGATACTTAAAAATTCTAAACAACTTTTAGAGAATTTAAAGGTACACAATTTTTCTCAAATCTCACAATATCAAAACATACGACTTCTCTGCTCTTTATACAACTATTCCACATAAAGAATTAAAAGAAAGACTTTTTAGCATAATTGACAACTGTTTTTTCACTAAAGGTGGTACCCGAAAATTTAAATATCTAGTGATTGGTTATCATGATACTTATTTTGTCAATCACCATTCTGATTCTACACATAAACACACTGACGTTGATATAAAAAAAGTGCTTGAATTTTTAATAAACAGTATATTTGTAACGTTTGGAGACGTTGTCTTATAACAAACCTTCGGCATTCCTATGGGAACCTATTGTCCCCCTTTATTGGCCGACATGTTCTTTTATTCATATGAAGCAGACTGAATAAAATCGATCTATTGCAAGTAACCCATGTATAACGCTAAAGGTGACAACGCTGTCGCTTGTTGTTTGTATCTTCCAATATCAACAAATCATAAAAGCAGACTTCATTCAGAAACTGCTGAATCAAAAGAAAATAAAGCTAGTGGTGTCCTTTAATTTGACATTTAGATATATCGACGACGTTTTGTCATTTGATAATGACAATTTTCATACATATGTAAATGCGATATATCCCAGCGAACTACAAACTAAAGGTACAACAGAATCAACCACACACGCTTCATACTTAGACATTTTACTTACTATAGACACAAACGAGAAATTGGCAACTAAACTATACGAAAAACGCGGCGATTTCGGCTTTCCCATCGTAAATTTTCCACATTTAAGTAGTAACATCCCACAGTCACCCGCATATGGAGTTTATTTTTCGCAAATGCCAGTGTGTGTTCAACAAAGAACATTACATATACAGAGGTAAACTACTCACTGACAAATTATTCACACAGGGATATGGAATACCGCATTTGATGTGAACCTTCCGCAAATTTTACGGTCGGTAAAAAGTCTTGTTTGAGATTGCTCTGTTTCACTGGGTGAAATGTTAAGTTGGCTTTGCGCTGGTGGTTGTTGAGACGTCTGTATCAATTGTGACAAGGATTCGTTTCTCACGTATTTCATTTTGCCTTGACTGTGGACTGACGGCGGATTTGGGTGCGTTCGAATGCGTCGATTTTGCTGCCACTATATATCACGCCCCACAACATAATGCTAAGACCACCAAACCTGTCTCGTACCACCATGCAGTTTTCGGCATAACATTCCCATCTAAGCGAAAAAGCCTTAATTTTGGCTCGTCAGGAAAGAGTACACGGCGCCATAGAAACACATTTGGACGGTGTCGTCGGAACCATTGGAATCTGACGTCACGTCGAAGACGATTAAGGGGCATACCTACTGCAACGCGACAGTGCTTGATGTTGTAGGAGCGGAGAAGCCTCAACACTTTAAACCGGCTAATTCTTGGATTGTTGGTCCCTGGTGTCTCCTTTGCAGTTTTCTCTGCAGTTCTAAGCCGGTTGCAGAAGTACTGCAATTAACTTAAACGATCCTGACGTGGCGTCGTAAACTTTGGTCGGCCATTTCAAAGGCGATCGTCAGTTGCACCAATCAATCTAAAGCAGTGGTATAAACGAGATTTTGTGTTTTTATGAACATTCAGATCTCTTGTCATAGCGGTTTAGGTATTTCTATCAACAGTAACTGCACTGTTGCGTACATCGTTATTCAGCCTAGGCATCCTGTACGTAATATGACAAACGGATTTCAATATTGAACTATTTTTACCAGATATATGAATCATGGCAAACAGGTCTGAGGTGCATGAAATGCTACAACGTGTATCCGTGCACGTGTAAATCGGATAATGTTTTGATATCGAGGACACGAGAACACGTAGTGTAACCGAGTTCATTCAAACGTGAATTGATGCAGAATGCGTATTATTTAATGCCATCTAAAACTGCTAGCAATATCTAATCAATTTTAAATATTATGGGAATCCAATGGGGTTGCGTTTCTTTTTATATATATACAAAGCACAAAAACCAACAACACTATATCCTAGGGTGTCGGATCTAAGCAATAGATACAAGTCATGAAAAGAATATATAAAGCACAAAAATGACTAGCGACACGGACAAAATGAATGTCAAATTTTCGGGACGACCTGTCCCTTCATCAGGACAAAACGGTTAAAATAACATGGAAAAATATACACATACACACTCTCACGTAAATACCCACGCACACACATATACGGAGAATGAAAGAAATGCATATATATCTATTTATCATTTTTGATGTCAGATCAGGAAATTTAAACAAAAATGCAAATCTTAAAAATGGAGAATGACATCATAAATACATGTCTTGCATATTCTCAAGTACTGTACGTGTAGTGTCGTAATTTTATCTTTGATATTAAAAATCTTTCTTCTATCTATCTATCTATCTACCTATCTATATATTTACTTATCTATCTTCTATCTATCTATCTCCCTCCTTACCTACCTACTTACCCTCCTTTTACTTTCAAAGTGAATACTTCCCAAACACCATTTGTTTGTCTTTCTATTTATCCATGTGTAACTAATATTGACAGATCAGTTACGTTTGTAAACTATACTGACGTACTATTAGTTTTGTGAACTACATTTATAATCTAAATAATATAACAATTACAAGTACATAATTGCAACTAAGTTAATTCCTTGTACATTAATTTATTCATGTTTATTCACTAATAATACACAGTACGTGTATTTGATAACTGCTATTCATTATGGATAATTCATTTACATAAATAATAGCTGCAAGGTAAATAAACAATTGCCATAGTGATATAGTGGTACGTCATCACAAAAATAAAATGTCTTGATTTCTATTTGTAGATATAACATAGTCTGACGTCTAATAGTACGCTAACCGCAGTAACGGTAAGTATAATTACTAACTAGATACAGTCGGAATTATGATCAGGAAGAGACCACCGCCCTCTTGCAAGTAAACTGGCAAGCTTTTTCACAAAATCAGCTTAGGTTCCAGCAGGACTCGAACCTGCACTGACCAGAAGTAAGAGACTTCATGGTTTAAAGCGTGATGCTCTAACAACTCTGCCGCGGAGGCCTCCATAATAGTAATATCAGTCGTTGTTGTTGTTGTTGTTGTTTTAAATGTTATTGTTGTAGGCGGGGCAACTTAATTTTAATATTCATAATGAAATAAGTAGTTGTATTGTTGTTTAACGTCCACTCAAAAATCTTTCACTGATATGGAGACGTCACCAAATGCCGGTGAAGGGCTCCAAATTTTGGCCGATGCCCGGCAGTTACGACCATTGAGCAGTGATGGTTCTTTAACGTGCCGACATCTACTGTAAAACGGGACCTCGGTTTATACTGTCTTATCCGAAGGACAGAAAAAGCCAGTCGCCTCCGCCTTGACTCAAACCCGCGACCCTCCGGATGCAAATCGAGCACTCTACCGCGACCCTCCATAATGAAATAAGAACGAAACTGACATTTATGTCCCTATTATGAAAGCGACCAGACATGACTTTACGTCATGGATATGTAGGTAGTTGGTACAGATATCATGATAATATGTTTTATCCGTCTACTTCTTCAATGACCAACCGATACAAAGAGTTTATAGCTATCTGATTGTAGATGGATATAAATGTTAGTTGTGCGATATTTGTAAATGTTGTTATTCTCTTTAACCATTTTGCCTCATCGGGCTTTTTCATTATTTTTGTTCGTCTTAATTACTATTTGTATGAGGCAATGCCTTGCCTGTTCTAAATAGCCTACCAATTTACGTTATGTATTGAAGTATAAAACATCTCAGATACCAAAGTATAAATCTTTAGGATGTCCAGGACACATATACAAATCCGGCGACAAAAATGGACAAACACGGACCTCTGGATACCAAGAGGTGGGACCAGGCGCCATGGAGGAGTAAGCATCCCCTGTCGACCGGTCACACCCGCCGTGAGTCAAATCCAAATGAAATACGTGAGGAAAGAATCCTCGTCACAATTGGCACAGACGTCTCAACAACCGCCAACGAAAAGGCAGCTCAACATTTCACCCAGTGAAACAGAGTAATCTTGAACAAGATTATTTTACTGACCGTAAAATTTGCTGAACGTTGACATCAAACGCGGTTTTCGATATCCCTGTGTGAATAATTTGTCAGTTGTAGTTTACATCTGTATATAAAATGTTCATATGTTGAACAAGAAAAGGATATTAGTTGTGTGTTGTTCATTTCTTTTCTTACTATATGTACTTGAACTGATGAACAATAATAAAAAAGAGATATACACAGGCATGATAATTATTGAATTTCTATATATTTTGTGAAACGTACTTGAGAAACCCACTTCGGCAATTAGTGTGTGTGTGTGTGTGTGTGTGTGTGTGTGTGTGTGTGTGTGTGTGTGTGTGATTATCATAGGTAAATAAATTTTGTGAAAAATGCTTGAGAAACCCACTTCGGCAATTATTGTGTGTGTGCTTCATTATCATAGGTAAGATAAAATGAAAATCACAGGTTCAAAAATATTAATCTTCAGGATGTTAAGACGATACAAATATGGTGAACATCAGGAAAACGCGGACTTCTGGAGGTGAGATCAGGTGTCATGCAGGAGTAATCATCCACTCGCCGCTAATCTACAGACAAAATCAAAATGAAATAAGTGAGAATAACATTAATACTCTTTACAAACTGTACAAACGACTCAACAACCACTATCGAACAGGTAACAACATTTCATCTTGTGAAATTGTAATTGCAAGCAAGGCAGTTATGCCGACCGTAAAATTTGCGGGACGTTGACATCAAACAAGATTTTTATTATCCTTGTGACAACAACCTATCAAGTAGTAGCTTGTATCGGTTATATCATATATATCATATATCATATATATCATATATCATATATATCATTGTATATAAAATGTTGGTATTATTTTGAACACGCCTATCGGAAGGTGTATCAGATCATGTATATAGTGTGTATATAGTAAGCAAAATGTCCAAGTAGGAAGCGTTTGTGCTGTGGTGTCATAAATTATAGTTAGTTTGAATATTTGGTAATGACATACCTATGGAAATCGTTATTACTGATTCTAAATTCAAGGCCACCACTGTCTCAAGAGACCGTTCGCAGTCTATGAACAAATTATTTTTATATTATATTTCTCATTTCATATTATTTAATAATGTCCATGTAAAACATATTGGATTGGTAAAGAACTATGAATAAACATATCAACTGTGAATTTCGTAAGGTTAAAGTTTTTGCATCGCGCAGTATCAGCTTACCAAATATAGTTGTACCTTCGGTACATGTTAGAGAGATATTATTGTTGCTTTTGGACAAGTCCCATATCTTTACTTCTATGAAGAAGTCATCAACAAAAGGTGAAGTGCAACACATTTTGACCTGTGTTAAGAGTGCGTGTTGCTGTATTGAATATTTTTTATATTTCTGATCCTTTCATGACATGGAAATAATTTTAGTCTTGAAACTGAACATTTCTTTATGAATGAGCTGCTGTCGTATTGATCTAGAAACTATAGCATTGCGTAAGGAATCACACCTCGGGCATCTCACTTCTGAAATGGAAGCACAGTGAGCGAAAGATGGGTTGAATACACACTATAATTACATGTCATTATGAAATCATAACATTAAGGAGCCATGACGTATTTCTAAATACAACATTAAAGTTATTGGGTGATCCTGTCAGTGACAGACATATTACAAGGTTAGCATCACATACTTGATACAAACATCTAGATCAGTTTTAAGATATGACGGTAACGGTTGACATTATATGGACGAAATACTCTATCATAATATATTTATGTGCTTGTTAAAGCATTTTTATATTAACGTATTCATAGATTAGCACAATGAAAGTATTTCAAAATAGATGTACATGTAGATAATATAATAGTACACTCAACACTAGGATGAACAATATTGGAATTTACAAAATGGCGACTGGCGCAATTCATTTTAATCAATAAAGATTTTCAAATATTGTGAATGACAAAGTATCTATTATAGCTTAAACCTGTAAGTATATATGAAACATGATACTTCAGTAAGTTTATACTTGCATGGGTATATATGAGATAAGCTAAAACTCATGCGCGAAAGATATCTGTTTGAAAGATCGTTTGTCTATCTGTGCGTTTTAAACCTGAAATTTCCCTATAAATTAACTAATAATTTGTCAACAAAACTGCATAAAACTGTATTTCATACTAACACATTAAGATATGCATGGTAGGGTTGTGGACAAAAAAGTGATTTGTGAAGGATAGTGGAAAATTAAACTTTATATATATATATATATATATATATATATATATATATATATATATATATATATATATATATATATATATATATATATATATATATATATATTTGTTTGTTTATTGTTGTTTAACGTCCCACTCAAGAATATTTCACTCATATGGATCGTCACCAAATGCCGGTGAAGGGCTTCAAATTTTGGCCTATGCTCGGCACTTACGACCATTGAGCAGTGAAGTTTCTTTAACGTGCCGGCACCTACTGCGACACGGGACCTCCGGTTTTTACTGTCTTATCCGAAAGACCTCACGGTCCAGAGTCGAGCGCGCTACCGACATATATATATATATATATATATATATATATATATATATATATATATATATATATATATATATATATATATATATATATATATATATATATATATATGTATGTGTGTGTGTGTGTGGGTGTTAACGTATTTATGGGTTAGAACAATGAAAGTATCCCCTGTCTGTACCTCAAATTATCGATTTAATTGTAATAATACATTTTATTACTTTTAACGAAAAATAGATATCATCTAGTTTTAGAATATTCTTTGACAAAAAGATATTGATTAACACGATTTAATTCTCTGAGTACCAGTTTAGTAACTTAACATATCTTTTTTGTGTAAGGATCGACTGTCGTAGCTATCAGCACAATCAGTTTCTAAAGTATAACTATGTTATACACCAATGAGTATCTCGAAAGTTAGGTCATATATACAGCTAGTGTTCCGTCTTCAGGGTATACATTGATATTGACGTGTAAGAACCTATAAGTGTACATTTATTTATTATGAAATTGACATCACTCAAACGGATAATCATTTGCGCTGTTAAAGGCCTCCGTGGCCGAGGTGTTAGAGCATGGCTCTTTGAACTAAGTCTCTCACCTCTTATCAGTGCAGGTTCGAGTCACCAAGGCTGATTTTATGAGAGAGATTGTCAGTTTACTTGCAGGTGGTCGGTTATTTTCTTCCCGGGTACATTGTAACCGGATATTTTTTTCACTATTAAATACTGGTCGCCACGTGTGACTGACAATTTATTGAGTGTGGAGTTAATTGTTTAAACAAACTAATTGCACTTGAAGAAATAATATATATTAAGGAACTCAATAATATAAATAAATATAAAAAGTCTGAAAAATCTACCACGGTATAAATCATTAGGATGTCCAGGATATAGGTACAAAACGGGTAAAAAATGGACAAACACGGACCTCTTGAAATCAAGAGATGGGATCAGGTGCCAAAAAGGTGTAAGCATTCCCTGTCGACCGGTCACATCCGCCGTGAGTCCGCAGTCAAATTATAATAAAATACGTGAGGAACGAATCCTTGTCACAATTGGTACAGACGTCTCAACAACCGCCATCGTACAGGTAACTCAACATTTCACATAGTTAAACATAGTAGTCAGAAACAAGACTATTACACCGACCGTAAAATTCTCAGAACGTTGACATCAAACGCGGTTTTCAATATATCTGTGTCAATGTGAGTAGTTTACCTCAGCATATGAAATGTTCATATGTTGAACACGCTCTGGTATATCTGATCATCTGTGAAATATAAACTCCATATGCGGATGATTTTGGGATATTACTACTAAAATGTGGAAAATTAACAATGGGAAAGCCGAAATCGTCGCGTTTGCCTAATAGCTTTGTTGTTAATTTCCCGTCTATGTCTATTGTTAGTAAAATGTATAAATATGAAGAGTGTGTTCTTGATTCTGTTGTATCTTTAAATTCTGGTTCTCCGGATATATCGCATTGACATATGTATGAAAATTGTCATTATTAATTGACAAAACGTCGTCGATATATCTAAATGTCAAATTAAAGGACACCGCTAACATTTTCTTCCTTTGATTCAGAAGTTTCTGAATGAAGTTTGCTTCATATAAATAAAGGAACAGGTCAGCCAATAAAGGAGCACAACTGGTTCCCATAGGAATGCGGACAGTTTGTTGAAAGACCCCGAACATTATAAATATATATTGTCCATTAGAAATTCCAGCATTTTTATATCAACTTCAGTGTATTTATGTGAAGAATCAGAGTGGTGTTTGACAAAATAAGTATCATGATAACCAATCACTAGGTATTTAAATTTACGGGTGAAATTTTTAGCGAAAATAAAAACAGTTGTGTATGATGCTAAAAAGTCTCTTTTAATTTTTTATGTGGAATTTGTATGTAAAAAGTAGAGAAGTCGTATGTTTTGATACCATGAATCTTAGAAAAATTGTGTACCTTCAAATTTTCTAAAAGTTATTTAGAATTTAAAAGTATCCAGATCTGATTTACACCAATTCTGGAATAAGGAACTGTACATTACTGCTGAAGTTTCTCCTTAACGGCTGTTAGTAAAGATAAAGGTTTGGTAGAACATATGCTGGATCCTGCTATGAATCTCTGCTTATATGTAGTTTTGTGAAGTTAAGGTATCCAATATAGATATGATAGCTGAAAATCAGAATCGGTTGTAGGTACATCAAAAGAACGTAATACGGTCACGTGATTTTGAAGGATCTCGTCCTTTGAAAGTGGACTACGTGTGTATGTAGGATTACCAGAATTCGTATTAAACCCTAGTTCTTCCAATAAACAATTATAGTAATGTGCCTTAGAAATATAAGCTATTTTACTTGAGGCTTTGTCTGCTGGGACCAGTACATATTACTAAAGTAACGTTTCGCTCCGATCACATCATTTGTATACTAAAGTTCTCAAAACCTAAGATATTCATTTTTCAATGGGTACACATCCAACAGGTTCGGCAACACATTTAGATATATACGTTGTCCGTGTTTGATACCACGTTTTCTTTTGGAAGGCATCTATATTGAATTCGAGCTCAACTGACGAAGTCCTATCACCAAAAGCGATCGTCCTGAGCTTTTTTGGACTCCTTTGTAAAACTTAAAACTTAGGTATTGTTCATCATATTAAACAAATGTTGAGATAAATCTCTACACTGTCTCTTAATACACTAGTCTACCGTTTGAAAAATGAATGATATTTAAATGCAACAGCTTCAAAACACGTTATGATTTATATCGGCATGTAAGTTTAAGTTTATCATGTGAATCACAAAGCAGAAAAAAGAATAACATAATTTTAAAGCAATTTCTATAATCACTTTTGCGTGAAAAAAAAGTATTTCAATTTGCGAGTTTATGATACTATAATTACACGAAAAAAAATTACACAAATGAACGACAAAAACAAGCAAATAGAAAAACATAGTTTATCAGTAACCTCATGCAATACTACACATCTATCAATATGGTGATTTTGTAGTATAATTGATTTCCAGTTCGCATAACAAGAGTTTTACCAATATTTAAGACTATTTTTATTTTCTGACGGGTCCATTATCACTTTTACAGAACAGTATTAAGAAGATATATTAAATCCTCATGGGAAGGATTAATTCAATAAAAACTTATTATTTACACGTCTACATCTGTCAGATAATCAACATGTTGAAAGGAACTAAGATTTAATTCCGAGTCTGATAATTCTACAAATACCTGTGGCTCATTCTAAAAGCAGGAAATCCTGAAAAACCATGAATTAATGTTACGTTTGTATGATACACCTGCAAATATATGCTTGTTTCGATGTACTTTATCGGAATTGAATACCTACACCGTGGTCACATGGTCGACATTCCAATCAGCACCAGTTGTGTGCCTTTTGATACATGCTATTAAACAATGCTATACACGTTATACTGTAGACTTTAAAATTGTTCTTTGTCCGTATGTTTGTAGCCTTATCCCTTTACACGAATATGATTTGTATCTTCCGATATCAACAGACCATATATAAGGTCTAAGAGGCAATATACAAATATACAAATATGATGGGTATTGTATTCCTGAAACAGTGTGAGTACTAGCTAGATCCGGTACCATCCTCCATCAGTGCACAGTCTATTGCACTATTATCATAATTACAGTTGTACTGCCAAATAACTATATAAATATCTCACATGACAGAGTATAAAACTTGAGGATATCCAGGATACAATATACAAATGTGGTGAATATTAGACAAATATCGACTTCTGGAAAACCAGAAGTGGGATTAGCTGCCATGGAGGCGTAAGTACCCCCTGTTGACCGGTCACCACCGCCATGAGTCAGTCAAATTCAAATGAAATAAGTGAGGAACAAATCGTCACAATTGGTACAGGCGACTCAACAACCGCTATCAAACAGGTAACTCCACATTTCATTAGTGAAACAGAGTAATCTCAAACAAGGCTATTATTCCGATCGTTAAATTTGTAGAACGTTGACAGCAAACGCGAGTTTTGATATCCCTGTGTCAATATCTTGTCGGTAAGCAGTTTACTTCTGTATATGAAATGTTTCTATGTTGAACACGCCTTGTCACATCGGATCATTTGTAAGATATAAACACTATATGGAGGTGATTGCAGGATATTACTACTTAAATTTCGAAAATTTACGATGGGAAAACCTAAATCGTCGACATCGTGCGGAAAATTTCGACCGTCGTTATTCAGAAAACTTCACTAACCGACAGGATTTTGCCGAGAATATATCAACAATATGTTATATACTGTCAATATATCGGAATGTACAGCTTCCATTAAAAATTAAAAACAAATGAAATTTTAGTCAAAAATGCCGGGATGTAAGGACACAAACATACCATTGAAAATTTAAAAACAAAAATCATTCCATCTGATAACTGGAATTTGTGACCTTTGTCCATATATGTGTCACGTTGTTTATGTCTGCTGAAGGTACTCAATCTTGATTTTGTGCAGAAAAAGGACATATTTTGATTAATCAGTACTCTCAAAATTCATAAATATAAAATGATATGATTAATGCATAGATCTAAGCGTAAAAATTGTCACCCCGACGAAACACATTGACAATGAGTTTAAAGGGTGACAATTTCAACCATCACACGATCAGAAATGTTATATTTATCATTATTATTATACTGGTCGGCTGTATTGAAGCAGATATTATCCATGAATTACTAAAAATCGTGAAAAAAACTGCAAAAGCAGCTTTACTTTTATACTTTATTCATGCAAAAACCTACGCAAGTTCATCACGTTTGTAACACAAAGTGCCTTCAATACTCGACACTAGGTTTTATCGTTCTCTGCGTTTATTTTTAATCTTAAGCCCTCAAGGCCGACATGTATTTTGGATGACGTCAGCTGGCAAATCATTTAATTTTGCCTCCCGTCTCCGGTTGTTTCTCTCGGTTCCAGTCTGCATCGAGAAAATGTATGTTTCCCCAGTCATATAGAATAAACAATCATATATATATAATTACAGAATCAATAGATTTCACAGATCCAAATAACGTTTGTATCAGACAACATGTCATTATGAAATTAGTTCAGTCGGAATTCAGAAATCTGGATGGATCTTCCTAAATCGGCGACAAAATCTTTAAAACTTAATGAACGCACCTATTAATGATTACAATTATACAAACAGTCCGCCAACAAAGGAATACATATTTCATCGTTTAAGAACATACTGAATAAAAGCGATCTATTGTAAGTAACCCATGTATAACGCGAAAGGTGACAAAAGGTGTCGCTTATTGTTAGTATCTTCCAATATCAACAGATCATATCAGCAGACTTCATTCAGAATTGCTGAATCAAAAGAAGAAAAAGCTAGCGGTGCCCTTTCATTTTATATTTAGATATATCGACAACGTTTTGTCAATTAATAATGACAATTTTTATACATATGCCAATGCGATATATCCCATCGAACTAGAAATTAAAGATACAACAAAATCTAGCACACACGTATCCTACTTAGACATTTTACTTAACATAGACACAGACGGGGAATTGGCAACTAAGCTATACGACAAAAGCGACAATTTCGGCGTTCCCATCGTAAATTAATTATTATTTATTATTATTATTATTATTATTATTATTATTATTATTTATATTACAGTCGTACTGCCTTATACCGACCGTTCTTATTCGGACAACTTACCGACATAATTTTGACAAGATCTCTTTTTAACAGATCATTATCAGTTAATATAAGTGACATTAATTATTTCTTTTTATTTATTAAACACCCGACCACAACAGTCTTTTTACTTGAAAACTACACATCACATTTACACTAAGACTACCTTTATATAATCAAAGTACTGAAAGTACTGATACGAGTTGATGGCAATCGTAAGTTTTAATGAGGTATAATACACTCAGTATACTGAATATTTTTTAATTTGGTAAAATTAGGTTTTACAAAAAAAGTAACTAAATATCGGGTCAGACATTTGGCCTAACGTGAGTACTAATGGCTTATTTATTATGCAACAAACTACATAGATCAGCGATATGATTATAAAATCTTGTGCTTATAGACATCGTTTTATCGATATTAAATTTCTATGCGGCAGGGCACTATTTATACCCTTACGCGATGCTTCCTATCAGTAGCCAGAAATATCTAGGTCAATACGTGTACATGTAAAACATTTTCCCAACTTCAAAGACTGCCACGAGTTTCTCGTCAGTTAAGATCACGTGAATGAGGAATGACGCAACTACCATGTCCAACTTCACATATTTTCCAATACATAGTAAGGGAAACTTGACCAAAACTCATTTGCACATTAATCGTGCGCAAGAATTGTTAACAGTCCAGTCTATATCATTTTAATGTCAATTCTATCACAAGAGTATAATGGTAAAAATAATTGAAAAGTGACATTCTAAAGCAAATTTATAATATCTTAAAATTCATAAAGAACGCCGAACTGACATTTAATAGCATATATTTTAACAAGTCTTGTAGACCTATATTTTTCAGAGAATTGTTACTATAGTTTCGTCATTTTAAAAAGCAAAAATATACGAATAAAAGTGTGATTTGGAAATTTGAATCTTGAAGTTGAGTTTATGTTGCAGAAATGCACATACATGTGTAATTTTGCGTCAATAAAATGTGTTATTAACCCCATACTGCAAAATGTGCTTTGACTTGTTCCCAATAAACACCTTAGCATAACATAACTGCGTTGATGTTCCATCAACTCGTAAAAATCGTCTGTTTTCCTAAAGAAAAAATATTTTCAAAATCATAAGATGTCGGACTACATACGGTACGGTATCATACCCACGGTGGTAAAAAATTCTAATCAGGAAGTGCTGTACAATGTGCTTTTTTCTATGAACAATTTCATTCACACACCAAGGTTTTGCAAAAATGAAAAAAAAAAATCCCTAAGTATACCGTCAATATATCAGAATATACAGCTATCAACATCGATAGTAAAAATTAAAAACAAAAATGAAATTTTAGTTGAAAATGCCGGGATATGATGACACAAACCTATTTCATTGAACATATTGCTTTCAAAGAATGTTTTAAGGAATTGATAATCGGTACCATAGTTATGACTATATCCAGAATTCAAATAAAATTAATTCCATCTAACAACTGACTTTTGCAACCTCAATATCTGGGCACCCTTAATTAATTTCTCATTTATGATGTGTTTTTATCACAGCAGATTCAGTACTACGATAACATTTTCGAAGAACAAATATGATTGCTATAAAGTTAGTTCAACATATTTTCGTTTTTGGAAAAGAAGAACTGGGATCAGGTTCCATAGAGGAAGTGACATCATCTGTTTGTCATACTAACCGCCAGTCTTAAGTCAATTCTAAATCCAACAACTTAGGAACATTTCTGTTGATACTAAATTGTTTATACACATGTATATCATATTTAATCCCGAAATTATTAACCGATTGAACTTTTGTCATTGTGTGTTTTTGTCAGTATGGGTGCTATTTTGGTGACCGATAAATTGAAAGACACCTGCTGTGTCAAAGTGGTTCTTCGATTATAGCTGAGGAACGCAGTCTAGATTAACAATGAGTCAATGGGAGACTGCTGCGTGATATGTAAATATGTAATCTTGGCATCGACTTTAAGCCAGTTCAGCTGAGAAATAACACCACTTTTCGTAAACAATTATTTGGTATAGTTTTTGCATGAACAAGCATAGATGTATACGGAATACTGAAGGATAAAAGTTATATATCAGGGAAGTATTCTTCCATTGACTAATTGTGTTATTAAATCAGACAAAGGCTGAGTTATGACGTTTACAAACACCAAACGCAATTACAACTACCAATATCTATTTTACCAATTCAACCTTACAGTGCATAATACACTGGTATAAAACGAGAAAATGTCTGTTCCATCACTCATTTAGAGTATACACACACACACACACACACACACACACACACACACACACACACATATATATATATATATATATATATATATATATATATATATATATATATATATATATATATATATATATATATATATATAAATACAGAATCAATAGATTTCACAGATCCAAATAACGTTTGTATCAGACAATGTGTCATGATGACATTATTTCAATCGGAATTGACTAAATGATGTATCTTCCTTAATCGGCGACAAAATCTTTAAAACTTAATGAACGCACCTACTAATGATTACAATTATACAAACAGTCCGCCAACAAAGGAATACACATTTCATTGTTTAAGAACATACTGAATAAAAGCGAACCCATGTATAACGCGAAAGGTGACAACTCTGTCGTTTATTGTTTGTATCTTCCAATATCAACAGATCATATACTAGGTCTAAAAGGAAATCGAAAAATATGGTGGATATTATTATTATTATTATTTTTATTATTATTATTATTATTATATAATTATTATTATTATTATTATTACAATCGTACCGCCTTATAACGACCGCTGTTATTCGGACAACTTGCCGACATCATTTTGACAAGAACATATAAACAATATGTTGTATTTAAATATTAAATACGTTTTTTTGAAAGAGTGGATCACTCTTTCAGAAATTTACTTTAAAATAAGGTTTCTATTTCCTTGAATGTTTTCTGAATATATCTTGTGGATGAAAATAGATATACAAGATATATTAAGCCGTTTAATTACGGTTATATTACTATCATAGGTTGTTCGGCAAACTTGGAGGAGAAGAATTCAACGTACTCTGTTGTTTTTAGCATAAGATAATGCGCCGCACAATTAAACCGCATATACTGAATTGTTTATACACATGTATATCATATTCAATCCGGAAATTATTAACCGATTGAACTTTTGTCATTGTGTGTTTTTTGTCAGTATAGGTGCTATTTTGGTGACCGATAAATTGAAAGACACCTGCTGTGTCAAAGTGGTTCTTCGATTATAGCTGAGGAACGCAGTCTAGATTAACAATGAGTCAATGGGAGACTGCTGCGTGATATGTAAATATGTAATCTTGGCATCGACTTTAAGCCGGGTCGGCTGAGAAATAACACCACTTTTCGTAATAAATTATTCTAATTGTGTCTTAAATCAGACAGAGGATGAGTTTATGATGTTTACAAACACCAAACGAAATTACAACTATCAATATCTATTTTACCAATTCAACCCTACAGAACATAATACATTAGTTTAAAACAATAGGAAATAGTTATACATGGAGGAAAAGATTAACTGAATCATTACAAAATAAAAGTGTCTGATTTGCATTTACATGTTTTTTTTTCTTTTTTTTATAGTGCAGTGCCTTGAAACGAAAAGTTTTAAAAAACATTATTATTCACTCAATCTGATAATACAAATAATGCTGACATAACACTGATGCAATCAAAAACATAAATATGAATATATATCCCCTTATCATGAATCCACTATGAAGTACCTAGTATGCGATTTGCATTAACATACGCTGTTTCGATCGGCTAGGTTTTTCACAGCTTTAACTGTATAAAGTATATTTTTTATTGTTCTGTGGCAATGTCTGTGTTAAACCCAACATTTTTAGGGTGAAGCTTGCTTTAAGGACCGGTTCCGCATGTACATGTGCCAGTAAGTTATCACGAATTAATTTACTTTCTGTTGATGAAATGATTTTATTTGTAATAAGCCCAAAATATGTCGGATGGTTTGAGAGAGAAAACAAAAAGAAGAATAAACATGAATAGGTGGTTCCATTTCACATTTTCTTATTTAACTATTCTTACATGTTGCGTCGTATAAGAATTGATGTAAGAATAAGGTGAGATTGCATCGTCATATAACACATACAATTTGTACAACGTCCAGAAATACACACACATACACACACACACATACACACACACACACACACACACAATTTAAACGTCTATAAATACACACAAACACACGCACAATTTGAACAACGTCTAGAAATACACATACACAATTTGAACGTCTTTTGATTATAATTAACTACTACTTAACACATAACAACTACATTGTTTAAACAGTTATTATTGTGAATTTCACAGTCTTGAAATATAACTTATAGGTCAATTATTGATTATAAAAAACACACATTGTGAAATGGTACAATGATTTATTGATGGAAATGCGCAATATACGCTGGGCCAACGTTGGCCCAACGTAGTAATGCCGAGAAAAGTCAGCAAATGTTGGCCCAATGTATAGGTGCCAACATTAAACCAACACAACAGCAAAAGATATTAGAAAACGTTGGGCCTTCGTTGTACCAACGTAGTAATGCCAACACCAATGACCAACAAATTTACCTACTGCCAACCAATGAGCGCTAAATTCACTAACCATTCCCCAACGTCGGGCCAACGTTGTCCCAACGTACTGATGCCAACACAAACAAAAGACAAACAGTTCAGATATATGCCAACATCGGGTCAACGTTGGCCCAATGTACTACTACTAAAGCCAATGACCGCTAAATTCACTAACCATTCCCCAACGTTGGGTCAACGTGTGTATGCTGACTGGGTACGAGGTCATCCGCACGTGATCCCATAGCGGTTTGCGGGAAAAAAAATTAGTCAAATTTAAAATGTTATTACAAAAAATGTCCTTGTCTTATTTCTTTTGGAAATATGTGAATAAAAAGGAACTATCGTTCACATCCCATCAGTTCACTGCTCTCCTTTACAATTGCACCGTATAAATTATCAAGAAGATGTAAATATAAGGTTATATGTTCATAACGACTTAGGAGCATGTTCTATATGTAGCGCAATTTAACATGTTTCTTTCCAACCTGGCTGTAATTTTGTTCATTGCAAGTTCGTCACGTGACCCGAGTGTTAACCGCTTTACTTTTTGAATCTCTAGAAAACCCTTTCTATCAATTTTTAGGACAAATCTTCTCTGAAATTTCAACATATGAACGAGTCAATAAAGAATATAATATCACAGATTTATTATTTTATTTATTTATTCTTAAAAACAATGCATTACCACAAAATAAAAGATATTACAGAAATAAATCAGAAATACAGTTCCACTGTATACTACGTACACACCCATATCAAGTGCACTCAGTCTGACATGTTTCTGACCCTACATTTTAGGGTGAAGCATACCTTAAGGACCGGTTCCTCATGTACATGTATCAATAAGTTATCTCGAATTAATTTACTTTCTGTTGATGAAATGATTTTATTTGTAATAAGCCCAGAATATGTTGGATGGTTTGAGAGAGAAAACAAAAGAAGAAAAAAAACATGAACAGGTGGTTCCATTCCACATTATCGTATTTAACTATTTCTACATATTGCATCGTATAAAAATATACGTAAGAATAGGGTGAGATTGCATCGTCATATAATACATACAATTTGAACAATGTCCAGAAATACACACACAATTTGAACAACATCTAGAAATACACACACATATTAATCAAATCTGAAATGTTATTACGAAAAGGTGTATGTATCTTATTTCTTCTTGAAACATGTGAATACAAAAAGAACTATCGTTAACAACCAATCAATTATCTCCTCTCCTTTACAATTACGCCATATAAATCGTCAAGAAGATTTAAAACTAACCTGGATGAGGAGATTAGTAACATCTACCAGTCATACATGAACTGAAATTAAAAAAAAACAACAATATTTTGATTTCAAGTTTACATCTAATTATGGACCAGAGTTTTTGTTAAATGATAAAATGTTAATTCATTTTGGCAGGATGTCTTTAAATCTTTAAATGTTGGTATGAAACAACAGATAGTTTGGAAATTACTACACATAATGCATCCCTGTCCATACCAATTTGTTTTAATAACAGAATGAAAATAAATAATAAACATACTTTTATAAAAAAAGTTGGTATGAAAAAGGAATAAAAACCATTTCAGATTTAACTGAAGAAAATGGCAATGTGCTTAGTTTAATTGATTCTAAGAATAAATTCATTGTAGTTTCTAATAATCTTTTATTATATTCCAGTATTTGACACTCAATAAATCACTTTAAAAAATCAATCAATTTAAACAATTTCAAACAGACGTTTTTGAAAAACCAATAATACCAACATTTGTAAAAATCCTAATTAATGACATAGAAGGATGCAAACATATTTACCATACTTTAATGACCTATAATAATCATATAAAACATACATCAGAATATAAGTGGGAAAACGAGCAAAACTTTTTAAATATGAAATGGCACCAATACTATATACATGTAATTCCATTTAAAACAACAAAAGATGTAACCCTAAAATGGTTCCAATTTAGACTACAAAACAGAATTCTCCCCTTAAACTATTATATAAAGAAAGTTGGAATCACAAATAATGATAAATGTAAAATATGTGGAACCACCGAGGAAACAATACAATATTTATTCTGCCAATATTATGATATAAGAAGATTGTGGAGTGATCTTCCAGACTTAATTTTAAATATGGTGAATTTGAAAATAATTTTTAATGAACCAGATATCCTTTTTGGAAAAATAGATACGTTTTCACCAAATAATCCTATAAATTCAATTGCAATTCAGACTAAATATTTCATATACTATTTTACTAAGAAAAATATTAATATAAATATCATCCTATTACACAAATATATGAATCAATGCTTTATTGCAGGAAAAACATGTAATTTAGAACACTTTGACAAACAATGGGATCAGTGGAAAAATCTTTTTCAATTAGGTACACTTTGGCATGTGTGTGTGATATGTATATATGTGTACATGTGTATGCATACACATATGTATGTATGCAGGTATGTACATACGTAAGTTTATGAGAAATTTTTGTTCATGTACTTATAATGCTAAATTTTTGTTCATTTATAAGTTAACGTAAAGGACACCATGATGTCAAATATGTGAAATAATTATTCTCAAAAATTTGAAAAATTAAAAGTTACTGTATATATACATGCAGGCTGGGCAGGATTGATATGTAAAAAAGAATAAATAAGTAAAATATAATATAGCTTAGAGTTAAAAATATATTTGAATTATAATAATTGCTTGTATTAATTCAGTCAATATATACTTTCTTAAATGTATACATTTGTACATCTACAAGTAAGACAACATGTTTAAAATTATAAAGGTGGATGCATTTATGTTGAGTGTATGTTTCTACACATTGATGTGCAAGAATATTCACAAGTGACGATTTATAGTAAAATATTAAAGTAATTGGTAATGTACAGGGCATATATGGATATGCATGTATTCACTTTTGGAAATGAAAACAATATTATATTGCAATATTATATTAAAGTAAATGCTGAATAATTATGTATTTACAAATGGACATGTAGTTAGACGCAGTTGTATACATGTATAAAAATGTTGATAATATTTCATATGGAATATAAAGAGTATAAACTGACATTCCTAGTTACAAATGTTACTAGTTAAAAAATTAATATGAAAAATACAAGTAATTTAGAAAATTTACATAATATTTATATATATTTTAAAGGATGGGTATGATTTAGAATATGTATGGGACAGTGGCAGTAACTATTTTATAGATTGAACTTTATACTATTATAACACAAATGAGTTACAATGATAGGCTGTATGTATATGTATGCATATATATATATATATATATATATATATATATATATATGTGTGTGTGTGTGTGTGTGTGTGTGTGTGTGTGTGTGTGTGTGTGTGTGTGTGTGTGTGTGTGTTTGCACGTAAACAAAATTGATGTATAAATAGCACCATTTCACATTTCATCTCTCACCTTTGCTCATTCTGAGACCCATCTTGTTTTCTCACAACCTACAATATCAATGCCGAACATAAGTAGTGCTTATGGCTTTTTCAGTTAAGGGAGTATTGACGGGATGTTATAAAATATATGATCAGCTGTCAAATACTGAATTGACTTACATAACAGTTAACACATGTATTTATAAGAGGCATATATGGGTTTTTTTAAACGATGTCGATAATAAACTTTTAGATATGCCAATATAAGTTTGTTATTTTACAACATAAATTTGCTTTTGTCTTATTTCAATTAATTTGAGAGCCGGCCTGGCTCAGTCAGTAGCGCGCTCGACTCTTGATCGTGAGGTCGTGAGTTCAAGTCCACCCGGCGGCAGGTTGTTTTTTCTGTCTTTCGGATGAGGCAGTAAAAACTGCGGTCCCGTGTCACAGTAGGTGTCGGCACGTTAAAGAACCCTCACTGCTCAATGGCCGTACGAGTCGAGCACAGGCCAAAATTTGAAACCCATTACCGGCATTTGGTGACGTCTCCATATGAGTGAAATATTCTTGAGTGGGACGTTAAACAATAATAAACAAACAAACAAAATCAATTGACTTAAGTAACATTCATCACGACATTTCCCAGCTGATTGGTAAAAAATGTTAAATTAAGTGGCTTTGTCAATTGTCATGAACGAATATTAACTGTTTCCCTTTTCGTAAGTCAGATTCAAACATTCTGTGGTATATTCCTTTGATAAAATATCAGAAAAAAAACCGAAAATGTGTCGTTAAGCAGCGTATCACCGACAACCGGTCAACAACCACATGGTCGCCGCCATTAGAGGGGACCATTCTTTTCTGACACATTTAACCCTCCACTACCGAGCCGCTGAGTATTATTAATCACTTACCAAGTCTGAGAATAAGTATTCCAGAATTTTCATATCACGAGTTTCTTTCACAATGATATGAAAAAAGAAAATACACCTTAATTCCATTTAGTATTTCCGGGAAGAAAAGAGAACTACTTATCATGTCACACAGCTGTTCAGCTGTTACGTCATATGAAACACCCCCACCCCGCAAAGTCAATTATATGGAATGAATTTAGTATCAAGTGGATCACAGTTTCACAGAAAAATTGTAATATATATGAAAAAAAGGATTGTCTTTTTTCATTTTTTTTTAAAAACATTGAATGTAAATGCAATTGCTCATGAAAAAAATCAATGTGTAGCCATCCGTGAAAAACATTCCTTAAATACAACAATCATGTCATTATCCGTCAATTATAGTTTATAACGTAGAAGTGTGTGTTTCAACAGTTTACCTCAGGATTGATAGCAGCTAAAGTATTTCTCGTACAGACTCCTTTGATATACAAATGCAAATCATTCATTGAAATATTTAGGGGTAATTAAGCAACAATTCTCATAAACTGAGTTACTCATGTTCTCTCAATTTACACTTTGTCAACTTTGATAGTAATATTATTTGTAGGGTTGTTCTAATGATGATACTACAGTGCAAGTACCTCGTATTAAGATATTTCTGTAAAAATCATCATAAGTGGTTAATTCATAAATTCACTCCACAATGGCGGCATTAACTGAGATAAAGATGGTTCGAGAAAAGTTATTATTTTCATTTTTCAAGGGATATAAATGTAGAGTGCGTATTTCGATTAATAATGCTATTAAACAGCAGGGTTAACAGTACCGCATTACAATGTTCAAAATGTATCTAAGAGTTGCTTCCCTTAATATTATAAACATAATACCAAAGTCAGTAGATATTATCGTTCACTCATCAAGCCAAGACTTTTCTGTATATCAATTACTCAGGCCAGTCCAAATGTGTGAATGAGTTAAATTGACAAGGCGGAGTACCCTTTTGAGTAATCGGTAATGACAAACTTGGCGGGAAAAACGTATCATTCCTCAATGGATACTCGTGATATGGTAACAAGTAGAAATTTTTACCAGTGTAATTGTAATTTAGTTATGCTTTATTACCTGTTATAACTAATTAAATTTATTAATCTCGTCCGAGTCAGGAATAGGTTCACAAAACTCGTCCTGGTTACTAGTATATGGATATTACTATAACATACCACTGCGATCCTTTATTGGTAGAATGATCGCCTCGCACGCGGAAGTGTCCTGGTTCGACTCCAAGTAACAAGTCATACTTAAGATTTTTAAAGATTGCAGTGACTGTTCTATCTTCAACTTTGTGCATACGGAATGAAGTCAGCATTATGCGGATGAGACGTAAAATATTTTAAACGTAATACCAAAGTTATAATGCTCAAGACGATCGTTTTCACGAGTTGATGTTCCATCAACTGAGTAATGTTATGGTAAGTTGTTTATTGGGAACAAGTCAAAGCACATTTTGCAGTATGGGGTTAATAACACATTATATTGACGGGAAATTACACATGCATGTGCATTTCTGCAACATAAACTCAACTTCAAAATTTAAATTTCCTAAATACACTTTTATTTGTAAATTTTTCCGATTTAAATTGACGAAAATAAAGTAACAATTCGCTGACTTCTTTTAGGAGTTTTAAGACATTATACCCTTATGACAAAATTGGCGTTCAAAGCGATTGATCAGACTGTTTACAATTCTTGCGCACGATTAATATGCAAATGTGATTTGGTCGAGTTGGGTATCTTTCTTTACCGTGTATTGACAAGATCATGGCTGTGGAGTTGGACATTAGAAGTTGTCATTCACGTGATCTTAACTGATGGAAAAAATCTCGACAGTCTTTGAAGTTGGGAAAATGCTTATATACACTTGTATTGACCTACAGATTTAAGGCTACTGATGGGAAGTATAGCGTAAGGGTACAATACTGTCCAGTCGCATAGTAATTTAATATCGATGAAACGATGTTTATAAGCGCAAGGTTTTATAATCGTATCGCTGATATATATAGTTTGTTGCATAATAAATATGCCATCAGTACTCGCGTTAGGTCGAATGTCTTCCCTGATTTTAAGTTACTTTTATTGTAAAATCTAATTTTACCGAAATAAAAAGTAACTTAAAATCGTTGTAGAATTTCGGCCTATACTCCCGTGTGATATAAATGGTAAAGAATGTACAAACAAATTATGTTTCTAATATTATACCTCTTCATAAATTCTAGCGATTTCATTGGACAATAAGCGTTGAGTATTTTCCACTGTCTCGGTCATTCTAGGGTGATATTCAGCAGGGTGATATTCAATAAAAATATCACATGCGCAGAAATGGATGCGCGTACGGTTCGTTTGTTTTTGCTATGTAGTAATTATTTGTAACATCTATATGAGTTATGTAGCATGCACTTCTTCGACGCAGACGGGAACCGAAAGAAACAACAACCGAAATGAAATGATTTGAAATTATCAAATATATTTGCTGACGTCAGCCAAACAGACATGCTCGCTTGAGGATTACGATTCAAAATCAACGCTAAGAACGGTTTGGGTACAGTATCGAAGGCAGTTTGTAAGCTATTACGAACGTGATGGACTTGTTTGCATGAATAAAGTATAAAAATTATACTGCTGTTGTAGTTTATTTTGTGTTTTAAGTAATTCAATGGATTGTATATGCTTCAATACAGTGATTACAACACAATAAATATAACATTCCTGATCGGGTGGTAGTGGAAATTGTCACCCCGAGGAAATACATTGTTAACCCTCTCAGGAATGTTATATTTATATATTGTCATTATTGTTCTTATTTGAAATAATATTAATTTGGGTGATTCACGCTAAGGTTTTTGCTAAATATGGAAACTCAGTAAAAAGGCTGATGTCATATTGTGAGACCTAGGGATTTGCACGTTATGTATTATTTGTTCATATTTGTTTTCTTATATTTCAATGAATAATTACAGACACTGTTTATTCAAACCAGAAACCTATTAGATATAAGTGTAATAGACCTTTTCCGAGTTGTTACGGTACGTCGCGGTAAGTCATTGTAGTATGCGGCCTCAAAGAAAACTGTGTCCCACATTACTTCCAGTTAATGAGTTTATAGTATAGGTGACCAGGAATATGTGTTTTGACGTCGATTGATTTGAGGTAAAACTATTCCAAAAACTTAAACAAAACTGGACAACTAGAAAAAAAGGTCTATTGGAAAATATCGAATAATTTATAGCGAAATTAGGTTCTGATATAGAAGAATTAGAAAGAGTTTCAATTTTGGCTTGGTTTGGTGTTATTCAATGATAGAACTAATCATTTCGTCAGAAGTAAGTGTAATATAAGCTTTTGTAGCATTTACAGGTTTCTTCAACGCCCATTCCTACGTCCGTCCTGTTAAGGCGATGGTTAAAATACTGTTATTGCTCATGTTCACGATCCAATTAATACTGGTCTTACAATACTTACTAATTCACTTTCACGTCCATATTTAAAATAGTATAACACATTAGAACTACAAAAAACCAAACTTCAGGAAAATACATGGGAAATTGCGACAATTTTCAATAAACACTCGAATGCTCATCTACAAAATTAGATTATAGAGAATATAGAGAATTCAAAATTATAAAATGATATGAGTAATGCAGAGATCTAAACTTGTATAAATACAGTAGAAATTCGATGAGTCCAATTGCAATCAGTCGAATTTCTCGATGTTTCGAATACATTTTGGGCCCATTTATACAAAAACATCGAAAATTCCTACAAGTAATTCGAAGTCAAAATTTACACGTGTATGAACCCCCATGGTAGTTGTCCTCCTTCTCATAATCACTCAATGTTTCAGTTTCACGAAAATTAAGTCAATCTTAGCACTAATTTCTAAATATCATGTCCGTATGTGTCTTCGAAGCAGTCAACTACATCTTATAGAACCTCAAAAGTAAAACTCTATTTTTCTCGGCTGCCATCCATGATTCGATGTCCCGATGCTTCGAACTTTTCTAGGTGGTCCCTTGAACTTAGACTCTTTGAAGTATATATATATATATATATATATATATATATATATATATATATATATATATATATATATATATATATATATATATATATATATATATATATAACTTGTGTAGGTAAATATCATATCAGTTCAATCGGATGTGCCCATTTAATGACTAAGCGATATTCCTTCATCGGTGACAAAATCTTTTGAACACACCTATTAGTGATTACGCCTATACATACAGTCCGCAAGTAAAGAAATACACATTTCACAGTTTAAGAGAATTCTAAATAATAGCGATCTATTGTAAGTAATTCATGTATAACGTGAAAGGTGATAAAATACACTGTAACGATCATTGTGTAGTTGTACCCAGACCATAAAACATCCTCCAGTTATGATGAATCATCAATCACGTCAAACATATAAAGTTATTTTTACGTTTGTGTACCCGTGTATGATATCAGTCAAAATGTAGGTGTAAATGCACGCCACTTGATGTTTTCAGAACAATTCGTGACATAATAACTAAACATTGTGAAAAGTAAGAAAATTAAAAGAAAGACTGCGGATATGATTATAATATAACTTAGAATTCTATTTTTACGTAGATATAAACACCCACAATAGTATGATGAAGCTAATGATATCGAAAACAACCCTTACCCCAATGAAGTAATGTCTATAATTTAGATATGCATTTATGATTTAACACTAACTGAATGTCGTCAGATTTCGTCAAATAGGAATCAACATATACATTTGTACAAATTTTCCCATCTACATTTAAAATAACTCACTGTCCCATTCACAGGCATGTTATTCCATTCATAGCTTACTTCCGATACGGATGCAGCATGATATTGCGGCTGAAATATATATTGTTTTGAGATATTTTTAAATTATATTACTCATTCAAACCGTACATGATTTACTACAATTTGTGTTAGAGTGGTATCTTACTCCCAAACTTTCATAGAATTGTTACATGATCATACTCTGTTGAATAATACATTTAGAAAAAAAAAAAACATCATGTGCGTACTTATAATTGTTTACTTCCGCATAATAATGACTTCCGCTCTTTTCAAAGTTCTAAATATATCCAATGGATGAACGTTTTTCTGATATGTGCATCATAATCATAATCACCATCTTAATCATCATCATCATCATCATCATCATCATCATCATCATCATCATCATCATCATCATCGTCGTCGTCGTCGTCGTCGTCGTCACTGTCGTCGTCGTTGTCGTACCCGTCATTACTCATTGTATTAGTAATAATATTATCATTATCAGTAGTAGTACCATCATCATCATCATCATCATCATCATCATCATCATCATTGTCGTCGTCGTTGTCGTACCCGTCATTACTCATTGTATTAGTAATAATATTATCATTATCAGTAGTAGTACCATCATCATCATCATCATCATCATCATCATCATTGTCGTCGTCGTTGTCGTACCCGTCATTACTCATTGTATTAGTAATAATATTATCATTATCAGTAGTAGTACCATCATCATCATCATCATCATCATCATCACCGGAAGTCAGTTTTACTGATGGGGAAAGAACCCAGTGATTCGGGTAGTATAATAATTAAAAATCATAGGCCATCTTTGTAGATTATATACCCATCACTAGATCAGAAGCGAGATGAGAGTCTTACGTGTATATACTGAATAATGATATAATTTCTCATTTATTTCATTTGATTTCGACTGTGACCTCGCAGTGGGTGTGATCAGTCAACAGAGAATGTTTACTTTTCTATGGTACCTTAACCTATATCATTTCAGATTTCCGTGCTTGTTCAATATATCAGAATTTTGTAATGATTTCTGAACATCTACGATTGATAATTTGCATCGGTATCTGTGTTTATTGTACATTCCAGCATCTGTTGAGTAGTAAAAAATCAAATAAGATAATCAAGATATTGTTTTGTTTTCTTTTAGGAAAGGATTTTGAAATCACATTGAGACTAAAGCTTGAAATAAGTGTTTTATCTGTGCTAATAACCTGTACCTGATATGTTATGACAAGACGATGTTTATTTAACTATTATTACAATTCAAACCGAAACATTTTGTCGGACACACACAATTTGTCTTATCCTCAGTTTTAGCAATTCTAATATATTTCAAACGATAATTTCGGTGAGTGATATCTTAATGTCGAACATTACATAAAAGGTTCCTTCAGGTGAAATTATGGGAAATCAGTTATCTTTGAAAATCGACTGTGTGTATGAAATGGACATTACCTATTTCCTAAGGCGAGTAAATACGCGTTACTTTAATTTGCGAGTTTACAGGCTTTAAATCACCTTACACATAGAATCAACAGAAAGAAATGGGTTAATTCAAAGCAAGTTACACTTGTCTATAGAGAAAATGTTATAAAGTTGAAAGAGTTACGTATCTCAGAAGATATGCCTTCATTATCAAAATTTACAATCTGTTTAATATTAAAAGGTTGGAACACAGGTAACTGGGTTTATTTTGTCCGCATTTTAATCCATTTTATATAAACCCACAGTAAGGAATTTTACTACCCAATAATAGTTTCATTGCTTGCATATTTATTGTAATCCATGTGTGTCATAAGGCATGTGTACTTAATTCACTGAAGTGATAGGTCGTTATGTGTGACGAATGGATTACTTTTGTCTTTAAATTATGATATTTCATCATTCAATAAAAGGCAACTGTAATATATTAATAATGACAAATTGATTATCCTGCCATAAAAAATAAAGGTATCCTTCAGTTGAACTCGAAATACCACAAAATGTAACCGGGATTTAAATATCAACAGGTTTGATCAACACGGCATAAAGAGAGTAAATATTTCACCGTCGGAAGTATAGTCATACCTGATGATCATGTATTCCATAAGAAATACGATATCTGACGTACTGCTGGGTTAGATGTTCATTTCACATACACCTTATTGATATCCAAAATCACAGAGTCAACTCGCCGCCTTGAGGAATAGACAAATACACTAGACATGTTACTCGGTTTTGTGGATTTATCTACGCTTTTCTTATGTGTGATTATTTTTATATGTATCTATTTCCTTGTAAACAATAATGATGTAGATATACCGGGTCCTTATGCATGGCCAATAATAGGCAATTTACTGTTACTTAGAAATGTACCCGTTGGAAAGCGAGCGATTTATTTTCAAACTTTAGCAGATAAATATGGAAGTGTGTTTCGTATCAAGTTTGGACCTTTTACTGTCGTCTATCTGTATGGGTACGAAACCATTCACACGGCTTTAGTGAAAAATGGACATATATTCAGTGATCGACCAAACTGGCTTCCGGGAATTGCATATGAGCTTCAGCGGGGAAAAGGTTTGGATTTTACTTTTACTTAAGTTAAATAATCCATATCATTTATATGATTAAACCAATATTTACAGCTGATTATTTTCCAGTGTGTGGCATATATTTTTCTGTAACATGTTTGCCAACATGTCAAACTTTGTGATTAAATAATCATTCAAGTTAAATCTTAAGTTCTACAGCTGGAACCAATGACACACGACACTTTATAACCCTATTCTAATCGTAAGGCGAGAAACATATGATGGAAGATAAAGGACGATATATCTATAGGGTATTTCAAAACGTGTAAACACCTTATTTCATTGTTATTCAAACGACCAATAAAATTAAATCATTGGTGTAGATAAAGAATGATTCAAAATATATAATATTTAAACAATTAACCTCAACTTCAACTATATAACACAACCGAGTTTTATTTTTATTCATAAAAACGCAGATCCTTTTAAAATAGGAATCAAAAGATAATTGAATCTACCCCTCTACGACTTTTCTATCAGACAAACGACACGGGGTGATACTTTATAGGACAATGAAACAAGTACAACCGGTTTAAAGTCGCCCACAAAAGATTGAAGACAAGAATGTCAACACCGGGTATATCATAAACTTGTGATACAAATAACCGATATGTAATCATGAATCTAATCATATATATATATATATATATATATATATATATATATATATATATATATATATATATATATATATATATATATATATATATATATATATATATATATATATATAAGTGGTGTTGAACTCCCAGCTTTATGATTACAAGATGTACTGTTTTGAAAGTTTGTACTGAAATAAATAATTGTTGGTTATACAGAACGTTTATAATAACTCATATAGCGTCCTGACTTTTTTGACTCATGACTCATAGGGTATTGACTAGTTAGATTCGCCAGGACTTCTCGATATGAAATCACTTATAACAAAGAATTAATCTTTAGGATGTCCAGGAGACAAATATATAAATCTGGTGAACTTTGGACAAACATGGACCTCTGGAAATCCAGAGGTGAGATCAGGACTAAGCATCTTCTAGAATTTAATGACGAAGGTGTCCGTGATAATGCAGTGCGTAGTGCGTTACGGAATTTATTCGCGTATTTAAACATATTAGAAACATGGGATATAAATAACCATTTATAAATAAATCACTGTTGTGTTGAGAGGAATTCTCAGGTATTTATGATTTCTGCTGATACGAATTCTTGCCACTCTGGATGACATTTCTTTGTCTTTAATCGCACCCATATAATATTTCTTTTCAATCTATATTTGATTATTTAAAGTATCGCCATTGGTCACCTTAATTACCAATTGATACTTATAGCATGCGGCTGAAAATAGAAATCTTATAGAAATGATTACTGGAGAACTTTACATGGGTAACGATGTATATAGACCGTGCGTCGTGGTCTTGTGGTAGCGTGTTCGAGACCTGGTAACGGGTCTACCAAAGGCTTGGAAAATAGAAATACTATTAACTGTTCCTTCTGCTAGAGCTTGACATACGGAGTTAATGTCATAGGTCTTTTGATGGATACTATAACCAGAGACAGGTACATTGGCACGTTAAAACCTTCACTGAAATGGCGTCAGTATATAGCAGATCTCAACATCTATGACACTTCACTTAGTGCTGGTAGCATCTCTATATAACTGACAAATGTTCGCTCTGATATGAAACAAAGACGCATAAAACAAAAACAAAACAAAAAAAAGTCTAGTTCTTGAAGAAATATGAGTGTTCTGCAAAGAACACATATTTTTGACAATCATCTGTTGTCATACAGTGTACAGCATAACCGTATTACTACGAATATGATATTGATTTCCATTCTCCAGGTTTTCACACCACAAGTGAATGTGTACATAAAAGACACATATTTCTGTCGTATAGTACTATGGTGATTAACTATAAACCTGTAGTTTTGCACACCTTTATAGATCACGAATCTGTCTACTTGTCAGAAATTATCCATAAACATATTAACATCTGAATATCCAATCTTACATCACGTGACAATAGAAAAATCAAGGTGATGTTAACGCTTTTCTAAATACTTTACCTTGACTATTTACTGGAATACCTAGGCATTGACTTGTTTTTAACGTTTCGTAATGACGACAATATCAGAAAGCGCTAGTTAAAGATATACGAATTTGGAAATATTGTGCGGACTTTAACCACCATCCTTGTATCTGACAATTATTTTTCATCGACACTTGGAATCTAATATGTTCTGTCTCGCAAATTTAAAAGCAAATCAGGCATTAAGCAGATACTCAAAACATTTGTATTTCAAATTGTCTCCAACGTTTATTTGTATTTGAGGGCAATGAGTCTTGCACGATATACCCGCTTTTTAAATCCTATTCTTCTATTTTTTTTCAGTTAGTAGAAACATTACAAAAGAAAACAAAATCCTTAATAAAATCGCTATAAAAATCTGCGAATTAGCCTTAACTTGTGGAGAGTTAAAGATAGGAAAACCAACCTCTCACGTTTGTCATATAGTCTGATGGCCAATTTCCCGTTGGTATCTATATTAAGTATTATATTTAATTACACGCGCTTCTAATACGCTAGGATATATTAATACATACCTATATTACGTCAAATAAGTATGAAAACATTCATACCGGGATCCCGTGTCACAGTAGGTGTTGGCACGTTAGAGAACCCTCACTGCTCAATGAACTAAAGGCCCTTCACCGACTTTAGTTGAGGCTCTATATGAGTGAAAGATTCTTGAGTGGGACTTTAAACAACAATACAAAAACAACAACAACAACATTAAAGATCACCCTACACAGTGTCCTTAAGTGTCCCGGACACCTATAACTGCGGTAAGACTTCGTGTAATATTTCACCAAAATGAAATAGTTAATTATTCAATAATTGCCTGTACAATTTGTGACGAAAATTTATTCCAGGGTTCGAAATAAGCGGGAAATAATAGTACAAATCGAGTTTAATTTTTTTTAAAAATGCGAGTATAAAATGTTGGTACAAGTAAAAATGAACGAGTGTGTTTTCAAACTGTATCTTATTCTGTTTCTGATTGTTTATCGCTTTATTCCCTGGTTGTTTATCGTTAAAGTGTTTTTATTCCATCAAAATAACAGTAAAAAGCTTTGCTTATACAAAAAATGTTATTGAAAGTTAAATATAGCTTGTCGGTTTTCATTTTAGCCAGTGTATTCTAAATCTTAAACCGGTGGCAAAACAGTTATTTTCGATCCTTGAATTCATCACTTATATTACTATGGACATGCGTTGGGTGTGACCGGTCGACGGGGGTGGGTGGGGGCTTATTTCTCCATTGCACTTGAAACCATCTGTTAATCTACTTGACGTCTGTGTTCGTCCAATGATAACCAAATCTTAATGCCCTTGGACCCACTGACGGTTCATACTTGGTATCTTTACTTTTTTTATAGAATGTCTTTTCGAAGACTTTTCAATGAGTCGTAACTTTACTGACTTACGACCACGGCTTTAACCAGTGCCAAGCACCATAAAACATTCATACCCTTATTTCCAAATAATTATTTAACATGTTCCCCAGTCAACTTAAGACTTCAAAGGATATTTGAAATATACACTTGTAAATGACTTCCAGGAGATTTTCACCTAGATTTTAGTCTTAAGATTAGTTTAAGATTACCTTTTGAACTTGGGCCAAGTACTCGCTCCTAGACCTCGATTTGGTTGTATTTTTTGTTTAACGTCTCTCTCAAGTATCTTTCACTGATATGGAGATTTCACCAATGCCGGTGAAGGGCTTCAAAGTGTGGCCTATGCTAGACACTTACGGTCATTGAGCAGTGAGGGTTCTTTAACGTGCCGATACCCACTGTCACACGGGTCCTCGGTTTTTACAGTCTCATCCGAAGCACAGGAATCAGATCTGTCGCCGACTGGACTCGAACTCACGACCTCACGATGAAGAGTCGAGCGCGCTACCGACTGAACCAGGCCAGCTCGCCAGGCCTCCAGCCTACTGCGCTACATCTGACTGATGAATATATGAAATTCTGTGGAAACATAGAGAGAGAAAAAAATGGGAGAATTTATCTTTTCCACACGGCATACATTTCAGTAGGCAAAACATAGCATATTTGAATCATACTTCGAAAATTACATAGCAAATGGACGATATCAAAACTTCAGACATAAATAAGTTACAACTTATTAATGTTTACATATTACCTGAAAGGAAAATTCTTTGGCAACCATTATAAATTCCTGTTGAAATTTGTTGATATATGCCATATATTTCAAAATAATGCACAAGATCTATGAGCATGAATCTGAATATATATATCCCCAGAAATATTAAAATGATTCTCCCATAAGTACTTAGATAAACATAAAAAATATTTCTATTTTTATCTTAATTCGGCGTTGTATATATATATGGTTTCTTGAGTTAAAAGGTCTGTCACTAAACAGAGTCCTGATTCCTCTCGTGAGCATCTCGGTAATTCCCAGAACTCTATTTGGAATACATGTACTTATATTTTTCTCTATTATCGTCAGTATATATACACGCTGACGGCTACAAATACCATGTGTTTTTTTCAAACATCGCTCACATTTTAACAGGAACAACCCAAGTTGCTTTCTAGGTCACAGAAGTGAAACTATCATTATATATTTAAGAACAGAAAGTATTTTTGGCCTTTTGTGCAAACCTACAAATTTGGAATTCTGTTAATATATAGCAGCTAATACAGGTTGTAATCACTGTTGGTGGACCGTTTCATATTGTTAACTCAGATAGCTTCTTGTGACAGTCTTGTCATTATTAGTAGACTTTGCATCTAGGTTTAGTAATCGTCCTTGCATGATACACCCGTCTCTTTCAGAACTTATCCATTTTAAAGTTGAATTCATCTGATGGATGTACCGACGGAAACGATCATCCTGAGCCTTTTTATTTTGGTAAAATACAACAGTAATACGTATGAACATAATTTCAGGATTGGTTTATGAAAATGGTGAAAAATGGAAGAAAATACGGCGGTTTGCATTGCAGACGATGCGTGATTTGGGAGTTGGTAAACGATCTCTTGAAGAGTTGATTCTGGAAGAAGTTAGAAATCTAGATAGCATTCTGGATGAAAGAAATGGAAAACCAATTACCGATGTAAAAGAAATAATGACAATAGCTGTTTGTAATGTTATCCATAGCATCGTGTTTGGATTTAGGTATGTATGTAATGTTAAAACTTCCATGGTCAAGGATGCGTAAATATCTATTTACCACTTATTTCATTTGAATTTGACTGTGGACTCGCGGCGGGTGTGACTGATCAAGATTTGTATATTGTATCCTGCTGGACATCGTTGACGCAGTTGCTTAATACGTTGTTAAATTTAACTTGAAAGTTAACCAATGTTAAACAATTAACTTGAAAGTTAACCAATGTTAAACCAATAGGCTAAACATAGGTTAAATTTAACAATGTATTGTGCAACTTGGTCCTGAAGATGTGTATTTTAGTAACTGTGATTTTTATATTATTTTAAATTTCAAACATTCAGCAAGGGGATTTTAATGTTTATAGCATTAACACACGAAACTTCAATATGATATAAATTAATTGTGTGTAGTCTTTTTTACTTTGGTTTAAAACTTTTGTATCAGAACAGTCTCAACAGTCTTATTTAATTATACAATTGGTTTCCTTGAGCGAGGTGTTCCTGACACACGACCACTGTTCTTGAGTAAGAAAGCTCACCCAAGAACGATGAAAATCCTTCCTGAACACTGTTCTCGGTACCAATTTTCACATCACCTTTTTAGCAGGGGTGAAAAGAATAAACATGGCGAACGAATATTACAATTGTTCACGATCCTCGTGTCCAATACCATTTTTGTTCTCTATCGTGTTCAAGAGATTTACTAAGAACATGTACTTGTACTACCCTAGAGTCACAAAATTGTTACCGCCCATGGACATACAAGGTGTTTGATTCGATAACATCTTGTATAAATTAATGTCGAAATTCTACCTAAAGGTCATTAAAATACATCTCGCAAAGTTTTGTGTAAAATAACTTTACCACCCCTATTCATTTCAATACAGTTTATATTTATACAGCATCTTTAAAATGGAAGTCTGTATCTTATGATCAGATTTGCAAGTTTCTTTTTGAAGATGTATAGCTAATCTGACACATCTGTGTTATTTGTCGCCACTAGGTATTCACAAGACGACGCAACATTGAAAGATCTACAGCACACTGTAGACGAATTGTTTAAAGGTTCGCCACCTATATCTATTGGAGCCATGTTTCCACAATTTATACGAAACCTGATGGTAAGAAACTAGTCATCCATTCAATTATCATTGTTGTTACGAAACATAATATATACCCATGTTCGTTTCATTTTAATGTTCTGAATATTTAATCTCGGTGGGTAATATTGGACATAGTACAAATACAATGTATATATATATATATATATATATATATATATATATATATATATATATATATATATATATATATATATATATATATATATATATATATATATATATATACATGGCAGCGAAAAATTAAGCCACATTAAAATAGATCGGAACAAAACCAGACATCTGACATTTATACAGCATATTGGATATAAGGGAACAACTATAACACGAATTATACATTTATCAGTTGAAGATTTATTTCATTGAGTGCCATGCACATATCAAAACCGAAATTCAACTGAAACGTAGGAAAAGTTGAGTTATAAACATTGTAATTCACACATAATCGCCATTATCCTTGAATCTGTCCTTTTGTCATATTACCTAGGTATATCAGTCTTTTAAGTGTCACATTCACGATAACTACTTAACCCATGACGTGATCTTGTGACAAAACATGACAGCGAATATTCATCCGATTCAGAATAATATATGAGTTGTAATTGTAGATTAAAATTATTGCACCTCAGTATGAAAGTCTGAAAGTTGAAAATATTATAATTAGATAGATAGATAGACAGATAGACATGCAGATAGATAGATAGATAGATAGATAGATAGATAGATAGATAGATAGATAGATAGAAAGAAAGATAGAATGAAAGATAGAAAAATAATCAGTACAGAGATGATAGATAGCAGACATACATACAGACAGACAGACATACAGATAGATAGATAGATAGATAGATAGATAGATAGATAGAGAGAGTGAGGGATAGATAGATAGATCCTCAAATTCTAGTGTATTTTGTAGGATCAAAAGACACAGAGAGTGAACAAGTACAGGAATCACTTGTATAATTACATAGATGAACAAATTAAAGAACATGAGAAAACATTTGATGGAAGTGTTCGGGACTTTGTTGATTTGTATATCAAGTCTCAGATGGGCGAAGAGAAGGATGATACAACGTTTCTTAGTAAGTAACTGTGTTCGAAATCATTATTGTCAATTGTCATCATTATTATCTCTACCATGGTTTCACACGTTGAACATGAGTGTCCTCTGTTTACTTTTGTTTCTAAGTTTAGTTATAATATTGTTATTAGTCATTATTCAGTTATTTTGTATATGACGTTTCGGAAAAAGAGTGGGACTGAACCTCGTGCATAGTGTAATGTATGTTTTTCCCTTTTTGTCAGTTCTCTTATTGTAAAGAACGTTCAAGTAAGTGTTTCGAACACGAAGCTAATAGTCCGATCATATTCATATTTGGTAATAGTTTTTACTACTTCATCAAAATCTAAAGTGACGAAGATGTGTTGAAATATGATTGCATTTCATTTTACAGAAACAAACATGTTCCGAGTAATATTTGATCTCTTTGGAGCTGGTACTGAAACCACCGGTAACACTCTGGATTGGATCTTGCTATTTCTTATAGGATACCCGGATGTTCAACAAAAATGTTTTGATGAAATAGAAAATGTATGTATATATTATTGTTCAGTATTGAATAAAAAGATCATTGTGCTTTTATTCGGGGGTGATTAACATGCGCGGGAATTTTGAAACGAACTAGGTACAGATTGAAATAGCTTGCTGATATTTGTTCAAAAAACAATCCCCATTAAATAGCAATTTTGTGTGACTGTCGGTGTCCGTCTTACGTGAAAGTCAAGTTGCAAGCAGCATTTGTATATAAACAGGTTAATGAATACTCTTAATAGCAAACTAATGTTGCCATACCAGAGACATATATTTCTTTTAATGTATATGTACAATACTGCCGCTCTCCAATTCAAATGCATGTATTGGCGGGGGAGTACAAAAAGGGCAGTATTTTTATTGACTTATTGCAGACGACAAGAAATTAGATGAGTGTAATTACAATGTAATTTGAACCATACAAAATATAGGGGCTGCACCCTCCAGTCCCCTAGCTTTCGACGGTCTTGACTCGTGAATAGCTCTGGATGTGTGAGTCTGCAAAATAAACTCTTTTGTACTGTATAAGTAAGTCTTAGGTTACAATCTTACTAATGCTGACATGGTCATTTCATTTATTTTAATTGCATTCAAGGTGAAAATAAAAATGTTGTAAATCATTGCAACATATAGAATCAATTGCCATTTGTTGAATAATTTAAGCATTTGTCATCGTGTATGAATTTGTATAATTTAATCACTATTAAACAGCTATTGAATTGTTTCAGCACGTAAGTTGTAACAGAATGGTAACATTATCAGACCGGAGTAAACTAACTTATATTGAGGCTATGATAATGGAGGTACAGCGATTGTCAAATATAGGTCTGTATACAATTAAATATAATAACATTATTACATCATCATTGTCAAAACACCATATATTTACCATGAATATAACTTTCCTTCAAGTTAGAAGAGCCATCTCCGTGAAAGAGTGCTCAATTCGCACCCGGAGGGTCGCAAGTTCGAGCCTCGACGGAAGCGGCTGGCTTTTGCTATCCTTCGGATGAGACAGTAAAAGCCGAGGTCCGTGTCACAGTAGGTGTCGGCACTTTAAAGAAATCCCACTGTTCAATGGCCGTAAGTGCCGAGCATAGGCTAAAATGTGTAGCCCTTCACCGACATATTAATGAAAATTCTTCAGCGGGACGTTAAACAGCAATACAACAACAACAAAACCTTTCGCGTAAGAGGTTCATGATCAAACCTTGATTTCAACGTATATTTGTAGTGTTAGTCTTTGCTTGATTTGAACTTTTCCTTTTGAATAGTGTTTTACGCCACACATAACAATTTTCCATTTATATGGTGGCGGCCATTTTAATGGTGGACCAGAGAACCCAGGTACTCGGGAAGATGCCACCGGCCTTCCGAAAGTAAAGTTGCAAACAGTTTCACAAAAATTAGGTTAAGTTGTTCGAACCTGCGCTGACCAGAAGTGAGAGACTTCATGATTTAAAGCGCGATGCTCTTACCACTCCTCCATGGAGGCTCCTGTTTGTCTTCGTTAGTTATTGGCTATCAGTTACCAGTCATAGGAAAATTCCTTAATAAACCTACATGGTATTTGTTTCACAAAAAAGTTTGTCTTGGGTTTTCAGATGAATAATGATGCTGTAAATAAATTCATATTTAAGTATAAATTTGTTGCGCTTTCTTACACGTTTACTTCTGCCCATAAATCGTCTTCACAATTCCGATAATAAAGTAGTGTTAAGGGAAGCAACTCCTGTAATGGAAAACATATATATATTGACGTGTGTGTGATGAACTCAACTCTTAAATTTCTCCATTTCCTTATGCAATGTAGAATAAATCACAACAAAAAGAACAACAACTACTACTTTTACTACTACTACTACTACTACTACTACTACTACTAATAATAATAATAATAATAATAATAATAATAATAATAATAAAAATAATAATAATAATAATAATAATAAGATGATGATGATGATGATGATGATGATGATGATGATGAAGATGATGATGATATTTATTTTTCATAATAGAAAGATTAACTAATGGATGTTAATTGTATCTTTTTAATTTCAGCCTCAGCAACACTACCACACTGTCCAACTGAATCAATAAATATAAATGGTTATGTCATACCAAAAGGCATGATAGTGATAGCTGCTTTACAATCTGCTCATTTTGACGAAAAACATTGGAAAGATCCAAATAAATTCAAACCAGAAAGATTTTTAGATACTAGTGGAAAAATAAAAAAGGACGACCACCTGATATGCTTTTCATTAGGCAAGTATCATACAATACATATATATCATCAAAAAATCGTTTATATATAAAATTTAATATCCTCCAAAGGGAAGTATCAGTATGCAAAAAACTAGAATAACACTCAGATTTCACAAACTTTCGGCCACTTGGCCTTTATCAAGTGAAAGACGACAATATGTATATCAGTTACATAGTATTAAGTCTGCACAATACAAAGCTCCAGTGCAAATGTTTTGTCGTCTTTCACTTGATAAAGGCCAAGTAGCCGAAAATTTGTGAAATTTGAGTGTTATTCTGCGTTTCTATATAGATTTCGGGTTATTTCTATCATGTGATAACTGAAATTGCTTTGAGGATTTCACATTTCCGTAATCGTTTTATCACGTTGAGGAAAAAACTATATAATCATATTCTAAATCTTTTTTTAATGTAGTTATTGACTAACGATAGGTGTTAACATGTTTACGATTTTTTTTCTGTGATACATGTAATACATTTCCCTGATATAATTATGCAGTCAAATTTTAGTTTATGTGGGCAATAACAACACGTAGAATTTTAGTTATTTCTATTTGTTTCTACATGACTACCCTTTAATTCACAACGAAGGATCCCAGTTTGCCTGAAAAGACGATGCTAGGACAACATGGTTTCAGTAATTCGTCTTTAATTAACGAGGGTTCAAATTTACCTTAACGCAGAACAAACTTTATGACATATTTTACCATATACATTTCATTCACTCTTTAGCTGTCCTCCGTAGACTGATCATGACCTACAACTAAATGACATTTGCTTTACAATATCAAAAAACAGTCAAATTGCAATCTTTTGTTTTAAGTTGCACTGTTTTGTATTGATTTTAACAAATATTTTGATTGGATTCAATTTTGGTATTACAGGTCCAAGAGTGTGTCCAGGTGAATCTCTGGGCAAAATGGAGATGTTTTTGACAATATCAAATCTTATACAACGTTACAAGTTTTCGAAAGTCGAAGAATCAGACATATTGAACTTTGATGGCTATGAAACTTTTACTACAGCCGCGGTTCCATACAGACTTAAAGCTATACGTCGCACATGAATAGTGTAGATTATATACCTATACATACGTCACACTACATCCTGTTATCGTATGGACTCACAGGCATAAATCGCACATGTGCAGCAGTTCCATGCACAAATGCAATGGTATGTCTGCAGATCCATTACGGACGCCAAAAATTGTATTTTCCGTTACAGTCTTGTATTTGGCGTTACCATAGTGATATAATATACCGCAAATTAATTTACATCTGATGGTATTCATGGAACATTGTTGTGTAATATCGAGACAATCAAGCAAAACTTATAAACATGCCTAACGTATTATATATGTAAATACATGTATATGGTTTTATTTCATCGATATATTAGATCATACTCTATTTTATGGATGGGACAATCCTGTTACATAGTACATTATGACCATCCGCAAAAAAACTATTGCCAGATTCACATAATATGGCGGGGCGAAATTACCTTTTGATTTTCGTACGGATGATTCTTTACACTTTTCGGTTATTACAAACTACGCAGGAAAACCGTTTTAATCCTCTCTTATATATGGTGACAAGTAGGAACGATTACTCTAGTCTGTGTAATTTTATTGTAAGCGTTCGTCCAGGTCAAGAAAGGGTTCACAGGATTTGAACCCGCCAGGGTTATATGGATTTTACTACAGTAATTATTATTATGTATAATAATATATTCCGGTATTTGCATGGACGATAAAGGAAAGCAGTACTCCCATTACATGTATATATAAGACTCGCTTATTTAACAAATCACGAGACATCAATCCCCTTATACAATGGAAACCTAATTCATACATTTGGTACGAGAAATTAATAATCATACTATATTGTGACTGCATCATTTCACGTGTGCATTAGACACATTTATCCGTGTTAGTAATGTGATGTTATACCTTTCCTAATGTAGAGATCATAATGTGTGTGTGTGTGTGAGAGAGAGAGAGAGAGAGAGAGAGAGAGAGAGAGAGAGAGAGAGAGAGAGAGAGAAAGAGAGAGGGGGGAAGAGTGGAGAGTGTTGGGATTTGTACAAGAAATGAAATTTTATGCTGCTCCAAATTTTGTGATCTTTATAAACTATGTGTGTGTGTATGTGTGTGTGTTATCATTACAACCACATCACTGTTACTAAAGTTAGTGAGTGCAAACTATAGTGTACATTTATGTATATATCTTGTATGACAAATGTGTCTATAATCTTACTTAAAGGTTGTAAAACAATATTTGTTTTTCGTTTGTTACTATAAAACGGATTTTATAAAAACAAGCTCTTATATTTTTATCGTTATTAAATGAATATGCAAACATACAATCATACATTTATGATACAGTTGAATGCACCCATGCAGTACCTAAAGTCGCATTGCACCGTAGTTGGATACGTAAATTCCGGCGGAACTACGTTTCTAAATTAAATTATATATATATATATATATATATATATATATACACTGTTATATATAATATATAATATATATACCCGCATAACTGTTCACTATTTCTAATTATAATTCCAAACCCGCATAACGCCGCTATTTAACGTAGAAGAACGGATTCGCCATCTCGCCGCCGATTCCCTCGTTGTAACGTCATTTATACTTGTTAAATCCCTCGAACATGTCGCCAGACCAGATGAAAAAAAAAAAACAGGTGTGAGTAAAACTGTTAGCCGACGGTAGCTTGTTTACTTACTTCAAATACTTCCACTGAAAAGGGAGATAACTCGAATATCGAGTGTGACAAACTGGTATCCGGGTGTATGAACAAAGTGTAGAAGTCAGACGGAGACCAGCTTACGAATGTCACAATTTTCAAACCTCGCTTCCGTGAAAGTTGTAACTTGAATAATCCAGTCGTTATATTTCGCTTACTTCGATCACTACATTAACTGGAGGGATTTTGACCTGGGAGAATCATTCGAGTTCTGTAAGCTGGAGAAAATCGACACTTCGTTTGTTTACACAGCAATTATCACACATCAATCATCAAGCACAATTTATTCAGAAATAACAAGACACCTACAAACCTGTCCGACTACAGCCAGGGTTCGAACTCTCGGCGTACGACAGCAACCCGTCTGCCCCCCATGCACGACGCCCTACCATTCGGTCATCTACGCATTCACTCGATAGCTGTGTTTAGGGTTCCGTACCACACTCCTCACAGCGGGTAATAATCCTTGACCTTATACACCACTACTTTCGCCCCTTCGGAAACTATCGGTTATTCAGTGCGGTACAGTAATTTTTGCAACGGTTTCACTGTACTACTTTCGTCGTTACTTAGTAACCATAGAAGCTATGCTTCAAACTGGTAGACACGGAAAAGTGTTCTATAGTAAAGAAGAAACGATCCGGAACTTTCACAAACATGATATAATATATTCTTTCATATAGTCTTTCGTGGTTATTGGTCTAGTCTCATTCAGGGCAAACATGTCATCAGTTTTCATTCGGAATATACCAAGTTACTGATCGGGAGGTTTGCTGGGTGTTCCTCTAAACTGTTGAGATATGTTCACACAGTGTTCTTGTGACAATAAAATTTAGTGTTTAAAAATATTCGAGCTTTTGAAACAAATATGTGATTACTTATAGAATTATCATTTTGACTGCGCATATGTGTTACAATTATTCACAAAACAACACAAATAACGCTTTATTTTACAATGAAATAAAAGTTAAAATTTTGGGTAAAATTCTATACTACGCAAAAAGCGGTGGTGGCAGTGGTGTAAGCCACGTCGAAGAGCTAGCTTAGACGGCGTCGCCGCTGTTTCAGAGTTTGGTTCCGTACATGGTAACTCGGTCGGAGAAATAGATGTATAATTATATAAAACACAAATATCACTACGTCATCGAACATTTACTATGGACCTTTTGTATCACGGAGTACAACACGGTTTTTTTTTTTTTTTAAAAATGAATCGGCGGTCAGTCCATTGCCCCTAACCACCGGAGGCAGGACAGCCAATTGACTCGAAGCTGATTGGGAACATCGGAAAATTCGCTGAATTGTCGCTGTTTTGAAACGCTTAGAAAATTTAAAACAATATATTGTTACAAAATATCCCATTAAAGAGGGATTTGTGCTGCCAGGTGACTGAATTCATGAAGCGGGTCGAGCTCGCGAGCGGGAAAATTGCTTGTGTCAACGAAAATGCGCATTTTAAAATTAAATCTTAAATTCTTACAATCTGCTTGCAGTTGCTTATCATACAAAGTGCATAGGAATTCACCAATGACTTGTTAAAGCCATAATCACGGTGAAATACTGTAAATGGGAATAAACCGCTGAAGTTTGTAACAAAACTAGAAGCCATTTTGTTCTCGGACTTTATCTACGTCTTGTCATACGACTTCTCGGAACTTTACTTTTCTCCACGATTCTCCAAGTTTTCCATCTAATTTACACGTAGTTATTATTGATTTATGAAATTACATAATTTTTTGTCTTTCACCCCACCATCCGATAATTTGATTGACATGCAGATTTTAACAGATCTGGTATTTGGTAAGAACAGACGTGAGGAGATACCCGTTTCCAATATACACTTTAATAACAAAATGTATATATTCAGTGATGAAACACCTCAAAGGAGACATGGGATAATTTTGAATTGATTTGATTCAAAATATATTGATTTGTGCGTATATAGACTTTTTTTTATAAAAAGTTTTGACTATTATATCATAACATCGATGATGCATTTAAGACAAGAATTGCATTTAATAAATATTGTTAATACAGTGTTCAGATCACTAAATTTCCCAAGTCAAAATATCAGTAACATGCATCTTTTTGAATTTTGAACATTCTAAATCCGGTATTTAATTTGTACAGGTCAGGAAAGGTCTTCTTTCATATAATGTAATCACACAAGCGTTCAGTTGTGCAGTAACTAATAGTAAACAATAAATGTGTATAACCTACCTGTACCTGTGTCTAAATTATAAATAATTCGTTCTGTTCGTTTTGCCCATGTTTTTATTTACATTTGTTTATTTCTTCGGTAGTTTAGGTTTACAGTTATTTACTTTATTGATTTCGTTTTGATATAGCCATGTTTATTATCATGTAACATGTAGCATGTCATTCGTATTCCGGTTGTGTGTGTGACCGTGCATGTTTGCGTGCAACTATGTATGTGTGTGTTATTTATGTAAATTTTAATCTAGATCTTACTTTAAATTTTTCCGTGTCTTTAGTCATTTTAGAGCTTCACACACACACACACACACACACACACACACACACAGATATATATATGTGTATATATATATATATATATATATATATATATATATATATATATATATATATATATATATATATATAGATATTGATATTGATATTGATATTTCTCATACCTGCCTATAGAATACGCCTATGGAAGATATGTCGCTTTCTTGCTGCTATCAAGCAACTATGCGTAATTCCTTCAAAAGGTTAAATTAAGGGTTGATATTCTATGGTCGAGGATTTAATAAAATGTTAAAATTTTCAAGGTTCGTAACGATATAGAAGATATATATATATATATATATATATCCAAAATGGCGACGTTTTCACATTAACAAGTATGATATGAACCTGTATGTATGGAAAGTTATGAGAGAAAAGTACACTTTCATATGCTTTTATTAGATAAACGTTTATTCCACCGTTGGGATCACAAAATGAAATAATTTTAATATATGTATATATCTGCATGTCACCGTACTGTCAGGATATAAATAAATAAAGATTTCCTTTAGCTGAACACAATTGGACACATAATGTAATCGGGGTTTAAATATCAACATGTTTGATCAGCACGGCATAAAGAGAGTAAATATACCACAGCCGAAAAGGAATATCTGTAAGGAATTCGATCTTTCCACATCACATACGCCTCAAACATCATACAGTCAACTCGCCGCCCTGTGGGATATATATATACATGAACGATAAGACATGTTATTTGATTTTGTAGATTTATCTATATTTTTTCTGTTTGTGATTATTTTTATATGTATCTATTTCCTTTTAAGAAATGATGATGTAGATATACCGGGTCCTTATGCATGGCCAATAATAGGCAATTTACTGTTACTCAAAAATGTACCTGCAGGGAAGCGAGCGATTTATTTTCAAACTTTAGCAGATAAATATGGAAGTGTGTTTCGTGTAAAGTATGGACCTTTTACTGTCGTCTATCTGTATGGGTATGAAACCATACACACGGCTTTTGTGAAAAATGGACATATATTCAGTGATCGACCAAACTGGTTTCCGGGAATTGCATATGAGCTTCACCGAGGAAAAGGTTTGAATTTTACTTTTTCTTAAACTGAATAATCCATATCATTTATATAAAAAATTTCAGATACCAAATTATAAATCAATAGAATGTCCAGGACATAGATACAAATCCGGTAAACCAAGAGGTGTGATCAGGTGCCATGGAGGAGTAAGCATCCCCTGTCGACCGGTCACACCCACCGTGAGTCCACAGTTAAGTTCAATGAAACACGTGAGGAGTGTATCCTCGTCACAGTTGGTACAGACGTCTCATATAATTAAACCATTTATTTATGTTATTATACCAACATTTACAACGTTCAATCATATAATGTGAACATCTTTACACTCAATATTGATAATATAATAGGATAATATTAAAAATCTCAGATACCAAAGTATAAATCTTTAGGATCTCCAGGATATAATTACAAATATGGTAAAAAAATGAACAAACACGGAAATCTGGAATCCAAGAGGTGGGATCAGGTGCCATGGAGGAGTAAGCATCCCCTGTCGACCGGTCACACCCGCCGTGAGTCCAAAGTCAAATCCAAATGAAACACTCAATGAACGAGTTCTCGTAACAATTGGTACAGACGTCTCAAAAACCGCCAACGAAAATGCAAGTGGAACTGAGTAGTCGCAAACAAGATTATCACATACCCACCGTAAAATTTGTGGAACTTTGACATCAAACACGGTTATCGATATCCTTGTGTCAATAATTTTTATTTGGGTAGTTTAAATCTGTAAATGAAATGTCCATATGTTGAACACGATCTAGCATATCGGATACTTAAATGTAGAAAATTTACGATGGGAAAGCCTAACTTTGTCTATGAAATCTGTGACAACATTAATAATTGTCCAAGATAGTTGATATGTGCCACATATCTCATAATGAAGCACTATATATCCATAAACGAAAGTGTATTGTGCGTATTTGAACTTAAATATGAAAAACATGTTGTACAAGTAATTATTCAAAGAAAGCAATTAAAGTTTGAATGAAATATCCATCGCTTAGAGTTTCAGCAGGTTCTAATATGGATTTTAATTCTATTACATTTTGGAAATACGTTTTATTACTAAAACCATTGTCCGTTGTCAATCACCAACCGTTGTTTTCTCTGATGTTAGCTTGAGTGGGTGCTTACTGACAGGGGAAACGGGGTACACGGAGAAATGTGTTCGAGCTTGATTGCTTTGTTTGTTTGTTGTTGTTTAACGTTCCACTCAAGAATATTTCATGGAGACGTCACCAAATGCCGGTGAAGGGCTTCAAATTTTTGCCTATGCTCGGCACTTACGGCCATTGAGCAGTGAGAGTTCTTTAACGTGCCGACACCTACTGTGACACGGGACCTCCAGTTTTGACTGTCTTATCCGAAAGGAAACCAACCTGTCGCGGGCGGGACTCGAACTCACGACCTCACGATCCAGAGTCGAACGCGCTACCGACTGAGCCAGGCCGGCTCCTGTGTTCGAGCTTACAACCACCATCCTATCTCCCATACTTTAATGTCCAATCCAAGGGTCGTTTAAACATAAATTGTTTAAATAACGGAGGTTTAGTTCAATTTATTTCATACTAACAGATTATGTTAAAATAATTGTATGACAAGCCTTGGAATGTTTTACTAATACAGACTATGACCCATAGAACAGCGGATTATCTTAATTGCATAGAGACAATTATGCAAATAACAGGAATATGCAATGAACATAAATGGTGTATTTTGGTGAATAATGGTAATTCGTGTTCACTTAGTCTTTTTATTAGGATAAACTAATGCAATAAAAGCAAAAGTTTCTTAATGGATAGTTTGGTATGTTCTCATTATATGCATAGTATTTCCACACATATAAACATTATTCCAAAGTGATAATGCTCAGGACGATCGTTTCTGTCAATTAGACTTCATCAATTGAGCTCCAATTTTAAATAGATTTTCTAAAATGAAAGTGGTATCAAACAAGGCCAAAAAATAAATCTAAACGTACAGCCAAATCCCTCTAAGGGTAACCACTGTAAATAGATGACTATCTTACTTTATATTATTTTACCGTAATCAGTACATTTTCCCACATTTTAGAGAATATTTTATGCACTTGACAGGCATAATTAGTTAAACCTTTGCCATTAAAAGGAAACTTTAACATATAAGAGAGAGGAAATGGTTTTGTATTTTTAGTTCTTAGACAATAAACAGGAATATACATTTATAAAGTATGCAAATAAGTTGATTTACCGTACTGACAATGTGTTATTTATCTTAAATAGATGAGTATATATTTCAGGATTGGTATATGAAAATGGTGAAAAATGGAAGAAAATACGGCGGTTTGCATTGCAGACGATGCGTGATTTGGGAGTTGGTAAACGATCTCTTGAAGAGTTGATACTGGAAGAAGTTAGAAATCTAGATAGCATTCTGGATGAAAGAAATGGAAAACCAATTACCGATGTGAAAGAAATAATGACAATAGCTGTTTGTAATGTTATCCATAGCATCGTGTTTGGATTTAGGTTTGTATGCAATATATATATCTTCATTTCACGAGATGCGTAATGTAAACAAGTTTTTATTAGCGCCACTACATTAAAAGACATATTTGAAAGTTGCATGGGTTTTTACGCATTAACACTTAAAACTTCAATCTGATGTAATTTTTTTTGCGTGATAATTAACTTGTGATTTAAAATTTATGCACTAGAACTGTTTTTTAAAACGGCATTTTATAACTTTAACAAGATGTTCAATTTGATAAAATTTTGTATAAATGTTGAAAGTCTGCTTTAAAGAAATTAATGTGTTTTCCGCAAAGTGCTGTGCATAAATTACTTAATATTTATAGATCGTCTTTAGAATTTTTAAATTCACTGTCGTTCGTATGATCAAATAATATGAACGCTCCTTTCCGCAGATGTATAGCTAAACTGATGATTGCATATTAATAAGAACTATTAAAATCTCAGATACCACAGTATAAATCTTCAGGATGTCCAGGATACACATACAAATCTAGTGAATATTGGACAGACACGGACCTCTACTAATCCAGATTTAGGATCAGGTGACATGGAGGAGTAAGTATTTCCCTTGTTGACCGACCACACTTGCCGTAAGTAAACAGTAATTCACATGAATAAGTGAGGAGCAAATATCTGTCAGAACTGGTACAAACAACTCAGCCAACGCTATCGAACAAATAACTTAACATTTCCTTTAGTGAAACGGTGTAATCGCAAACAAGGATTTGATACCGACAAAACTATCTAATACAAGTATGTTGTTTGTCATATACTAGGTATACACAAGACGACACTACACTGAAAGACCTACAGCACACTGTAGACGTCTTGTTTAAGGGATCACAACCAGTATCCATTGGATATATGTTTCCCCAGTCCATACGAAACCTGGTGGTAAGAAATTAATCATCCATTTAAGTATAGATCTATGTTTCTACAGTCCATGCGAAATCTGGTGGAAAGAAACTAGTCATCCATTCAAGAATAAATATATGTCTTTACAGCCCCTACGAAATCTGTCGGTAAAAACTATTCATTAATTCAATTATATTTGTTGTCACTAAACATATAATCCTACTCGGTTTATTTTCTATTAAATATCTCGCATTAAGTATTCAGTTTTGGTGAGTATCAAAGGACTTATGAAACCATGCGAGCTTTTAATATTGAAGCTGCACATTTGTGTACGAATGAGAACTGGGGCAATATATTTTACCTGGAACCGAGACCATAAACAAAGAAAATTCTAAACAAATTTTATTCTCAAAAGTTAAGAATTTACTCATCTGAGTAAAAAGTGAAAACTCCCGGACCATTAAAAGAGTTAAAATTTTTATAGATAGAAAGGTGTATGGATAGATAGATAGATAGGTGTATGGATAGATAGATAGATAGATAGGTGTATGGATAGATAGATAGATAGGTGGATAGATAAATAGAGAGATAGACTAATTGATTGGTTGATTGATTGATAGACGGACAGACAGACAAACAGACAGAACAGATAGATAGATAGATAGATAGATAGATAAAGCGACCGAGAGACAGAATTTCTTTGTGATCCACAATTTTACCCAAGTTGAGAAAATTTTCAAGATTTGAGTAAAATCTTGAAGTTGTGTTAAAAGATTGTCTGAGAATAGTTTTATGGCCCTAGGCCTATGTACAAGTGACATATTTGCAATCCACTGATGTTTAATGATATACTTTGTCGGAATTTAGGGAATACTTGAAAACAACAACCTCACAAATCTGCAGACACAAGACATGTGAAAAAAAATGGCTGCAACATTTCTATCGAATCTACGAACTGTAATATTATTATATAAAGATGATTTCATCTCGATATTAAAGTCTGAAGGTTGTCAACATCATGATTGCAATCTGTTTGTGCATAAATATCAATCATTCAAATTGATGTTTCAAACAAATGCTTCAAATAGATGCGTGACAATAAAAGAAAAACATGTTTGTTTTGATAGATAGATAGATGGATGGATGGATAAATAGATGGATAGACAGACAGACAAACAGACAAATAGATAGATAGATCGATCGATAGATAGATAGATAGATAGATAGACAGACAGACAGACAGATAGACAGATAGATAGGTGGATGGATGGAGCTAGATAGATAGATAGATAGATAGATAGATAGATAGATAGATAGATAGATGGATGGATGGATGGATTGATAGAAGGACAGACAGACCGACATTTAGGGACACAATCAGACAGACAGACAGACAGACAAATAGATAGATAGATAGATAGATAGATAGATAGATAAAGCGACCGACAAACAGATAGATGGATAGATGGATATATAGATAGATAAATATTAGATAGATAGATAGATAGATAGATAGATAGATAGATTGATTGATTGATATTCTAATACCAATGATTTTTCGCAGGATCAAAATGCACATAGAGTAAACAAGTGCAGGAGTCACTTGTATAATTACATTGACGAACAAATCAAAGAACACGAGAAAACGTTTGATGGGAGTGTTCGAGACTTTGTGGATTTATATATCAAGTCTCAGATGAGCGAAGAGAAAGATGACACAACGTTTCTAAGTAAGTGATTATGTTTGAAATCATTTTTGCAAAAGTTGTGATCAATTGATTTGATTTTGACTCTGGTTAGTATTTTACGCCATATTCAACAATTTTTCAGTTATATGAATGCGGTCAGTTTTTAATGGTAGAGGAGAGAAGCGGTTACAGTGTACTCGGGGGAGGCCATCGGCCTTCAGCAAGTAAAATGGCAAAACTTTCTCACAAAATCAGCTTAGGTTCCAGCGTAGCTGGAACCTGCGCTGACCATATGTGAGAGACTTTATAGTTCAAAATGTGATGCTCTATTCACTCGGGCACGATGGCTCCCTGATCATTTGATAAAGCTACCATGCTTTTATCTCATGTAATAGATGTAATGGCAGGTATAAGGGTCGCGGGTCACTTGAACTTTACCATGACTTACACATGTGGAACATGAGTATCCTTTATCTATCTTCAATTCCAGAATTTGCTATTGTTAAAACTTTTTCTAGAAAATATAGAGACTGATAGTATATTGTATGTACGAGATGGAGATTTAATGTTATAAAATCCATTATAACGCTGTCAGCCTATTCTGCGCCCTAAGCTCTAATTGTTGTATCAATAAATTACGATATTTGAAAATCAAATTGTTATTGTTTACACATGTGAAGTCATCTTTCAGCAATCAGTTCATGGACATTTTATTACTGTGTGTGCTGAATCAACAATAAAATTATGGTTTAAACCCTGATACCAATATGTTTTCTCAACCTTATTAATGTCGTTTAATTCTGCGCGCTTCATCAATTATACATTATTATATTTGTTGCCATGAGCATACATTACTTCGAAGACATCGTAAATGTAGGTCATCATCAGAGATTCCGAGTGAAAAGTGTATAGATTGTTTCAAGAAAGTGTTTCTGTTTAATCTGACAAAATATATAAACACCCATTTGTCCCTTAAACTTTTATCAAAATGGCGTCTTAAACCGAGTGCTGAGAATTTTGCCATGCTTGGTAAATAATCAATATTCAGTTCATTTAATATAAAAAAAACAAAAGAAAAGCATACAATAATATTTTGGCTGAATTCTTAAATATTTTTTAATATGTCATAATGCTAAATACTATTTTGGAACGAACTTTAGTGCCTTCAGACGACTCGGGCAGTATCAGATACCCCGCACAGCACCAGATGCTCTCTTAAATCACGTCCATTCTCTATAACTATTCACTGGTGACCATCTGAATTGTACCACAATAAGGAATAAATACATGTTAGGTTAACTGGAGCCAAATATATAATGTTAATTACGTAAAAATCACGACTGTCAAATTTTACATATCGCTGGTATACACAGTGAATTGAGCATAAAGTAGAGCGCAGAGTTTAGACGACGCGCTGAATTAGACGACATCGCGGTATACATGTATCATCATATTGTTGTCAGTTGCATCTATTTTCCAAAGTTCTTCAGGTTTACGGTAATACGGTTATCATACGATTGTCATGTTCACTAAAATCTTTTACATATAAGTGGACTGTGTGGTTCGGCTAAAATGACGCTTTTATAGTTTTCTATTTCACATTTTACTCACTGAAAACTACAGCGTATTACTTTTACTTACCATTTAATTGATGAAAAGTATTTTAAATATGTTTGAACATTTTACAGAAACAAACATGTTCCGAGTAATATTTGATCTCTTTGCGGCTGCAACAGAAACCACTGGTAACACCTTGGATTGGGTATTACTATATCTAATAGGATACCCGGATGTTCAACAAAAATGCTTTGATGAATTGGAGAAAGTATGTATGGAATATTTTAGGTTTAAATTGTAAAACAGTTCGTGATGTTTTTATTTCGTGAGTGATTAACTTGCGCAGGAATTATCAGTTTAACTTTTTCGCGATTTCATATATTTATCTAATTATAATATTTACATACAAACCCATGTACCCCTGAAATAGAAGTACTGAGTGGCTATTGAAGTGTCTCTTACAAGAAAGACAAGTATGCACAACATTGCAAGCAGATTTTGTTCAACATATGAACATTTCTATACAGATGTAAACTACTCACTGACAAATTATTGACACAGGGATATCGAAAACTGCGTTTGATGTCAACGTTCGCAAATTTTAAGGTCGGTATAATAGTCTTGTTTGCGATTACTCTGTTTCACTGGGTGAAATGTTGAGTTGTCTTTTTGGTTGGCGGTTGTTGAGACGTCTGTACCAATTGTGACGAGGATTCGTTCCTCACGTATTTCATTTGGACTTGACTGTGGACTCACGGCGGGTGTGACCGGTGGACTGGGTATGCTTACTCCTGCATGGCACCTGATCCCACCTCTTGGATTCCAGAGGTCCGTCTTTGTCCATTTTTGCCGGATTTGTATCTGTGTGCTGGACATCCTAAAGATTTATAATGTCGAATTTGAGATGTTTTAAAATTATTTAAACAGGTTAAATAAACAGTGTTGATATTAAAACGATGCAGACTTGCCGGAAACATATATTATGTCTCTTTTTATATACAACAAAATGTACATGAGCAATACTACCGCTTGCAATTTGTAATTAATTTCATGTATTCGTGGAAATCCCTGAAAAGGTTAGATCGCAAAATACAATTTTTACAACATATCAGTGACTAAGCATATGTTCTGAAATGATTGATTGAGACCTGATACTTTCATTTTTATTCCATATTCATGGAGTTATCCTTATGCAAAGGGTAACTTGTGCAAAATGATCAGCCTGTCATCTACAGGGGGTGTATGGCAAGCTATACGCGTTATGACGTAGAATTTCTGTGGCTTCCAGAATGCAGTATATATTTATGTCAGACATGACTCGGGTATGCGTAGATCTATATAGATATGTAGATCATGCGTAAATCTACATAGACATATATTTAATTTGTTTGTTTGTTGTTGTTTAACGCCACTTTCAACAATATTTCAATTATATCGTGGCGAGACATATATTAAATAAATAAATAAATTGCAGATAAATAATCAACCCATACCTTCAGGGTCTGACAAAGGAATATCAATCCTTGGATACGATTCTTGAATGACAAGACTTGGATTTGTCATTCAAAAACCTTACCTTCGGATTGAGGATCCTTTGTAATACCCTCAAGATAGGGGTAGATTTTATTAATCGTTAACATCGTTCTAGTGTAAGGTCAATGGTTTTGGAAAGCAAATGATACACAAACACTACAATGTATACTCTTATCGACTATCAACCTAGCAAGTTTATTGTCCACCGAGTCGTAGTTGTTGGTGTCGAGGGGGACAATAAACTTTCTGATGTTCTAATAGCCAGTAAATAAGCGTGTTCGAGTTCAGAGAGCGCATACTAAAGGAAAAACACCAGCTTTGTTTACAACATGGGCGCAGACATTTTGGACACCCAAAGTTGTGCGGAGGGTAAAATGAGCCCAGTGATCTGATTGGTCATTAAATGAAAAAATTAGTTTTGCCATTAATAAGTGAAATAAAGGTGATAAAAAAGATACATGAATATTGGTAGTACTTTGGAAATTATAGGGTTGACGGTTGAAAATTGAAAGGGAGGGGTCATATGAGAATAGATATTTTCCTTTGGTGCGGAATACTACGAGTTGTAAACAAGTGAAAATTTGAAGTAAAAATGCAACGGCAACCTATACTTTTGATTGCAAATTTTGTTATCAAAAATATTGATCTTTCACCACAGGGTACTTATTTGACCCAGATATAATAAACATGGGAGTGACAGTGACCTGAAGTTTTGTAAATTAGCATTGAGGCCTATGGGAAAATATTTGGTGGTGTCTGTCCTATAGAGAAATTCACATTTGACACATGTAGGCTGGATGAAGCCTTAAAATAAGTCATTTCTCTAATTTTTATCACCTAAATTGCAATTCATTCACTTTTACTCATACTTTTAAACAGATTTGAGGGTCTCTATGAAATGGGGCACCTGTTGGGGGTCCACAAGGTGCAAATTTAATAGGTGTGCTGCCTCTACACACATTATTATGCATTTGTTGCATATTGAGATCTCTTAATTTTATCTGTATGTTTTATATTACACCTAGAACTAATATTTTATCATTTATTGGTCAAAATTCCATCTGTACTTGGAAAATTCAAGTATATCCCCACCCTCTCCTACAAACATGCACATGTTCTTTTATAAAAAAAATCATATAGTTATGGTTATGCATAGTGACTAATTTTAGCAAAATATTTTGGAAATGATGTTTCTATTGTAATTTGTATTGAATTTCCATATTGTGTTAAATTTGGGTAATAGATAATTTGTAAATAAAAAATTTCTTTAGAAATAGGGCGTTTTAACATTTTTTTCATAATCTATCAACATTTTAACCTGTAGAAGGAATATTTCAATTTCTTAAATCCAGGAAATATTGTCCAATAAGAGATTTTTATCTAATTATCATACTCAAGTACCTGTAAAGATAATTATAAAGTATCAATTATATTTTTTTCTGTATTAACTCATCAAATATTCATTCAAGTTGCATGTTTTCATAAGTTTTCAAAATTTTCAGTCATGCATTTTTTGTTTGAATCACCTTTTTTCACCCCTCCCCCTTTCAGCAAATGTCACTTAACACTCTCTTGGGGTCATACCAGACAAAAATTAACACCTGATATTGACTTTAACTGGTTTCAAAACTTAGTATAATTAAAATTTGACTTAGTTTTTCATCTGAAACAGAACTATACATATGTCATATCCTTTTAAAAGCAATTTGACTATCATTTTGCACCATTTAAGTGTCAGTCATTTTAAAGTCAGACTCAGTTATCTGCCCTCTGTATTTAATTACTTACATCATGAGACTGTAATTAAGGGATGAAACAAAACATGGACATGTCTGAAAATGATTACATAACATATTTTATATAAATGAACACAATAAGTCTATTGAAATGTGTTGTATGTAAGGGTATCCCCTCCCAGAAGTTTTACACTTTTATTAAGGGTGCACTTCATTCCTTGTCAATAAAAGCAATTTGATGATATAAAAAATGACATGGTTTACTTTTAAGTGAGCTTCAGAAATTCTTCTTTACTTCTGGTGCCTACTTGTTTTCATGCTCATTAAGCAATGATCCCAAATTTTAAGTTTTTGTGAAGAAAATGGTATATTTTTGTCACTTTTTCCATTATTAAGGGGTACCTTCTACCCTTATTTGATATCATGGTCAATATTGGTAAATAATGGTATGAAATCATTCAAAATAATGAAGTATATGTGTTACAAACAATTCTGAATGAAAATCATGAAAGAAAAACAGACAACTTCTTCATATAATGCATTTATTTGTTAATATCAATGAATGGGATTGAGAGGTAGGGGTGTGACACATTATAGACTGTGTTTCTCTTCAGGTTGGGTTCCCATCCTCATTATTAAGGGGGCTTGGTGTACAGTTAGTGAGATTTCCAAAAAATGCAAAATGACCATTTTTGGCAATGTTTTGGATAAATCTATAGGAAAAACACCAGCTTTGTTTACAACATGGGCGCAGACATTTTGGACACCCAAAGTTGTGCGGAGGGTAAAATGAGCCCAGTGATCTGATTGGTCATTAAATGAAAAAATTAGTTTTGCCATTAATAAGTGAAATAAAGGTGATAAAAAAAGATACATGAATATTGGTAGTACTTTGGAAATTATAGGGTTGACGGTTGAAAATTGAAAGGGAGGGGTCATATGAGAATAGATATTTTCCTTTGGTGCGGAATACTACGAGTTGTAAACAAGTGAAAATTTGAAGTAAAAATGCAACGGCAACCTATACTTTTGATTGCAAATTTTGTTATCAAAAATATTGATCTTTCACCACAGGGTACTTATTTGACCCAGATATAATAAACATGGGAGTGACAGTGACCTGAAGTTTTGTAAATTAGCATTGAGGCCTATGGGAAAATATTTGGTGGTGTCTGTCCTAAAACGGAAAAAGGAAGGGGTTGTCTCAAAATCAGCTGTCATAAAACCATTGAACGTTCGATGATTTGATTGTGAGTATAAAGTGTTTTACGCTTCACTCAACTCTTTGTCAGTCACAATGTATTATGATGGCAGCCAGTTTTTAATGTTGGAGGAGAGGACCTAATTACAATATACCCGGAAAGAGAACACCGACCTCTGACAAAGAAAATGGCAAAATTAACTTGGATTAAGGATGTTCTCAAATTATCATATTTTATCATACGCTTAGGATTACATAGTGAATACAAATAAAATATATGAACAAATTGCTATTAACTGTGTTCGTTTCGTTTGCCATATGCATGTGCCTGTATTTCAATGTTACCTGAATGAAGTGTAAACAATTACGGATATTAGTGCAGAAAAGGTGTATCAAGGAAATTTGGCACATGTTTACAAACAATACGAGTCTAAATCAAATCATAACGGATGACAGGCTACAGGTCAACCAAGGTAAATCGGCACATGTTTACAAACACAACGAGTCGAAATCAAATCATAACAGGAGTGGCAAGCCACTTGTCGTCACAAAAGTATTAGAGATTCAGTAATGCATTGAGTCCGTGCAATGCAATATGTTTTATCTGTACAACCTATTTTTGGAAAGTAAACCGTATTGTTTTGGTTTATGGTTGACCCCGGATGTGCTACGTTACCTTGGTGTAACTATACGTGTCATATACGTGAGGAAAATGTTTTCTTTTTCCACCTGTATGTCAATGCTGAGTGTATATTGACAGTTTGTCGTACTTTATCCCTAGGGTGACGACATAACGTATCGTTCACTCCATACTTACATTTTACTCGATTCAATATTCCACAATTCGGATGTTGGTGGGGTCGATTCTGAGTAATACATGCTACTTTATAGTGTTGGAAATCCATTTGGACATATCTTATGTATGATATGTATCAGATAGTTTTGTGGGGAGGACAATAGCTGATTATGCCCTCAGATCCCAATGATGCTCAGATGGTATGGATCTCAACATCATTTGAAAGTATCGATCATAATAACGGTACATATACAATGATGATGTATGTGTCCACCATAATATAAATGAAGCTCTACCCGGCCGGGCGATTTACCGAAACAGAGTACAATTACTGAAACAAACTAAGACCAGTTTCCTCGTAGATTTACGCATTCAGCTAATGACGGCCACGTAATAAAGTTTATATGTTTTTCATGCATTATAGGTGGGAGAGAATCTATTTCACTACCGCGTTGATATGAATCATCAATCTTTTTTATTCGTTCTCCTACTCCATGTATGTCTACATATTTTCCTGGGGTCCTGGCTCACTGACATCGACATGGTGTGATTGGTTCAGAATTTTAGGCTACTATATATTCCAGTATGTTCAATAAAAATCCCAGGGTAAAATCAGCAAATTGTAAAAAGAAATCATAACCTTGGTTGACAACTTAGCCAATGAAAAACATATCAGCATTGCTAATTATCATCTAATGAACCAAATAGCCAGTGATATAGGTTACATAGATGATCTAGGTACACAGGTAATCAGAGTTATAACTTCATTTTGTTGAGCTGTCAGTCACTAACATATTTAATGTAACATTACAAGTTTTTATTAAACTAAGTGTATTGTTAATTTTACAAATGTATGAATTAATTATTGCCGGTAGTATATGATAAAATTACACCGGAGTCATTTACCATATGTTACCGATTTGAAGGCCAAACTCGAGGTCCAGTCTATATAAAGATTTAAATGTTATAACCTATGATACAGTCCATCCAAAACAGCAATACATGTTTCAGTGCCCGCTATTAGAACACGACTACGTCAAGAATTGGAAATGTCTACTGAAATCATAATCTATTCTAGGTCGTACGATATTTGTTTTAATCGACCTCGGAGAGTGGTACTACGGATGCCTGTTAGGGTCACTCTCAAAGAAAAAAAATATGTTTTAACACGGTAATTATTCGTTTTAACTCTTTAACATTCTCGTTTTATGCGTTAGTTATCATGTTAAAACGCGATACGTTCACCATGTTGTTAAAACGAGATGATTTTCTCGTCAAAACGCGTTAGTTATCTTGTTAAACTGCGACAGTTTTCTCGTTAAAAGGCGATAGTATCTCGTCAAAACACGTTAATTATCTTCAAGTATGTTCATGTATTTCATAAAGACGCCACAATTCAGGAGCTCCGAATGAAAAGATGATGCTTTAACTGCTTTAATCTCGCGTTTTACCGAGATACTATCGATTTTGCTTTAAGGAAGAATTTTTTTTTCGCGAGCGAAAAAGCTCTCGCGAAAATATGCGTAAATAAGATTCCCGCGAATAAAACTGGATTTACAGTATTGAAAAATGACAAAAATTACCATTGATTGAATAGTATTTGCGTATATAATCAATTACGATCTTGTATAGTTTAATCGACAATACCACGATGCATGTCACTATTAATACCTATTGTTTTTTTTCAGCACGTGGGTTGTAACAGAATGGTAACATTATCAGACCGGAGTAAACTAACTTATATTGAGGCTATGATAATGGAGGTGCAGCGATTGTCAAATATAGGTCTGTATAATATTGAATATTATACATATCGAACCAAAATAGTGCAATATGTTTTATCACATTTCACTTTAATAAACAATTGACCATTGACAGAGATATGGCAAGCTCTGTCGATCACTATGGTTAGTCTGCCTCCATACACTATACAGTGAGCGCTGAATAAATACTATTTTTGATTGGCTAAAAACATTTCGTGTGGTCAGCGAAATTCCTCCATCATAGATTGATCAAAGTAGTGCAATATAATAAATTTTCTAGTTTACAGTCCAATTACATTTTAAACGATAGAGCACATGACCGTCTCTGGACAAATAAAAATGGAGAACTAAACAAAAATGTAGTGTAATCACTTATGCAAATAATCTGTTATTATGAACGTTATTATGGAAGTTCCCATGATAACAAAATAAAGGCCACTGAATGGTCAAACTTGAGTTATTTTCAGGTTTTGTTGAAAATTGGTATTCACTTGTCAATCGAGTATATTGACATTGCGAATTCATTGGTTAATTGGTTAATGGTACATAAGCATTGGTTGCCATGGTAACAAAATGAAGGCCTGTGTTTTGTTAAAACTTCAATTTTGTTAGATCTTTATAAGAAAAAAATTATTTATGGGTATTTTTGGAATTCAGTAGATGTGTATGTGGACGTTGTTATGTTATAGAAATATTTTGTAATAATTTCTACGTGATTGGTTCAAAGGTCAAAGGTCATCGATATTAGTATTTGGGATAACTGAAAATGCTGAAACTGCGAAGGGTTGTAGGTTTAAATTATTGGAAATACACAAAAATGAGCTGGTGACCTATTATTGCTTCAATATATTTAGAGATTACATGGTTGTGAATGATCTGATATAATTTTTTCAAACTTGTCATATTGCCAAAATACCTTAAATGGACGTTTCCTACTTATATTTTGTTAATAATATTTCACATCTAGCAATATTTGAAAAAGATACTGTATTGTTAATAAAATTTCTAATGCTAGTCATTAATACAACATCTTCTGTTATATCAAAAGAATTCTCACTTCACCAATTGCTATTATTATTTTCAAACAAAATATTTTTATTTGAAGTTGGCTAGATCTCGTAAGAATTAAGTGCATAGGGGTAATAATATTATCATCATCATCATCATCATCATCATCATCATCATCATCATCACCATCATCATCATCATCATCATCATCATCATCCAAAAGTATAAAATAATAGTCATAGTTAACATCGTCGTGGTCATCATCAACATCACAATGTGGATCATCACCATAGCGATGATGATGATGATGATGATTATGATGATGATGATGATGATGATGATGATGATGATGATGATGATACGAAAGATATTACTGTAAACAGAGACGTAAAATGAACAACCAGGCTATACGACAAACGCGACAATTTCGGATTTCCAATCGACAATTTTCCACATTTAATTAGCAATTTTCCAGGGCGTGTTTTACATGTGACCATTTCATATACAGAGTGAAACTACTCACTGATAAATTGTTCTCAGAGTGATATCAAGAATTGCATTTGATGTCATCGTTCCGCAAATTTTACGGTCGGTGTAACGTCCTTGTTTGCAATTATTTTTTTCACTTAATGGAATGCTCTGTTACCTGCTCGGTTGATTGTTGAGTCGTCTGTACCGATTGTGACGGGAATTTCTTCTTCAATTAATTCATTTAAATTTTACTCAGCGGGTGTGACCAAGGAATGCTTACTCCTCGATAACACCTCATCCCATCTCTGTATCTCCAATTGTCAGTGTTTCTGCAATATTCTCCAGACTTGTATATTGTATCCTTGACATCATGAGGATTAATACCTTGGTATATATAAAACATGTCAGTTACCAAAGTATAAATATTTAGGATGTCCAGGATATAGATACAAATCTGGTAAAATGGACAAAGACGGACCTCTGGAAACCAAGAGGTGGTATCAGGAGCCATTAAGGAGTACGCATCCCCTGTCGACCGGTCACACCAGCCGTGAGTCCACAGTCAAGTCCAAATGAAAAACGTGAGGAACGAATCCTCGTCACAATTGGTACAGACGTCTCAACAACCGCCAACGAATACGCAATTATACCGACCGTAAACTTTGCAGAACATTGACATCAAAGCGGTTTTCGATATCCCTGTGCCAATAAACTGTATATGAAATATTAATATGTTGAACAATCCCTGGCATATCGGATCATTTGTGAAATATAAACTCCATATGCGGGTGACTGTTGGATATTACTACTTAAACGTGGAAAATTTACGATGGAAAAGTCGTCGCATTTGTCGTATTTGTCGTATAGCTTCGTTGCCAATTTCCCGTCTATGTCTATAGTAAGTAAAATGTCTAAGTAAGAAGCGTGTTTGCTTGATTCTGTTGTATCTTTAATTTCTAGTTCGATGGGATAGATCGCATTGACATATGTATCAAAGTTATATATCTAAACGTCTAATTAAAGGCCATCGCTAGCTTTTTCTTCTTTTGATTCAGCAATTTCTGAATGAAGTCTGCTTCGTATAAATAAAGGAACATGTCGGCCAATAAAGGGAGGGGGCACATTTGGTTCCCATAGGAATGCCGACAGTCTGTTGAAAGACCACGTCTCCGAACATTAAAAATATATTATCTATTAGAAATTCCAGCATGTTTTTATATCAACTTCAATGTATTTATGTGTAGAATCAGAATCACTAGATATTTAAATTTTCGGGTACCACCTTTAGTGAAAAAATAGTTGTCTATGATGCTAAAAAGTTTTTCCTTTAATTTTTGTAAGTGGCATTGTTGTGTAAAGAGTTTCTAAAAGTTGTTTAAGTATCCACATCTGATTTACACCGCTTCTGGAATAAGCAACTGTACAGTATTGCTAAAGTTTCTCCTAAACGCCTGCCAATATCTTGGTAAGGGGTAAAGATAAAGGTTTGGTAGAACATTTACTGGATCCTGCTATGTACCTCTACTTATATGGGGTTTTATGAAGTTTAGGTATCCAGCTTTTAGCCATTCATACAAAGTGTCTGGTTCCATGTCTTCATGTTTGGCCTATCGTCTGGCATAATCTTCATAACTAAACTGAAATTCGGACGTCAATTAAAGGAACGGGCTTTGCAGTATTGAGGACCTCTTAAAATAAAATTTTTGAGGTTTTCATTTTCAATAATAGAAACGTCGCCGGTGATGACATGCCCGATAGGATTATATTTGAAGGGAGATGATGCTCATGAACATGTGACGGTGTTGTGTAGAAGATGGTTAATGTCTAGGCACTGCAAAACCCGTTTGTAATTGAATTGCTTGGATGCGATGCTAGGTGTATAGCTATATGGAATGCAAGGCGTGGTCTTCAATTTAAAATATGGGGGAACACAGGACTGAACGTTTTTGTGATTTAGAACACTGCCAATGTTTAAAGCGTCTATACCTTTATTTGTAAATTTAAGTTTAAGGAAAAGGCGCTTCTGTTCAGGACAGTTTTCGCCGGTAACGCGTGTAGGCTTGAACAGTCTGTGATAAGCAATGTCCATTATAACGGAGTTCAGTATGTATTCTGGGGTTGAAGAATCCGTGTAGTGGTTCATTCTTGCTTCCTGAAAAAGTTCATTAAGAAGTGTGAAAGAAACAGAATAAGGTGTGCTGCGAATATAATGAAGGCCCATTTTTTTTTTCAATTATACGAACATAGACCAAATGGAATGGTCAGAGGAGTTGAAATGTCGATAGAGTATCTGGTTACCCCCATTATTAACCTCAAATTGATTACCAGACACTCTTTTATTTCAGGGCCCCTTAGTCTCTCCAACTTATATCAAACCACAAAATGTACATTCAATACGGTAAACAACGTTAAATAATTTACAATCCAGATGATCCCAGTTTCTGGTATTGTAATGCTTATTTGTCAGATTGCTGGTGAACCCCTGATCAGTTATTAATATATGGCATGTTTTACAATTTTTGACAGAACATTTTGAAATGGATGACATATTATTTGAAAATGAACTCTCAAAAATGTTATCAAGTCGAATCTGACAATTTTTATGGGTTCATAAGCATCACCATGTCTGTACCAGAATTTGTTATCTTTAGACCGTACAAATGATAAGTTGGTAATGTCACTGAGTACAACCCGAGGAGCACCAAACAATCTCTGCGAGTCTGTGCTCCCAGTAGACTCCACAGAAGGACACCTTCTTATACTGGGCGCCGTGTCATCAAGTAGGCAATTTGGTACTTTTTTATTCATTAAATGTGTGTACCGAGAGACAAGTATCCTCGGGGACAAAATGTCCACCAGCAGTGATACATACTCGGTGGTGTAAATATAAAACATCTCAGATACCAAAGTATAAATCCTTAGGAGACAAGTATCCTTGGACAAAATGTCCACCAGCAGTGATACATACTCGGTGGTAAAAATATAAGACATCTCAGATACCGAAGTATAAATCCTTAGGAGACAAGTATCCTTGGGGACAAAATGTCCACCGGCAGTGATACATACTCGGTGGTAAAAATATAAAACAATTCAGATACCGAAGTATAAAACCTTAGGAGACAAGTATCCTCGGGGACAAAATGTCCACCAGCAGTGATACATACTCGGTTGTAAAAATATAAAACATCTCAGATACCGAAGTATAAATCCTTAGGAGACAAGTATCCTTGGGGACAAAATATCCACCAGCAGTGATACATACTCGGATGTAAAAATATAAAACATCTCAGATACCGAAGTATAAATCCTTAGGAGACAAGTATCCTTGGGGACAAAATATCCACCAGCAGTGATACATACTCGGTGGTAAAAATATAAAACATCTCAGATACCGAAGTATAAATCCTTAGGAGACAAGTATCCTTGGGGACAAAATGTCCACCAGCAGTGATACATACTCGGTGGTAAAAATATAAAACATCTCAGATACCGAAGTATAAATCCTTAGGAGACAAGTATCCTTGGGGACAAAATGTCCACCGGCAGTGATACATACTCGGTGGTAAAAATATAAAACATCTCAGATACCAAAGTATAAATCCTTAGGGTGTCCAGGAATGTGTTGTTTTATATTCTTCAGAATAGAATGAATGTCTAATTGATTTTATTTGTATCTTTATAATTTCAGCCTCAGCAACACTACCACACTCAACAACTGAGTCTACGTCTATAAATGGTTACGTCATACCAAAAGGTATGATAGTTTTAGCCGCTTTACAATCCGTACATTTTGACGAAAAGCACTGGAAAGATCCATATAAATTCAAACCAGAAAGATTTTTACATAGTAATGGAAAACTTAAGAAGGACGACCACCTGATTTGCTTTTCATTAGGCAAGTATGATCCATAAATACAAACAAAATTTGTCTATACATTTTGGGTTTTTCTTATCTCATTTAAATACTGAAACCTGTCTTAGGCGAAAAATTAGTAAAATCGAACACTTGATAATCAAACAGTTACTCCGTTTTGCCAAATTATGTGAATCGGACAAGGCACTAATACGGTAGCAATTTGATTGAATGCACCTTACTAGGACACCGTGATTTCAACCATTCACCTTTAATTAATGAGGCTTCAAATCTACTTTCACGCGGAACAGATTTTTATGATACATTTTGCCGCATACTTCACTTTATATATTACGTCTGATCAATTCCATCCCCCCGTCCGTAGTCTTCTGCGTTTAAAGGGGCATTAACTGTGTTTAACAAACATATTTTGATTTCTGTCTACTTTTACTTCTTGTATTTGATATACAATAACAAATACGAGCTATTCTAAGTCATAAATCGAGTATATATTGAATATATATATTGTGAAAATAAGGCCAAGTCCACTGTGATATTCATATACAAATAGTATGATTGATTTAATCAATTGCAACTGAAAAAGTGTCAACCTGTGTTTCTCAAGCAATTTACACAAAATACATATGAATTTAAGAATTCTTAAGCTTGTCTATATCTATTGTATATCAATATAAGTAGTAAATAAGGGGAAACATTGAAACAAGCAACTAATGCCCCTTTAAGACAGACCATTACTAAATGCGCCATGACAAAATGTTAGCTTAAATGGCATTGAATAGCAAGTGGCTCAACGACATTACAAATATTTTAAAGATTGTAAAGCTGTTTTGTATTAATCTTAGCAAAAATTTTGATTGGATTTCATTTCGGTATAATTACAGGTCCAAGAGTATGTCCAGGGGAATCTCTGGCCAAAACGGAGATGTTTCTAATAATATCAAATCTTATAAGACGTTACACGTTTACGAAAGTTAAAGAATCAGACATATTGGATTTTGATGGCTATGAGACTTTTACTACTGCCGCGGTTCCATACAGACTTAAAGCTATGTGTCGCACATGAATACTGTACAGTATATACCCAGACATACGTCACACTACATACTATATTCCTATTGACAAAAGGCATACTAGATCTTTCTCATATAAAGAGAGTGCGCATGTTCTGCAGTGCCATACAACAACGCAGTAGCATGTCGACAGTTTAGCACCATTTGTATGCATAGAACAACGTTGTATAATACAATTACTGCAGTACACTTATGTTTTTATTCGTTCTACACAGACGAACATGAAAAGGTTAAAATAAATACTAAAAAAAATATTAGGAATGACGCGCTCAGATGACTGCATTTATTATTAAATTTACATCAATATTAAAGTCCTATGATCGATATACTCAAACGAATAAACATGGTTTATGATAAAAACTTAAAAAACGAATTAGAATAGAAGTACTCAGATCAGTTTCGACGATAAAAAGAGAGCAAAATGAGATAAGGGGATATGTATTAATTATACAAATGTAACCGTTATATACTCAAATGTTGAAAAACAGATAAACATTTTCTAAGTGTTCTCGCAAATAAACTTCTTTGACAGTGCCTGATTTCCAACGCCATTTTTTGACAAACAGCCATTTATACCAGAAGCTGAATCTGCAGTCGCACAACATGGTTGTAGTACTGTTTAACCCATTTACCCCTAGAGACACATTTGGACTGGTCTTGGTCTAAGTCACTGATTTACAGAAGAGTCCATTGTGTTCAGGGGTTGATGAGTTAATCCGAATTTGTTCTAATCGAGACTAAGCATTTTGAGATCAGATGACAATATCTCTCTCGATATCATGTAAAAGTGTGGGCGATTCAATGACCTCAATTTGTACGAGTTGTCTCTCTTGCAATAGGATATACTTAAAAATAATTCATCCAAAGGGTTATCTTTTTTGCGAGGTGTCGTAGTCATATCGTGTCCTTATGGTATAAAATTCAAGATGGCTGACAACCAAATAACTACACTTTTCAATTTATCATGTTCATGAATATGGTGAAGACTTCCAATTACTTCTTACTGAAACATGAAAGGGAACTTCAATCCACTTAAATCGAATACGAGATATACCCCTGTTAAACTGCAAATTGAGTTTAGGTTGAATTTTTGTGATCTCTGGTTTAATTACTTTTATTTTATCCGCTCAAATATTGAGTTCAGAGGAAAATATAACGTTTTTCCTCTAGGAATAAATATTTGCAAAATAAAAATGACATTAAGTTTATCAATTATTCTACATGAATAATTGTTAAGACGATGACATCAATAATGATACATACGCAATGATATCCATTTAAAAGTGTTGCACATGTGTGCATGTATTTGTTTTTGTCGATCTCAAATAATTTCCGCAATAATTTCCAAACTGCTACCTATAATTACGCAGATAACTATTAAGTAAAACTATAGTTCATCGCTTTAAATTTATGCCAAAATGTGAAATAATTTGATTAAGCAGACTATCAATAAATAAAATTTAATGGAGGGAAAAACCAAAGAAAGTATTTCCTGAGTCAGTATATTTTCACTTAAATGAAATGGAACATTATTTTATATTCATTTGCAACATACAATTGGATACAAGAGGAATCTCAAATAATGTTTGTTGTCCTTACACATATAGATCTACGCATGTTTTAATTATGCAAACACTGCACTGCTCATTTAGAGGTCAACATCTCACTGATAAATTTCATGTTTATAAATGCTGATAACTGCATAACATCCAACGTTATTGATAATCATTAAATACAGTTTTGTGAGAAATGAATAACAAAGCATCAGGCTTAGTGATCGACATACGTATATATCTGTGTAATTAAGAACATGGTTTACTCAATTAGGGTGTAACCGGTCAACATGGCACCTGATCCCACATCTTGATTTTCAGAGGTCCATGTTTGTGCAATTTTTACCAGATTTGTATCTATATCCTGGACATCCTAAAGATTTATATTTTGGTATCTGATATTTTTTTATATTCAGTTACATCAGCTATATATAAAGCCTAGAATTTATATATCGCTGGTTATATGTTAGTTAACTAAAGTTGCGTAATGTTGTAAATTTTGAATTTACTGGTTTGTTGTAATAACTGTATCATTCGTCACCTCGTTTTAGTACACTCAGTACTTTAATAATGTAAAGTACCTTTCTAATGTAAGTAGGATGAATAGCTCTGCTGATATGTAAAGTGTTTTCATTTCGTTTGGTTTTATTTTTGTCCAAACCTGAAAATGTTTAACTGATTACTGAAACAATTTTCAAAGAAATATTGAGAAGCCACTCTGTAATCTTCGAATTTGAATTTTTGCTGTGATTATTTTTTTCTGTTTTCTGCTACACTACATGGATAGAAAACATGTGGTTGTGACGTATCTTTTGCTGTTTGTGTTGGCACGAAAGGGCTGGTCATACTGGGTTCGATTACCATTATGAAAATATTATCATTGAGTATAAATTGTGTGGGAGAACCGACTACCACAGTGGAAGAGCTGGGTCAAGCCTTGTACGAATTGATACAACAATTCTATCGACACAAAATATTTATTTTTCTTGTCAGTCACACTACTTTTTGATATTGCTGCTGCTGTTGTGTTGTTGTTGTTGTTCCTGTTGTTGCATCTCCTACTTTTGCTGCTGTCTTTGCTGCTGCTGCTGCTGCTGCTGCTGCTGTTGTTGTTGTTGTTGTTGTTATTATTATTATTATTATTATTATTATTATTATTGTTGTTGTTGTTGTTGTTGTTGAAAGGATTGATCCAATGTTGGGCACATGATCTGCCAATGCGCTGGTAGAGCATTTAAATAAGATCTGTTTGGAGTAGTCTGCCTCTTGTTGGCTTTCATGACCATGCATAGACATTTACATTAGGTATGAGTTGTGCAAGAGAACCGGTCGCCGCATTGGAAAAGCTTGAACAAGCCTTGTGCGGATTGATACAACAAATCTACCGACACAATTTGATACTGATACTGTACGCCAGTCTGTAGGAAATGCATAATAAGGATAATAATGAGAAATTGACAGATTGCAAAACAAGTTGACATGCTTATGCTTATAAAACTATAATTACTTCATTAGATGTATTGTAGATGGATAGATATGCTGAAATATATTTTGGGTTTTAATTTTGTTTTTGTTGATTACTTTTTCACAAATAGTATATCAGATTGAAATTATGAAAAAAAAAGATCGCTGTAAGAAATGTGATTTGGGCTATTTATACTCTAAAATATTTTATAACTTTAAGAACAAAGAAAGATAACTCTAATGTAATCTCGCACGTAAACTGTTGCGGTTTCGTTATGTTATTCGGTTCTGTTACCCAGGCAATATTTAAGTGTAACATAATACTATATAGTGCTGTCAATTTGTTAACATATTATTAATATGAGTTTACAGGTAAATAAAAACTGCTTCTATTTCTTTGTTTATTTTCATTTATTTTTATAGGCCTTTATGTGTCGTACAATGTGTTTTCATCAATATTTGTTGCATATTTAATTTAAGTATGATTGCTATTAATGTACTACAGACTAATAGAAAACAGCTCAACTGCTGAGTCGTCATCCCGATATACATCAACAGGTAATTTACTTTTATTTCAAGTACCGTACCAAGATTGCACATGTTATTTTCTGTCTTAATCGCGGACAAACACATACAAAGACTAGAGGATATATACATATATACACATATATACATGTGGATATATATATACATGTATATACATATATATATATACATATATATACATATATATATATATATATATATATATATATATATATATATATATATATATATATATATATATATGTGTGTGTGTGTGTGTGTGTGTGTGTGTGTGTATATATATATATATATATATATATATATATATATATATATATATATATATATATATATATATATATATATATATATATATATATATATATATATATATATATATATATATATATATACAAGGCACTAAAACCAACAACACTATACCCTATGGTGTCGGATCTAAGCAAATTGGTACATGCCATGAAAAGAATTATATTATGCATTAAAGTGACTAACACTTTTGTCTGTGTCGTTAGCCATTTTACATTTGTATATATATACTGTTTAATCAGAAAACATTCGTTGTGTTCATTCACAAGCGAAAATACAACCGTGAATAAATATAAATTATTAATACTAATAGCTTCCTTAAAAAAACATCGCAATGTTTTGTAGTTTATCTGTGCAGCTGTATCCTGTAGTTATAAATGTCGCATTTTTGTTTATTAAAAAGAAAAGAAAACGTCATAGATCGAGTTTAGATACGATGCTACACAGTAACACGACTACATAATCATTTCAATAATTTAAGATTGCTGGTCACAAATATTTTTTATTGTTGTTAAAAAGTGATGAATAATTTATATTTATGTTTGAGGACATGTCAGCTTAACAATAACCTACCATTTTTAAAATGGCGGATGAATTGTACGGTCCAGTCGGTAGCGCGCTCGATTCTGGATCGTCGGGTCGTGAGTTCGAGTCCCACTGGCGACAGGTTGGTTTCCTGCCTTTCGGATGAGACAGTAAAAACGGGAGGTCCCGCGTCACAGTAGGTGTCGGCACGTTAAAGAACCCTCACTGCTCAATGGCCGTAAGTGCCGAGCATAGGCCAAAATTTTGATGCCCTTCACCGGCATTTGGTGACGTTTCCATATGAGTGAAATATTCTTGAGTGGGACGTTAAACAACAACAAACAAACAAACAAACGGTCCAGAACGTTATTTACACAGCTTTTCTATTACATTACCTAAAAAGTAAAAATTGAAATTTCTGGTTTCCGACATTTATCCATCTGTGTTTAATTTAATGAAGCCTATAAGATTGTATACCTGTAGGGCACAACTGTACCACTCAAGATATGTACGTTATGTAGCATTAAAGATAATAATATTATGTTTTACATACACCATAACAGTTATTAGAAAGGTTGGGAAAGCAATGTTTGCTTAAAATCGTTTTGTTGGTTAGATGTGTGCGTATAAATTAGGTTTGCGTGATTTTCATTTCAAATGAAAAGTACTTTTGTAAATTGTGGTGACGTATCGATTTTGAAAACAAAAATCAGCTTCCGTCAGCCTCGTCAGGATCTTCCGCTGGATGTGTTATTCTGATTTACTTTTTAATTCACAATGCTTAATATATGGAGCTTGATCGGGAAGGGGAATATGGACTTTGTTATCTTGTTTTCCACCGTGTTCTTGGTAGTATTTACACTAATTAGAAAATCAAAGACAAATATACCTGGACCGACACCGTTACCTGTCGTAGGTAATTTGTTACAGATCATGAGAGTGTCGATGCCCCAGAGACGTGCGTTTTTTGATAGTTTAAGAAATAAATACGGAAATGTCTTCAGACTGTACTATGGAAAACAAATGGTTGTTTATTTCTTTGGATATAATGCAATACACAATGCTTTTGTGAAAAATGGTCAGAAGTTGACAGAGAGGCCGACGAATCTACCTGTGATATTTAATCAAAAAGGAGGTAAAGGTAAGTATCATTATCATAGCTGTAATCATCATCGTCGTCGTCGTCCTCCATCACCTCCTCATCATCATCATCATCATCGTCGTCGTCGTCGTCGTCATCATCATCATCATCATCGTAATACTACTGATACTACTACTTCTTATAATAATAATAATAATGATGATAATAATGGTTATAATAATTATAATAATAATGATAATAAATATAATAATAATGTTGGAAATAATAATAATAATAATGATAATAATAATAATAATAATAATAATAATAATAATGATAATGCTAATACTAATATTAATTAAAAACTTATTTATTTGCAAACTACAGCCTAAAATATTATTTTGAAAGTAAAACACTGGCAAGTTTGTATCATTTTTTATATTTAGATACCGCCTTGCTAATGATATGTCTTGTTATCTATTATAATATGAATTGTTCAATTACATTTACTTTCGACAAAAGGTAGGTCGTTTTTTTACAGGAAAAGGCGACAAATTACAGATATGTTTCAGTATAGGAGGGTCTGATTGTAATCAATTTCAATAACGCTCGCTCACTTAATTAACGATACAATATAATCATATCGAACATCTTCCTTAACGACAGGTAAGAGAGTGGTACAGAAATGCTATCAGACTGTCGGCCAAATATACATTGATTGGATTTTGTGAAAATAAATGTGGGACCTGTCATATACACTAGTACCTTGTTTATTCATGGGAGACCGAAATCAACTTAAACGTCAATTATTACAAAGCTTCGGGCGAAAAATATTTCCACATTGATGATGTAAATAATAATGAAATGTATTGAAATAAATATGTAAATGAATGAAAAATTACTTCCGTTACGTTTCAATTTTAAATTATGTAAAAGAAGTATAGTCTCGTAAATATAATTAGATGAAATTGATTACTGTATTTACCCGATTATTTACATCAGCCCACTTCCGGGTCAAACGGCTGAAGTGAAAGTGCTTAGGTCAAGTCATTTTAAAATAAAATGCCCTCTCATACAATGAATTTATTATTTACTGATATCATTAATATTTTTCAACATAGTTATGACCCTCCTTAATAAAAACAAATTTTGATCATTATCATCATCGTCGGCTTAATCATCATCATCATCATTGTCATCATCGTCATAATCATCATCGTCGTCGTCGTTGTCGTCATCATCGTCATAATCATCATCAACAATAATAACAGCAACATTGAAAACAAAATTAATTATAATAATAATTCATATTATAAAAATAATAAAAATGATAATAATAATAATAATAATAACAATAATAATAATATCATTATTATTATGTATGTCACTATGAAGAAAACGAAGAAAAAGTAGCAAGAAAGAAAGAAAAAAATATACGTACTAAAAAAACCTTTTTCTTCCATTCATTTTGTATTTAAAGAATTACAATGTATGATATTCTTAGTTTAAAAATAATGATTTGTTCCTAAATATAGGTATAATCTGGGAAAATGGCGAAAAGTGGAAACGACTTCGAAGGTTTACTTTACAAGCCATGAGAGATTTTGGAGTAGGTAAACGCTCTATAGAAGAAATCATAATGGACGAAGTTCATAGTATCAAATCCATACTGGACGAAAGACAAGGAAATCCTATTTCTGATGTCAAAAATATCATGACAACAGCTGTGTGCAACGTTATCCATAACATTGTTTTTGGATTCAGGTATGTTTTGTTTTATATGAAGTGCCCCTTTCAAGAATGATAAGAACTCTCAAGATGGTATCATGAAACACGACAATCGTCAGTCAGATCTAAAACTAACTGATGACCTTTACACCGAACTCGAGAGGTTTCGAGAGGTTCCCTTACGGACGCCTGTCCAATCCCGTTTGGGAATCATCATTGTCCTTGATGTAGAGACCGTTGTGACATCCACTTTGTCGTTTTCTAATGGACTTGTCAAATGGAGTTTTGAATGTCTATTGACAATTTTTCATTTTTACTTGATTAATATAAATTTAAATCATACACGTCAGTCCCTTTTCATATACTTTGACCTGTATAAGTATTAGTAATAAATATAACCGCTACTTGGTCATTGGTTATCATGCCTATTGCAAATTTGAATACCTTATACACTGGTTATCATAATACGTATTTCACGCAACACCATTCTGATTCTACATATGAATATATTGAAGTGGATAAAAAAGGATTCTAGACAAATGACAAATGAAAAATGTGTATTTGAGGTTTAAAGACCGAGTCTTTCGGATGGCCGTCGATGTTCCTTTGGGAGCCTGCAGTGCCCTTCAGTTGATCCTCCTGTTCCTTTGGGCACATGAAACAGGCTTCATCGGGTATTTCGGTACCAGCAGATTATTTTATACCGTACTTAAGTAATATTTTGATCAGATAGTATCATTTGAATTCCAAACGTCTCAAGGCTAAGGATATTCATTTTTCCAGTGGGTACCCTGGGACGGATTTCTCAATAAAATTAAATTTATTATTTGGCTTTTTGTAACACTGGAATTATACATTTATATCAAATTCGAGCTCAAATGATGAAGTTTTATTGATAAAAACGATTATCTTGAGTATTTGTTTCGGTCTCTTTTGTAAAACTATAACTGGTATTTTTAAAGATATATATTTTTTATGTTTTAGTTTATTTAACAATTTTATGTTCTATGATTTGTTTGTTTGAGTACACAATTATCATGGAAACAAGTTTTGGAATCAATATTTTTAAAAAATGATAGCCTAAATTTGGCAACTATGAATGTATTTCATTAGATTGAGTGATAGACATTATTTAACTTCTCCATATTTATTTCTAATTTAATGGTATTGTTAATGATATTTAGAGACGCTGTGGTTTCGACTTTCCTATCAACGTTTTATATTTAGCAGCAGTGTTTCTTTTTTATATCTACATATGGTGCTAGTGTCTCTCAGATGCATCAAATCGTTTTTCCACATATGGTCATTTCAACTGCAGGGTCACACAGCTTGGAAGTAGTTTTTCTTGATAGGGAATCTCGTTTAGAGACAACATTTCGCAAATTGTACGGTCTGTGTTATGACCTTATTTTGCAAATGCAATGTTTCTCGAACTGAAATGTTGAGTTACCTGCACATTAGGAGTTCTACCGTTTGTGACGAGGATTTATTCCTCGTGTATTTCATTTGAATTTGACTGTGGACTCATGGCGTGTCTGACCTATCGACAGGAAATGCTTCCTCCTCCAATGCACATGATCCCACCTCTGGATTTTCAGAATGCCCGTTTTTGTCCAATTTTCATCATATTTGTATATTGCCCTTTGAACTTCCTGCTCGTTAATTCTTGGGCATCTGTGATTTGTATATTGTGAAATTGCTATAGTATTATATCAGTGATACTTATATTCATTTTTTTTTTTTTTTTTTTTTTTTTTTTTTTTTTTTTTGTTTGTTTTTTTTTTGGTTTTTTTTTTTCTGTTTTTTTTGTTGTTGTGGGGGGGGGGGGGGGGGGGGGGGGGGGGGGGTCTAACATCCTGTAAAAGAAATATTTTCCCGAGCAATAATACTTTACCGAAATCTGGCTAAATTAAATGCAGATATGTACATCTTATATGGCCATTTCATTAAAATTGGAAATGCATCATACAATCCCCGTTGTGTAAAACCACCAGCCTAATTATGGAGAATTTTTTTGAAAATATCATTTGTTTAATAAACAAATACTTTTTTTTTTTTGGATGATTCTCGTTTGACTCATATATATGCATTGTGTGGATTTATTTGTAGGTATGATCACAGAGATAAACAACTGACACGTGTGTTAGAGTTGATAGACGAAATCGCAAAATATTCGCCCACGATGTCATTTTGGTCAATAGTTCCTCGACGGATTAGACGTCTGTTGGTAAATACTTATCATATTGTTGCACTATGAAGTGAAGCCGTGCGTTATGTTATCATATATAAAGCTATGCTCGTTCTGAAGTTTCGTATAAAGAACATCTGGGCTTGCCACAATAAAACATACGTAAGAATTACTTAAGTCAAAAAACTTTACTAAACTTTGGTTAATCCTGAAATCTAATTGGTTGAGTAGGCTTGATTAAATTGAGTAAATTCTCAAGTGGTATGGTGCCAAGCACTGACCTACACGTGTTGAGCTTTCGATGAAAAAATAATCACGATACATCGAAGGAACTGTTCATACTGTTCAAAGTTGAGCTGGATGCTATTGTTATAGAATAGAACTGGCCAACATTTTAAGACATGTAAAAGACAGACTACATCATTTTGTGTTTTTTAAAACGTTGCTTGTTCACAGAATTCCATGAGATTCAGTTAACTATATACTGCTTACTATAAAGTTTTTGTATTAGCTAAATATGACATTTAATGCATAGTTTCAAAACTCATATCCCCACATATGGAAATGAAAAAGCATTTAGTATCTGAAATTGTTTTTGTAATTAAAACGTAGGGGAATGCCAAACTAGATTTGTTTGACAGATTTTAGTTATACGTATTGTTTGATTACATACAAGTACCATTATTATAATTGTTCGTTTGTTGTAAATTGATTGCTGTTTTACATCCCGTCAAGTTTTTTCACTTATATGGAGTTTTCCACTGGGGTGCTACAAATTTTGGCATGCACTGTGGATTGACGCCTATACAGTGAAAGTTATTAACGTGACACGCCTTCCATGACACGAGACATTGGATCTATGACTTTGTGTACCGAGCGCTTGGCGAAGGAACAATCACTTCCATCTTTTAAATTCATACGTATGACTCGATACTAGTAAACAAACATGGGACCTTCCGTTTCCATGTCTAACACTCTACCACTAGACAACCGCACGAGCGGTCTTATCATTATTATACGCGGAAAGATCTTAATACCTTGCACCTAGCACAGGTATTAATTATCATGACAGTTCACATATTATCAGTTAGTTTGAATGGGATTCATTTACACTACCATTATTCAACTGATTATTTTTACAGTGTGGTTTAAAACATTATTTTATTCTGTTTCACAGGATCCTGGTTATAAAATTGTTTTGAATCGTTTAGAAGAAATGGATAGCTATATAGGAGAACAAGTGAAATCTCATCAAGCAACATATGATGTCAATTGCATGCGGGACTTTGTAGATTTATACATTAAGAAAATACAAGAAGGAACCGAAGATGAAGATGTATTTAAAAGTAATTCTCAATTGATTGCCACTTTTGCTTCAATATAAAAATCCATTCCTAATGTATTTTTATTACATAAATTTTCTTAACACCAAATTATTGGCAGAAAGAAATACATCCTATGTTGATTTAATCTGACTCGACTCCGATTTAATCTCGAGGATCATTTCTTCTTGAGCCAATCAAACTAACTCAGTGAGAGGTGTCACCTTGTAAAGTACAAAAAACCGAATTTGTTATATGTAATCGGATACAAACAAGCGAATGACATCTAGCAGTCAGTTTACAATAGCTTATGTAATTACAGGTAAGGGGAAATAACTCTAAATAAAATAGCATAACATCTTCATAAAGCCATAAAGTCTTAAAATTCTTTTATTTTCTTACTACTGATATCTAGGGCAATACCCAATATAAATCAAAGTAGTAGAGTGCGTTTAGTGTTCTCATAGCATTGATGCCATTGATAGCATTTATCATTGGTTTACATTCCATCACAATTTATCCATTTCGTAAATGAAATAACACAATTTTTGTCCCATGCTAAAGATTGGTGTCAATATGCTGAATGATTCAAGCGTTTTCGATTACTCTATTTCACTAAGTGAAATTTTGAGTTGCCTATTCGATAGTGGTTGTGAAGACGTTGTGACGAGGATTCGTTCCTCAGGTATTTCATTTGGATTTGACTGTGGACTCACGGCGGGTGTGACATGTCAACAGGGGATGCTTACTCCTTCAAGACATCTGATCCCACCTCTTGATTTCCAGAGGTCCGTGTTTGTCCAATTTGTCCAAATTCATATCAATATCCTGAACATCCTTAAGACTTATATATGATATATCATATGTGAACTTAGATTAATTTAAAAGACTCAAGACTTTCTTTTATTATGATAAGCGCTATGAGAGAAAACAATACCTACCCATTTATAATGCTTCGGGTATAGTCTGGACATGAACAAGAATCCACCCTATTGTGAGGTGACCACTCTATTATTAGGACACCGCAGTGGATAATAAGGTTATTAATTGCATGGAAAAATACGTATGAATTGTATATCAGTTTTAATTTTACATCAAGATATATCAACGATGTTTTATTAATTAATAACAATAGTTTCCATGCACATGTAAACTTGATATAATACTAGCGAACTAAAATTACAGATATCACGTCATCAATGACACGTGTTTCATAGTTAGACATATTACGTTATATAGACATTAATGGCAAATTAACAAATAAATTTTACGGCAAACGTTACATTCTGGCTTTCATATCGTCAGCCTTCAGTATTCTGATAATAATGATAACATTTCACTTGTAAATTGTATTAATGTCAATAAAATGATCCTAAACGCTTTGACCTGTTCCAAATACGATCATTTCATATAGAGAGGATGACATATGGTATGTGGAATCTGAAATTCGTACAATTAATATTTACTGTCACCTGACAAAATGCATACCCGTTATAAACTGTTCAATAACTTTGAAACAGAAGTAAATATAAAAACCTGATATTGTTATTTCAATGAATATAATATACGTTTTTATCTTTAAAAGGGGAAAATCTGTTTGGTCTTGTCTTTGATATTTTTGGTGCTGGTACAGAGACGACGGGAACAACAATGGATTGGGCATTATTATATATGATAGGATATCCAGACATTCAACAAAAATGTTTTGAAGAAATACGACAGGTATACAAGATTGTCTTTTCTGTATTTGTATGTAACAATTGCATTGAAAAACAATAGAGATTACCTGAGTATTAAGTATGTCAAACTGATATTCATGACATTACATATCTCATTAACTGATTGATTAATGTAAATTTGAAAACAGATTATTAAAAGGGAGACAACAAGATGGATATTGATCAATTGATTATTTTCATTACTTTATATTTTCATTTCTTCAAATTATGCATGCAAAGTTTTCAATATCAGCATTGTCCCTTCCATGCGAAATAAACGTGGATTTTCTCCCACTGCAGTATGCTCCATTCACACTCAAATCAGAGTCAATAATATGATGTAAGTTGTATATCTTATTTGTAAATTGTAGAAAAATAAATAAAGTTTCAAAATATCTGGGAATGTAAAGCAAGCGGGACCTACACTATCATCCTGACTTACTTCAGAAATTAATGTTAAATTTTACAATGTACAATTTCCAATGCCTTTGTACTCCTCTTAATGTCTACAGTCTACATCTTTTAATTCAGACCATTGGTGTTGAGAAAATGGTGAGGATGTCGGACAGAAGTAAATTAAAGTATGTTGAAGCAACAGTAATGGAAATACAAAGATTAGCAAATATTGGTAAGACATTTCTGTGAACAGATAATAAATTTAAAAGTTACGCATGCGCATCACACCAACACACCAACATTTACAGTATCGGACCAACAACTTACGTTTACAATCAACGCTTACACACAAAGCAACAAAAATTCACCCAATTTTCAGTATATCTTGATTGCAACTGTTCTTTTTTAATTCTTGACGTTGTATTTCTAAATTATGCCTTTCCATATTTCTTCAATTATAAGAAACCAAGGTCTTATAAACATAATACAAGTATGGTATTTACGCCCATGAATGTATCGGTTACATAAGTAAACATTGATACTAATGTTTTTGTTTTTTTTTTAAATTATATACTTTACTTTAAATTATATACTTTATACTTTATATAAGCATGTTCAACATTCCCGAGAGCTGTTACAGACGATGTCGTAATTGACGGCTACGTCATACCCAAGGGTACAGTTGTATATGGCAGTCTACGATCTGCGCACCACGATGATGGATGTTGGAACGAGCCCATGAAGTTTTTCCCGGAAAGATTTTTAGACGAAAATGGGAATATAAAAAATCAGGAATTTGTGATGCCATTTTCATTGGGTAATACTATAATCTACTTTAGCAATTGATACCATATAACGATATCATATCTCTTTTCTTTCTCTTTTATGAAATAAACATATTCTGACGTCGCCTTTTATCTTAACCGACGTTAAAATTGCCAAACACTGTGGGATCATTTCTTTTCTATTTATCCTGATAATAGATCTGTTGGAAAGTTATACCAAATGATCTGGCGTTTTTGGTAATTCTCCTTCTTCTAGTAACAATATGAGAAGGCTTCAATATATACTAAGATGAATACTAACAATAACATCATTAAGGTTTTGTATATAATATCATTATATATATATATATATATATATATATATATATATATATATATATATATATATATATACATATATATATATATATATATATATATATATATATATATATATAAGACTTGTAAAATCAAACACAATGTTAAGTAGATATATTTTGTGTGTATAATTAAATAACATTATGTTTTAACATACAACATATTGACTTTGTATGTTGATTAACTAGTTCACACATAGGCGGAGGGCATATTCACCAAATTCACCCCATACTCAAACTCAAATTTTATTATATAATTTTGAATTTATAGTTGCTTGTAGAACATTAGGATTTTTCTCAATATGAAACATGTTATCAATTCTTTTCATTGGAGCTCAATTGATGAAATCTAATTAAAAGAAACGATCGTCTTCAGCATTATAACTTTAATACTATGTTTATAATATTCATTCACAACCATTACACTGTGTACCCAAATTAGATTTTGATAATTCCTCAACTTAACAACCATTTTCATCACTATTTACAATTATATCAAATAAATATACAAAAATGTCCAATTACAGTATAAATTATTTGCGTGTTCATCTGAAAGTCACAAGAAGTTAGTTGTGCTTGAGAAATGAGTAGATTTGGTGACTTCTGACCCTGTTTTCTATGTAATTATATTTATTTTGATTAATGAAAAATCTCATTCTTTTTCAAGGGCCAAGAATGTGTCCAGGGGAATCACTGGCTAAAATGGAGATGTTTCTAGTGTTTACAAACTTGATTCAACAATACAAATTTTCAAAAGTGAACGAACAAGATGAAGTGAAATTTGATTTTCAGACTGGACTAACAAATTGTGCTGCTGGGTATGAGCTCAAGGCTGTTAAACGAGTTTAGACACTTACAAGTCATAATAATCTCGACAAGCTCAGCACTTCGTAAATAATACGTGAAAGTGTCATGACTGTTTTAGAAAAAATTGTCTTTAATACACACATTTGTATTCATATTCCATACATTGTGATATTTGTGAAGTGATTGAATTTAGTATTGCAATACATTTGCAATTTATGTATTATTCAAGTACAGTTTTCAGGCATCATTTCATCAACTTTTTTCAAATCTCGAGAATTACTGGGAAATTCAGTCAGCCAGACAGCTGAATAATATCAAGCTTTGCTCTTAATGTCATGAAATAGATTTCATTTTTTTAATCATTTGACTATCCGGGAAACTGACTTATATCTGGTCGCTTTTCTTGAATTTGATCAAATGTAAGGAGTGCGATAGTTTTGTTTAATAAATACATATACATATTGTATATTATAAAGTGTCCCGCATGTTGTTTTCAATGTTTCAATTTTGTGTCCCAAATATTTCAGTTGTAATGTACATGTAACAATACTGTCGGTAATGTTCACACCGAGATCGCATGGATTCAGCTAAAATGTAAAAATAAATAGTGTAACAATACAAACATATACATAAAAACATTCATTTACAAATAAATAAAAAAACAATTTTTCGTGGGACTTTATTTTCGCTATACACAACAATTTATTCGCGATGTGATGTTTTCGCGATTTCTAATGATCATTTCGTCTTTCTGTTAACATACAGAGAAATGAAAGAAAGAGAAATGGTGCTACCAAACGAAATTACGCGTAAATAAAATTATCGCCAATAAAATCTGATTTACAGTACATAAACAGAAATAAATTAAGACATTTAACAAATTATATACATTCATGAGTTAAGAATTAATTTTCATGTCTAAGCAAGAAACATATATGGCGTTATCATCAGCTTTCAGTGAGGTGTCACACATTTTGACTTGTACTATGGACTAATGTCAGTGTTGTGAGGATTAGTGGCGTCAGACCTTTCACGAGTTGTTCCCTTCAGTTTTGTCGGAATAGTTTATACTTAAATCACCTGAATTCCACAAAAGGTCAGGCAAGGTCAGTTCCAGTTTTGTAATGTTTACATTGACGACATTTAGTGATAGCTTGTTTCAGTTCATCTCCGGGGATAAAATTTAGATAAATGTTTTATCTTGTGAATATGACCACTGTCATCACTATCCCGAAGGCTGCTTTTCAAATCCAGTACCGGCCATTGATGAAATCCAAATTCCAGGTGATATATATTATACAATTTTAACTGGACTTGATGCTGCCCTACGTTATTCTTTGAAACAGTTACTGCATAATTTTGTAACAAACTGTGACGGAACAGAACAACCCGAAAAGGTTACATCGATTAACGGAACTGTCAATCGGCAATTTTTTTTTTTGTTAATTTTTGGAAATTGTGTTCGAAATATTTTCTGGGGTAAAATGGATGCCACTGTGAGGATGAATTTCTTCACCAATCGTCAATTAATTTTACCAATATATATCTTTCGCGATACAATATGTTCCGGAGGTCCGTGTTTGCCAAATGTTCACCAAATTTGTATAATGTTTATTAACATCTTGAAGATTAATACTTTGGTATCTGTGGTTTTTATATTGTATGGCATATATCTTATCGGTACATTAAACAATTAGTGTGCACCAAATGCTACAGGATGTTTTGAGGTAAAATGTCAAATTTTAAGCAGAACTGTGGAAATAAATGTTAAATTTAGACTACTAATAACCCGTTTCCCCTAAAAAGGTACTTTGCAAAATCTTATAAAAATCTCACAAAATAAGTTTCCTGGTCTCTGGGTGGAATTTAATTTAGAATTTATGTAGCAAAATCTATTCATGTAACCAATATTCCTTACTTTCGTATAAAAATGATAGATGCATGACAGAGACCTGTCTTTGGAACCATTTTGCCCAGTCCTGTCATATAAACCTTCACTGGTTCAAATTGTTTGCTTTCAAGATTTTTATCGGATGATGCTGAACCACGAAGTCTCATCGGAAGTCGAAATTTTCTCGTAGCATTCTGAAACACTGCGGACCGTTTCGTACGTAATCCGCTTAACGATCTGAAAGAAGGGTGGCAGTTAGAAAAGTGTTTCAGAATAGGATAACACCTCCACAACCCTGTGACTTTGTAAACAATTTTTTAAATATGTTAGACGTTTATCGATTTATAATGATGATGAAGGAAGGAAACTCAAAAGTATTGAAAACATTGTCACACATTCATTCAAAGTTCCCGCAAAAATGATTCGAGAAAATGGCTACTTCCGATAAGTCTTCGTGGTTCGACATTGACATTAAAATGAATATCCCATAAAAAAACGTTTAAAGCAAACGATTTTAACCAAAGAAGGCTTGTGATTTTGTACGACTACCATAATTTATGCTACATGCGCCATGACGTCACAGAATAATTTCATAACGTAGGACAACTATGTGAGGAAAATACATTGCAATAAAAGTTGCGTCAGATTTTATAAACGTGCATAAACATGTGCTTGAAACACGGGAGAAAAATAAACAAACATAGGTGTGATGAGTGGAAAAGAAAATCTCAACCCTATGTGGTAAGAACCTGAAAGTCCCATCCTCGGGAAACACCCGGATTGGACAACCAGATTCTTACCATTTGTGTGGAGATTTCCTTATCCACTCCAAAAAAAAACATACAATATATTCTTATAGTCATTTTTGCTGCAAATAGTAGAACACAGTTCTACTACTAAGGTCAGATAGAATTCTTATAGTATGGTTCAACATCCAATATTATGGTATTCAATTTTATTTTCCATTATGCAAAAAATGATATATACGCATATAAATAACTTTTTTTAATTGGTATCTTATGTAACTACATTAAAACTGTAACCACCAGGAAGTGTCAATCTTGTCACTGACAGCAAATATTTATCACACCTTAAACTTAATTCTCTCCACGCCAGAAGGCGCATACGGACGTCAAATCTCTCTTTCCACATTTACCGATCTTAAGCGGTTACTATGGTGACATTCCAGTCTGACCATTCTGTTGAATTTCTTTTTTCAGTTGTTCTTTTCCATGTGGTATACGGACGTCACATCTCTCTTTCCACATTTACCCGATCTTAAGCGGTTACTTTGGTGACATTCCAGTCTGACCATTCTGTTGAATTTCTTTTTTCAGTTGTCCTTCTCCATGTGGTATTTCGTGTTCATCTGTACGTTTTCCTTCAGGTTGCCATCCTAGTGCTGTTTTACATTCATTAATTCCTTCTCTCCTAAGGATGTGCCATATCCAGTTCCATCTTTTAATCTCACAGTCGATGTTATTCACTCCCGATATTTCCATTACTCGTTCATTCTTTGTTGCCGCCCTGCCATTAAAATTATCCTTCAGTACTTTATCTGGAATGTATCTAGGTATGTGTCACCCTCCCTCCATTTACCATGCTTCACGGTCACTGGTCTTACCAAGGTTCTAAAATGATGACTATCTTAGCTTTTGACGAATTTAGAATTTAAGTGGTGCTAATCAGTGCAGTATATTACTTCAATATATAAGATAATCAGCTGTTACCGAATTACCAGGTAATAGGTTTAAGTAAACCCCGGGGACACAAACGGTCGACCAGCAGTGGCAACGACCTAGTGGTTATAAATATTATAAGCATAAAACTAAAGGTATTTTTGATTAAATGGTCAAAACAAATGCTCAAGATGATCGTTTCTGTCGATTAGACTTCATCGGTTGCCAAACCATCACATTTTATAAGCATAGATCATGTAACGTACAAATACCTAATACCGTATAAGCAGAATTCTTAGCGTGTATTCAATAGTTGTTGAGATAGTTAAAATTGAATATATCGCTAACAATTTATTCCTCATCGTAGGTAAGAGTTATCTTTTTTCTATCATGAAATCGCTAAAAATTGTTCTCGCTAAAATATTTTAGGAAAAACGCTAAATTTACATCTCGCTAAAATTTCCACTTATACGGCATTATTATATCTTATATCTTCTGTATCTATTACCTTTATATAAAATAATGTTTGTTTGTATTGGTGTTTTTTCCCAAACTCAACAATCTTTCGGTTTTATGGTGGTGGCCAGTTTTTAATGATGGATGAGAACACGGGAAGGGACCACCAACTACCCGCATATAAACTGGCAAACTTCCTGACAGCGTCAGCTTAGGTTCCAACGGGACTTGGATCATTGCTGACTTGACTAAGAGGTGAGAGAGTGAGAGGGTCTAACCACTCGGTCGCGGAAACCCGACCCTTTACCTAATCAGGAACCATGAAACGAAATACTAATTGAGATTTTAAAAAATCAGCAGTTGTGAATATAATTAATTGTTGGTTTTCCCATCATATGGTCAGATTGCTGACATTGCTCATTGTGTAAGGTTCCCCATATGCTTTTATCACATTATACTCTTCAAAATTTTATTGAGGGAGTAACTAGACTTATTGACTGTCCAAAGTTTATGAGTTTAATGCAGTACTATAAAAATCTAAGATACCAAAGTATAAATCTTCAGGATGTCCAGGATACATAAACAAATCTGGGGAATATTGGAAAAACACGGACCTCTGGAAATCACGGTGGGATAAGGCGCCATGGTGTAAGTATCCAGCGTTGACTGGTCACATCCGCCGTGAGCCCACAGTCGAATTCAAATAAGTGGTGAACAAATGCTCGTCACAATTGGTACAGACGTCTCAACAACCGGTATCGAACAGGTAACTCATTTCATTTAGTGAAACAAAGTAGGCCTAATCGCAAACAACGTCATCACACCGACCATAGGCTTCTCATCAATTTTCATAATAATATCTAGTAAATAAAGTATGTGCATATATATATATATATATATATATATATATATATATATATATATATATATATATGTGTGTGTGTGTGTGTGTGTGTGTGTGTGTGTGTGTGTGTGTGTGTGTGTGTGTGTGGTGGCATGGAGATGAAAAAATTATATCGCAAACAAAACAATACTATGATTCGGCTAACCTTACACTTCAACGAGAATTCAAGATAAAGTGTAAAAGATAGACATTGATGGTACAGATAATAAAATATATTCAAAATATAGGCCTACGTCTTTCTGGTGACATCCGCTTTTTTTTTTTTTTTTTTTTTTTTTTTTGGTCATCATTTGTAAAACTGTAGTACAACTATGTACAAGACGCCGTTTCATGTTTATGACTGTTTTAAAATAAAAATGTCTTCGTTTCAGTAAATGTTTCAGGTTTAAAGGTATTAGAAATAGTCAATTTTTATTGTAATATTATTTTTTCGAATAATTGAATTCGAAACATGTATTAATGTCGGACAGATCAACTTATCAAAATGATCAATAATTAGTGAAAAAAAAATATCATTTGAAATCGCTAAAGTCAAATTTTCAACACCGGGTTGGCATTCATTATGCTATATTTTGAGAGAGAGAGAGAGAGAGAGAGAGAGAGAGAGAGAGAGAGAGAGAGAGAGAGAGAGAGAGAGAGAGAGAGAGAGAGAGAGAGAGAGAGAGAGAGAGAGAGAGAGAGAGAGCATACATGTAATGTGAGATCGGGATCGATGTACAAGTATTGCTTTTATATGCACTTTAATGGCTGCCCCCAGGAAGAAAAATTGGCGAATAACGCGTTTATAGTTACGCAGGCATCTGTTTGTTCACATGCTTACAAACTTTCTTTACAGACACGTGTACTTCCAAAACAAGAAATCACAACCGTAGCATCCAAATGACATTCATTAAAACAATTTTTACACTATCGATTGTAGTAGGCGTGGTCGCGTTGTTTTTATCTTTAGATTTTTGTAAACCTTACAGGAAGCGTTTGAAAGAATTCGTGCCATACTCATGGAGTGGCATTCTTGGATCTGAAAATGATTCAGGGGAAATTAAAACTGGTAAATTGTTCACTGAAAATGATCTGAAGAAAAAGACAGGCGAAAATGGAGGTGATGTGTACTTGTCAATTTTAGGTCAAGTATTTGATGTTACAAAAGGCAGGAAGCACTACGGACCAGGCGGAGGATATCATTTTTTTACAGGTAGTCTACACACTTTTTCATTATTTTATTGATTTTTTACATATCGCCAATAATTGTTCACGTATGTGGATTTGTCACCAGCTTTAGATGGAGTGACACGAATTTTGACCTGTTTGATGACATATGATAAAAATAAAAAGTAAATATTAGAAAAATTAAAGGGAGTCTAGGAGTGCAACTGTGCTATATCATGTATATGGGTAAGCTGTTTAGCCCATAGAGCCTCTTGTTACAATAAAATGTATACAGTAATTGTCTTGAAAAGTGAGTTCTATGTTAAAAGCATGCTAAGTGTAACTGTCATGGACATAGGCAGATTAGCTGTCTAGTCCATCAGCTAGCTTTTGTGGCTGGACGGTTAACGTTTATATACATTTACTGAAGTTAAACAACGGCGAGCACGGTCAGAATCTGGATGGGTGACAATCTGATGTCTCATTTGGTGGCAGCAAGAGAGTCTGAAATCAGGAGATACAGCTGAAGAGCATAGTGTAAGCTGTGGATTTCAGGTTGAAACCATGGAAGCTTCGGGACAAAGGTTTTCATCGGAGGGGGTAGTGTAACAGTCATGGATATAGGCAGATTAACTGTCTAGTCCATCAGCTAGCTTTTGTGGCTGGACGGTTAGCATTTATATCCCTGAACTGAAGCATCTGGATTGGTGACAATCTGTTGTGATGCGCTCAGCATGTTACATAAGGAATGAGTTAAGAGCTCCAGATAAAATTTTCAGGTAAAAGGTATTTCACTCTCAGAAATAAAATTTAAAGGGTAAATACAAATTCTTAAAGGTATTTTTAAATATTTAAAGAGTGTTTTACATAATTATATATAAATTGTCACTATTACAATTTGTAACTTCCATTTCCATTGAGTAATTTCACCCCCTGTTCTAAATTTCAAAGCTGATTTTCAAATTCTTAAAGGGTAAATACCCTCTTACTCCCCTTATCTGGAGCTCTGGAGTTATTAATAATATGAACTAAGACAATGCCTTGATAGAGAGTGCAACTTCTTCTTTTACACATACCAGAAGCCATCTGGTCTCAGTTGGGCAACACCTTTCCCACAAAATGATGTAACATTAAATTATGATGTTAAATATTTCAAACATAATTAGCAGTTCCGGTGCTACCATGAACTTAGTCTGCATAACGTTTGCTAAAACAGTAGTTAAGTTCCTTGTTGTCAAACTTTTTTAGAAGTTGACATTTAAGTGTTCATGGAGAAAGTAAATGATACTAAAGTATACATGTAGTATTGCATTTTGGTTAATTTGTTTTCAATAAGTTTGCATCACAAATGGCCTTTGTCCATTCCAGCTGCACTCTCTATAAACTGTTATATTCAATTGTTTTTTGTCAAAGTATTGAGGGACTTAGCTCATTAACCCCTCTGAAAACAGTGTACTCTTCTCTAAATCAATGAGTTAGTCCATTACAAATTTTTTTTGAAATATACATCTATTCATTTTCAATTCATTTCTCACAGGTAAAGATGGAACCAGAGCATTTATATCCGGAGATTTTACAGATGAGGGTCTAAAGGAGGATATAAGTGATCTGTCATTAAGAGAAATCCATGGCATTGCTGGCTGGGTAGAATTCTATCATAAGGAATATACATATATTGGTAATAACCAGTTACAAACCAAGAATTTCTATTTTTGTTTTTGTTTATAAGGTTGTATGTACTTATAGGTAGGTATAGAACTGAGCTATTGGTTCAATATATTGTTATTTTGAAATGTATCTCTCACTTTCAGCCATGTTAGCAATCCCGATCAAAGTCCGACATAGTCCGGTATCTTTTGGTACTCTCAGCCTTTTTTCAGTTCAATAGAAAATACATAGGCTGCCAGGTGATTCCTGTATTTTTTTTACTGTTCATTAATGACAAAAAATGGCATTAAAAATCAAAGCAATAATATTTAAGTGAAATCCTTATTTTTAACTGGACTATCGGACCGTTCAGTCGGACTATCGACATGTCACCGAAATCCAGGTCACCAAACAAAAAGGCATAAATCAAAGAATAATTATTGAAATTTATTTTCAGTAAACCATCACCAAATTTTCACTTCTTTCTGTAAACTTTTCACAGAAATTCAGATTTCCACTAAATCTTAGGTAGATGTTTTTATCAGACCTTTTATATATCACTGTTGAGTATACACAATCATTCAGTTAAGCTGCCAAGGTCAACTATGATTGGATTTAGTACATTCCATAACAATAATAATGTTATTATCAAATATATTCTAAAGATGATATTTGAATAATACTGCAGTAAGTTATTCTACTCATTAACCAAAAAGGTTATCTGTATCTTTTATATATCGCAAAACAACTACTGTATACATGTACATGGTCATTTTCTCTGCCATTTAATTTTTCGCCATTTTCACCTATATATGTATATTTGAGAGAGTGAATGTAAAGTGAAAGTTAAATTTTCAAGATATATAATTGAAGCCCATATATTCATGACATTCATGTGACTGTGGTGAATTTGGGTGAATTTAAGAGGTAGTGAATGTTCTTTGTTAAAAGGGCACAAATAAGCAGGGGCACATTTTTCCAGTTACACAAGTGCTGTCAGTATCACATATGATAAAGCATGACAAATACATTATATATCTAATCCTGAAACCTGAATCAGTGTTAACAAGTAACATGGTGTCCATAAAATTCAGTCGTAACAATGATAGGTTGTTTACTTTGCTCAAGTGAGAATGCCCTCAGGATGCCAGTTTCATTTGAACAATTCAGACTCAGGTGAGAATTCAGCCACCTCTTTTTGTTTTACATAACAACAATTGAAAAAAAACCATCAGAATTGAAGGGAGTTTATTCCGTCCTCTTCTGGGATAAATGGCTACATTATTAGTAAGTCACAGAGAATCAAAACAGGTCATTTTGCTTGAATATTTATCAGTTTGATGTAATACTACACAAAATATCATATTCATACACAAAAACATTTAATAATTAGCTCATGTTATTAATTTAATTAATTTTAGTATTTCCTTCCATGTAACAATAGCATGCATGAAATCTAACACACACACACACACACACACACACTCACACACACACACACACACACACACACAGTGAAACTTTTTTTGAAGACCACTCGTGAAAGAAACCACCTTGCTAACTACATTGAAACCATATTCTGAGAACAACTCAGTTGAAAAATCATTAGATATTTTTAACTTCTTTTAAGGGACCACTTCTCTTGAGAGATCACATTTGATTGGAGGATTGAATGGTATTTCAAGACTGAATCCATTATGTATATGATTTCTACATGTACTTCTTTTAATTTAATTCATGTGCTTCAACTGTATTATGCATATACTCAACTAATTAACTAATTAATTCAGTCACACCTATGAACATGATGAAATCACCAAAAATAATTAAGTAGATTGTATCTAGCAATGGTTACTTATAAAAACTATGACCAGAAGTCGTTACCTATTTAAAAAACTATCACCACAGAAAATAGATCACCTGTACCAGTATACCAAATGCGTTATCACAGGGTATCAGTGTACCATATCTACAAATTGCATTTTAATTGATATACCTGACAAAGATTTAATTAATGCAGATGAACATATATTTCATGTACAATAATGAGAAGGGACTGAAATCACATCATTTGATTGATTTGATTTTTTGTTTTATGTCATACTCAACAATCTTTCAGTCATATGATGGCGTCCAGTTTTTATTGGTGGAGGAGAAACCTCGGTTACCCGGGTAAAGACCACCAACCTTCCACAAGAAAACTGGCAAACTTTCCCACTTAATTTCAAATGACCATAGCGGGATTCAAACCAGAGGTGAGAGGCCTTGTGATTTAAAGTGCAATGCTCTAACCACTCGGCCACGGAGGCCCGGACCACGTCATTTACTCAGTACTCAACGTCAACTGTACTCTTAATGTACTATTTTAAAGGGTCACTAAGTGTGTTTTTTTCCCAATTTTTCTTCTTCCATTTTTACTACTTACACTGATATACAGTGATATCACAGTAACAAAAAAAGGATACACAGGTATACAAAGTCTTCAATTTCTATATATTTTGTAAAAATTACTTGAGAAACCCAGGTTTGGTACTTTTCCACTTGCAACTGATTTACTCAAGCTTACTATTTGTATATGAATACCACACTTAACCTGACCTTATTTTCACAAAATATGCCTGTGTATAGCTCTTATTTGTTATTGTATATCAAGTACAAGGAGAGAAAGTAGAAAAAATCGTAATAATTTCTTTGATAAAGAAAAAACACCTATGCCACTTTAAGTATACAGTTGTTTACAAAATATCCGCAGAAGGTTCCACGTTTGCCTTTTAGTACAAGGTCATACCAAAGACTTGTAGTGATTGTTACTCTACCAAGTGCTCATAATACAAAGTTAAACTCACGAGTCTTTAAGATGAGACTTAAAACCAGGTCATGTTATAGAACCCTTACTGTATTGATCTAAGTCCATAGCACTTGACAAAAATTTATAACACTTCACCAAAAGCTGGTGACATCTCCATGCAAAACAATCAACAAACAAACAAAAGAGATGAAAAACATTTAGATATGACTGAATAGGAAAAACAATTTTATCTTTTACAATTTACATCGAAGACATGAATAAACTAAATGAACCACAAATATTTTATGTTTAAAATATCATAATGTACTTTGAAATCTTTAATTTTGAGTGCTGCTGTACTGACAAACTAAATGTTGATTGTATGCGTTACCTCCCCTTAACCACTGTTTTCCAAATATTTCAGCATTTTTATTTCTGTATTTGTGTTAAGACAAAAATGTATATAATAGATGTAAATAAAAATCAGTTGTAACATTTCGGATTGTGGCTATATTTCCTTTCCCATTTTATCATGTCAGAAATTTTAATTGTTATATATTGTATCCCAGTAATTACTAAACCAATTACCACATAAAGTATGGTATTTCCTGTTTAAGTAAATAATATATAAGTGTACAAAGTTTGAAACGATTACTTCCAAAGGTTATGGAGAAAGTCAAGACCCTGTTTTTGTTGACCCGAGTAACTGATTCCATACAATTTTTACCGATATTCCTATAAATAGTGCTGAGGTTTATTCTAAGCATTTTTCACAAAAATGCATTTATTCAAATGTTTGTTTCATTGTGCTAGCATCCTAATACAAGAGATGAAATTTATACCAAACACCAGTATTGGAATATACCTGATACAATATTTGATTCATATTACAATGTTTGAAAAGTCTTTTATTTAATTATCCTGTAGATGGTGTGTTTATTCCAATTCCTTAAATTAACATTGGTGGTTTTTATTTCCTGGAAATGAATACACATCCACAGAATTCATTGGGAGCATCTTTGATGATTTGATCTTATCTAAATTTATGTGTTCAGTGTTGTTTATAATATTTATATTTACAATGTTCACAGATGTATGAAGTTGATCTTAAGGTGTTCATAGATGTATGAAGTTGATCTGAAGGTGTTCACAGATGTATGAACTTAATCTTAAGTTGTTCACAGATGCATGGAATTGATCTTAAGGTGTTCACAGATGTATGAATTTGATCTTAAGGTGTTCACAGATGTATGAAGTTGATCTTAAGGTGTTCACAGATGTATGAATTTGATCGTTAGGTGTTCACAGATGTATGAAGTTGATCTTAAGGTGTTTACAGATGTATGAAATAGATCCTAAGGTGTTCACAGATGCATGGAATTGATCTGAAGGTGTTCACAGATGTATGAAGTTGATCTTAAGGTGTTCACAGATGTATGAAATAGATCCTAAGGTGTTCACAGATGCATGGAATTGATCTTAAGGTGTTCACAGATGTATGAAGTTGATCTTAAGGTGTTCACAGATGTATGAAATAGATCCTAAGGTGTTCACAGATGCATGGAATTGATCTTAAGGTGTTCACAGATGTATGAAGTTGATCTTAAGGTGTTCACAGATGTATGAAATAGATCCTAAGGTGTTCACAGATGTATGAAGTTGATCTTATGAAGTTGATCTTAAGGTGCTCACAGATGTATGGTGTTCACAGATATATGAAGTTGATCTTAAGGTGTTCACAGATGAATGAAGTTGATGTTAAGGTGTTCACATATGTATGAAGTTGATCTTAATGTGTTCACAGATGCATGAAGTTGATCTTAATGTGTTCACAGATGTATGGAATTGATCTTAAGGTGTTCAAAGATGTATGACATTGATCTTAAAGTGTTCACAGACGTATGACATTGATCTTTAGGTGTTCTTCAGAATTTTATACATCTCAGTATGACAATTATCTTAAGGTGTTCACAGAATTATGTATGAAGTTTATCTGAAAGTGTTCAAAGATGTATGACATTGATCTTAAGATGCTCAAAGAATTTTATACATCCCAGTTATTTTGGGATTTTATCATTCATGACCTGGCTTTAAAAATTGTATCCTGATAGAAATAAGATAAACATGTACATACAATCGCTTTTCGAGCTCTATATATAAACTAAATAAAATTCATAAAGATAATATCGAATCATGTTTTTTGTTTTTTTTTGGTTTTGTTTTTTTTTCTTTCTTTAACATCCCCACAACGCCAATGCAGTGTTTTGTTTACGTGTCACATTACTTCAATTGTAAATTTTATCTCAAAGACGTCTTTCACCTCGTATATCGAGCGCATCTGTCATGTGAAAAATAGTATTACGTATTGAGCAAGGGTGCCCATGAACTTGTATTTAAACTCATGTCTTTATCCATATTTTATTAATAACATGGCGGCATTTACTCTTTTTTCAGGAAAACTGATCGGGCATTATTATGATAAATATGGAAACCCTACTCCAGCATTAGAAGATTATAGAGATAAAATAACAAAAGCTCTAGCAGAACAAAAATCTCAACAGGACCATTTCCAAAAGTTCCCACCATGCAACTCAGAAAATAAACCGGGAGTGTTTCGCCGGTTATGGTGCTCAAATTACAGGTGAACATTGATTTATTCTGTATGAAATGCATATTCATAAAATTAATGTGTTGTAAAAATATTTATTGAATGTGCGTTTCCAGGAAGAAAATATAAGTCTGTTAACATACCCAGAGCTTAGACTAAACCATATCAGCCAATGATTTTCCATCTAAGCGGTTTTCTGATCATTTCCAATTCAAAAGCTAGGATGACTAGTCTTCTGTTAGCTACATTGTATTGTATTGTATTGTAATAGAGCCCTGTCTATTCATCACTATAAAAAGTTAATTGAGGATTGAAAGCAAAATGTGCAATCCAATGGGGAGGGAGTTAACCCTAGCCACTTTTTGGTATTTTACCAAAAAGTGTGAACATGATACATGTATACCACAATACGATTATCATGTGTTGTTGACTTTGATTTCTGATTGTTCGTTTGTGCCGAAAGTGTTTGACTATTTGAAGTGTTCAGGGTTCAAGGCTTTTCATCGCGTCATAAACAAAAGTCACGTTTACTTCAACACAAAGGATGCTCGAATTTCACGTCGTATACTAGATTAATAGAACCTAAATTCACTTTTGAGTAAAAGATAGAATAATATCAGTCAAGAGTGTGATGGATAAAAAAAATCACAAGGGAGGTGCTAGTCGAGGTTAAGTTATTGATTCATTCTACCCGAGACTGATATTTTTCTATCTGGAACTCAAATGTGGTGCCTGATTATTTTTCTATTTATCCGCTATGTTTACAAAAAATGCAGACAACGTGTGTAGGGATACAAAGTGTTCTGGATCAGCATTTCCAGTTAGAATTTTGCAGTACTGATAAAAAAACGAGATCAGTCTATCTCAAGTGCGAGAAAAAGGATTGGCACCCCATTCCTCCTGCTCACATCAAAACGTCATAAAGGACATATCTCTTTACAGAAGTATGGTTAACGCTGTATAATCCATTGTAATGTCGATTTATTTCACTGGAATGAAGATAACTTTATACAAGCGTATTTAACGAACACACTATCAGAAAGTATTTCTATTATATATGTGCATGTTTTCGACAACAAATTGTACCTTGGTACCTTGGTATATTTGACGTCTTAAGAACAAATGAAACAATCTTTGCATAGACTAAATTGTGACTATTTAAGTCAGAATATTTTGGATTATTCAACAGATGAAGGTTTGCAGTCAAATGAATAATTATACCAATTGCGTTATCACCCTAGGAGTCTGTTTTACATGTGTAGCAATGTTATTCTGTGAGCTTGTACTGGCTATTCAAGTTATACATATGTGAGTTCTCAATTTGTGCCGACAGAAGATTGAAGATTTCGTTTCATACATTGCTGTCGAGCTCTTTCATGCAGTCACTAATTTTTTTTTTTTTTTTTTTTTTTTTTTTTTGCAGCGGTGGAATAAAAAGAGACTGGGTAGGAGTTCCACGTCAATATTTTCAACCTGGACTCTCCAAACCAAGATGTGCTTGTGTACGGAACACAGGACCACCTTCCGATGCCGCCTCTCCTGATGGAAAACACAACAATATTGGGGATCTAGGAAATCCAAACGTAAAAGTTTATAATGGTTGTGATGTAAAATCTATTTCTTGTACTTTTAATGAATAAAATTATTATTTTTATTATTTACAATTATCATTTAATAATTGCTACAGAGTTGTTCTGTATTCTGAAGTGTTCCCGTTTCTACAAAAGAGTTTGATTTTATTTTGAAAAGCGTATTATGTCACAATCAACAATTTTTCAGTTATATGGAAGCGACCAGTTTTTAATGGTGAAGGAGAGAACACTTACAATGCACCCGATAAGGTTCCACTGGCCTTCCGCAAGTAAACTGGCAAACTTCCTAACAAAAATCAGCATACGAGGCTTAAACCTGCGCTGACCAAAAGTAAGAGACTTCATGGTTCATGGCGATGCTCTTACAAGTCGGCCGCGGAGATCCCTACAAAAGTCAGACATATAAAGTATCATATAAGTATCAGTAAGCTGGATTGTCTCTCAGAACTGCCGCACATCGTTTTTCTCTTCGCCAGCAAATTCCAAGAAAATTCCATGTACATACCTCTTTAAGGTCAAAATCAAAACAATTTATTTTTGCAAGATTGAAGAAAATGTGTCCTATTTTATTTGATGTAGGCGAGTCTGTTGTCTTCAAACATTTGTAGAATTCCATGTCACAGGAACAATGACTGACAGGTATAAATGTTGGATTGTTCAGAAAGAAACGAGTCTGGAAGGCCTTCACCCTAGGCTTACAAATATCGTGTAATCTGCAACAGGAATCCGTTTGGTGATGAAATCCTGGAGATATAGAAGGAAAGAAAATCTGATTTTGTATACAGAAAAAAAACCCAAAAAATCAAACAAAACCAACGGTCAAGTTCTGTTATTAAATGACTTTAGCTCACCTCATTGAAGTTGCAGTCTTATAATGCACAATGCATGTGTCATAATGACACTTCAAAAATGAATGTTTTGGACTTAGTATTTTTTCAATGCTGTCGTTAGAATGATTGGTTGAGGCTGGTTTAATTCTTGGGGTGTAGAATTGTTGCTGAGAGGTAAGTTTGTAATCTCTGATTACTGTATATTCACGAAAAGTCCACTTCGGACGTCATATAACAAATTTTTAATTTACCATGAAAACGTTTCGGGTCCAAAATGTTGAGAATTCTCACCTAGTATAGCAAATTTGCGACGCTTTTTTAACGTCTCGCACCGTCCTTGTAATGGACCATGGCGTTTTTTGTCAAGACTTACCCGAAAGACTTGTTTTAACACCTAATGCCAGGCGTTTTGGGATCCAACAGTCAGTACATGTCTGTGTTAAAAAGTCCTCGTTCAGTGTATGAGGGAGGAAATACATTTTATAAATTCTAAAGGTTGCATAAATTGATATCAAGAAGTTAAATTGAATTTTTAGAAACTTAAATCTTACTATTAAATGGAAATATGAGTAGCTGTATTTCAATATTTTAAAATTTGTAATTTAGATACAAGTTTAGTTTTAGGTATGAACCAACACACCTGAAATGACAAGTTATTATAACACCTGTTATCATCAACTAAAACTGTAAACAAATTTTGTACATGTGGTACAGATGTAAAGGTGAAAGGATGTACTAAGTTGAATTATAAATTAAGGTGATTTTTGACATACTGTAATATATATTACATGGTTCCTGTATTCTTACTATTTTTATTGTTTTCGCAGATAGTGAATTCCAGAAGAGATAATTATTTCCCTTTAGAGGCCATATTGTAAGACAACATATATTTTTTCCTTAATTAATCAACCAAATTCAGTTAAGTATTCTTGCGTGAAATAAATCCATTTAGCTTCATTATTTTCCAGGTTTGCTCATTAATCCATACACTTAATTTAGATAAAGTTCTGTTTTCATTCCATGTTATCCAATTAAGTTGCTTAAAAAAGTAAACTGAGCAAATTTACCTACAATATGGTCGCTGATTGGGAATATTAGTAATAAAACACTGCTCATGGAAAACTTTCTATTCCGGTGTTTAGAGTCACTGAATGCCGTCATATGTACGAGGGTTGATTGATAGGTGATGTGCCTCGTTATTATCTAAGGATTTGTCTTTTGGGAGACGTATTGCACTATTTATCATTAAAATATCCTCCAGTGTCTATATACTTTTACTAGTGATGTTCAGTGTCTCAAAGAAGTCACTTTCTTGACTGTCCAGAAAGTCTGCCATTGCATATATGGCGTCATCATATGTCTAGAAATGTTTACCAAAAAATGACCTTTTTCAATTTTGTGAATTGATGGAGGTCTGCAGAGTGAGATCAGGAGCCACTTTCACTAAAGGTCGTGACTTTGCCCGCAGGAAGAAAGGTACGACCATTTGTGAAACTCATTTTAGACATAAGTCTAGATTTATGTCTACACGTAAAGTTACGACTTTCAAAGAAGCTGGCCCCAGGTGTGTTACGAGTTGGATGTTGAATCAATTGAAAGCCACAATCATTAGTGGCATCCAACGCAATGACAGACCTGTAAGCATGGATATTGTCCTAGTGAAAAAAAGACACTTTTATTGTGCTTTCCACGGCGTTTGATCTTATTTTTTTTCCTATGAACTGCATGAGAAGTGATGCGTAATGTGTTCCAATGATTCTTTGTCCCTTTTGGAGATAATATAACACAGGAATACCATCAGCATCCCAGAAAATCTAGACCATAACCTTTCCAGCTTGTGGAATACTATTTGCCTTCTTTGTCGGCGGTAAACCAAGGTGCTTCCTCTGTTTAGATTGTTGATTGGCTTATAGGGTGAAATGATGGATCTGTGTACCATCCATAGTCACAAACCGCCACAGAAAGTTAGTAGGATCTGACTCTAAAAGGTTCCGATTAGCGCGTCTGATCAGTTGTCAGCAGTCCTGGTACCCAAGGTAGTAGGAGCTTTCTCATCTCAATATCTTTCATACGAATGGAATGAACTCTTTACTGAGAAACTCCGACGGTGCTGGCTATATATTTGTATATCGGATAAGCAACTGACCAGAGGGTAGCGTCGTGAGATGTTTAGTTAAACAGATCGGTATGTTGCGGTGAAAATGTCACCGCATGAGCATCTTGCTACCAGTACGAAGAAGCCAGATTTTACCAAAATAAATTAATTCGGGACAGATATTTTGGCCTAATATATATGATTAATCGAAGCTAATGCAATATGTATGTAGACTTGCATATGATGTACTGGTTCTCTATTAGGCTATTTATCATGAACAGTTTATATTGGTTCTCATGCCCTCGATTTTGATATCTCCTGATTATCATACTGTTCAAAGTGTTTGTTATTAGATCTGTACTCTTGGTGTTTCTCGTGTTTGTTATTAGATCTGTACTCTTGATGTTTCTCGTGTTTGTTATTAGATCTGTACTCTTGGTGTTTCTCGTGTTTGTTATTAGATCTGTACTCTTGGTGTTTCTCGTGTTTGTTATTAGATCTGTACTCTTGGTGTTTCTCGTGATTTATTGACAAATTAATCAGTAAAGAACTTTAAAAATACGACGAAAGTATATACGAATAGTTTATTGCATTGAGCGGGTACAAAACAGTTTATTTCTTAATATTTCTCCCCGGAATGTGACTTTAAAGTGTCTCTTGATTTCCTATTCACTTGATGTGTTGGATTTACTCACTTTGGACTACTTTTTATCATAATTTATAATTTCTTTTGAAGAAAAAAACCATGGTTCCTGTGTTGCATTTTCAGATATTTTCTAGAACCACTGCCAATTGAAATCGAACAATCATAAAATCTAATTAACCTTCCCCAAACTTCCCAACCTTCTTTTTCCGGTATACAAATTTGCACTAATACTTTTGTACAATAAAGCAATATATGTAAATCTGGACAACTTTAAATA
>BROG01000153.1:227500-237500 GCA_030159075.1 Atrina japonica
TCTCTCTCTGTTTCCTGTATTAATAAACATAGTATTCATATATAAGTTATAACTGAAAGAGACAGGACCGGAAGTAAATAAATCTAAAAACCTATTTGATCACTATCTTATATTTTTATGTTAATTGCGAGAAAATTGCCAGCAGTCATGTTACATAGCCAGGTCTGTGTGCACTGGAGTGTTTCGTTCGGGGTATTCTCACGTTAAAATGTCACAATGAATATTAAATAATTACACTTTAGTCAAAGATCCAAAATAACTATTTTTTCAGTTTTCAAGATCAACTAAATTTTCATGATTTTAAGATATGGGTCAATTTTCTACAAAGTACCCGAGTATTATTTCTTCGTATAATAATGACCACGGGTCACTTTTCTACATTACATGGGTCCAGTGATAATATAAAATGTGTCAAGGTATTGCAGAAGCTATAGCACATTTGCCTCTCGTTGGCGGGACCGGATTTGATGCCAATTATGGTCAAAGTGGTATTTGAGATGGTACGACAGTCGCCAGCTCGGAAACGAGGGTTTTCTCGGGGTACGTTTAAAATTGTATGTATAGCAGCTACATAAATACAAATACAGCGACAAAGACAATTACTGTACCTAAATTTTGATAATGATCATCTGCAATGTTCTCGAAGCCACACCATAGAGTTCCGGGAAATATTCCAGATAGTAACGTTCTCAAGCCCCAGTCGTCTGGTTCTGGATCTACTGGTAACTGTTCGAATGGTGGTCTGTACAAATGGAAGTTGTATCATTCAAGAATAATGTAACATTAACAGAGACATCTACAACGACTCGTCATCATCTTCGGTTCGACATCAGGAATTTGTGCTACCACTGATTTCCCTTTGTCAAAAATGATCAGTTATGTGGCATTAGTACTGTCCTCCTAACAAAATTTCATTATTTTGTTTTAGGATAAAATTTATTATAATACAAAAATTTATTCGAAAAAAAAATAATAAAATTTTGTTAGGATGACAGTACTGTATAGGCTACCTAAATAAAATCGCCCCGGGTTATTTTTGCCCATTATTGACCGAAAACATATTCACCAAGTAATAAATCCACCCTAAATCACCATGGTATCATGTTTGACAATTATTAAGCTGGAAAATTTCGTTTTGTTTTTAGATTCACTCTCTCATCTATAGAAAATGGCGGTATACAATAGAATCTACCTCCACTTTGAGATGGTTGGTTATTTTTCTCGCACCAAAATGTCTTGCCAGTTGGAAATCCGGTCTAAATAAGTTTGACCTATTCAAGTTGCCAAATCACTCACCATTTGTTCATCCACCTCAAATGAATATAAACACATAATTCATCTCCTTTCAAACTGTGGTAAGAATTTTGTGTAAATGACAACGAATTCACAGATTATTTCAAACATTGTAAAATATCAAAACGTAAATATTCTTGATACGCCATTTTTACAAACAATGCAGAAAGCGTGTGTAGGATACAAAATGTTCTGGATCTGTAGGGCTGTACGGCTACTTGAAAAGAAGGGGCGGGGGACTACTCATAATAGCCTACCAGCTTAACACTTATTAAACTTGTATTCATTACTTGAAAAATATTTATTCTGCAAAAATAGACAGATTTCTAAAAATGAAATAATTTTATAATTTTCATACATTGTCAACTACATATTTTATTTATTCATTATTTCCATTTTCTGTTCATATTATAGATCTGTAGACTATTATCTTTTGATAAAACGTAGAAACAACAAGTGGAATAAATAAGTGAATTGATATTCATACCCTTTAACTACTTCCAACCAGTAGTTAACGAATGTATTCGTAATTCCTCTAGTATCATCCTTGTCTGTGTATATTCCACTATAAGCACGTGTTGTGTAATTCTGTTCTATGCATGTCTGATTAATAATCATGGATTCTTCTTCGGTGATATACTCCACGAAATCTGTCCGGTATCGCTGTTCCATTTCGCGGCTTACATTCACATGTGACAACATAGAAAAAATCTGACAGCGTCTATACATCACTTTGTTTTTGTCCAATGGCTTTTTCTGGATCTGAACGTGATACATTTTTGAATTCTTGACATCCTGAAGACGAAAAAGCTCGATTCCCACTGGACAGTCCAGTCCTTTCCGTTTAGCTAAAATGTCTAAGATATCGTCGTACTTGCCCCTACCGAAATGTTTGAAGAATTTCGTACTTACAGTTATAAAAATAACGACTAAAACAGTCGTCTCAAGTTTGAGAGCAATTGTTTTTATAAAATTCAGATTCATATTTCTGTGGACTGATTCAAGACTTAATCTACTTCCGTAACACGTATGACGTTGTTTATAATGACGTCATACGCATTATATGTGAGAATGCAGAATTAACGTGCATTTTCACAACGTAAACATCGTAACGAAATGTTATGCTTTTTTAAAAAAGTATTTAGAACTTTTTATCAAATTCTCTGAATTCATATAAATTCATTCCTTTATCATTCATTAAATCGTATGTGTTAATTTTTTCCTAGGGGGTTGGGTGTAATTCTGGTAGAGGTAAATCGAACCGCTCCCACACCAGCTCTGTCACTCGAATTCGATTTCGGGTAACATAAAATTTAAGTCTTTTAAAATGCTGTGATTGTTTCTTTGATATATGAAGTTAATCACATTTCCGGTACTTCACTGACAAATTGTGACATATTTATACATTGTCATTTTTATCATAAAAAATTCATTCTAATTATCAACCACACAAAATTAAACAAAAAAAACTTCAATCCACCTGATAAACTAATGTATTTTAATGTAATTAAATCTGTTATATAAGTAACCTCCAAAATGTAAGCTTTTAAATGAGTCTAAACATTCAGCATATTACCTAAGAAAATGTGTCTGTCAGCTTCAAAGTTAGAAATATGGCGGCTGATTTGTGCCACCACGACTTTTCACCCTGAAAACTCGCGCTAATTAGCGACTTTTCGCTTGGCGAGGCGAAAAGTCGTTCTTTAAACCATGAAGTCTCTCACCTCTAGGTTCGATCCAAGCTGGATCCAAAGCTGATTTTTTTGGAGAAAGTTTTCCAGTTCAAATGCGGAAGGCCGATGGATTTCAGGAATATTTCGTGACCGTGTTCTGTCCTGCATCACTAAACACTGACTGTCATCAAATGACAGAAAAGTCGTCGAGTGTCGCATAAAAAAAATGTGGTTTGGTCGTTTTTCCAATTTATAAAATAATAATCTTTGTTATAGTTACACAATGGTGCTAGAAAAGATAAATTTCATCTCACTTCTTACGATAACTAACCGTAATCGGAAGTACGACATATAAGTATTTATTTACATATCAATAATGTTCGCAGATATTACGTGTAGATCTGCAGGTTAAATAGTGAGAATATTTGATATACTCGGCGTGTTATGATTTCTTAGAATTTTCAAAATTGACTATTTAAAAAATTCTTTATTAGATATTAATAATTACTGTAAATTACTGTTTGGGAAATTCAAGTATGACATAAGAACGCTATTCAAACACCCTCCATGTTTTGTGAATTGTATAAAATATAAAAAAAAGTTATTCATATACACTTTATATGATAAGGATATTCCAAGTGTTTCTCTGTTTAGCGTCCGCTGATAGATATGTTTTGAGATCATAAAACAAAATAAAAACCACAAACATCTAGGGTGAAAATTGGAACATAGCCCTCAAATAAACAGATATTTACATCCTTCTGAAAACTAACATTTCATAGTTTATTTATTAGTATGTGCCAAAGATATGGTATTGTAAGTTTAATATATTTAGATTAAATCTGCAAGAAATTTCAATTGTTCTTATAAAATTGTCTCGTTTTTTGTCTGTGGTTTTTTCTGAAAGAAAGAAACGTTTTGATGGTGGACTCTAAAAGCAACTTGGAATGGCCTAATAGCAACAACATCAACAGCTGCAGCTACTACTACTACTACTACTACTACTACTACTACTACTACTGTATCTACTGCTACTAGCAGTTTCTATTACTACAGTCGCTGCTGCTGCTGCTACTACTACTACTACAGCTGCTGCTGCTACTGCTCCTACTACTACTACTATTACACCTACTTCTACTACTACTACTACTACTACTACTACTACTACTACTACTACTACTACAGCTACTACTACTACTACTACTACTACTACTACTACTACTACTACTACTACTACTACTACTACTACTACTACTACTACTACTACTTCTACACCTACTACTACTACTACTACTACTACTACTACTACTATTACTACTACTACTACTACTACTACTACTACTACTGTGGTGATACATTGGATGTGTTTCTTTCAAAGCTCCCCCCATTATCAAGGTTTAGCTACATATAAGGTTTGAAAACCTAGCTCCTTAAGCCTTTCTATTATTGACTAAACTCCAATATACCTTTGACCTTGAAACTGGAACTGTTCAAGGTCTAGGTCAAAAACATAATTGTTAGGATAAGTTGAAAGACCTAACTCGCAGTATTATTATCAAAACGTGACCGCAATATACATTTGGACTCTAATCGTTCAAGTTCAAGGTCTAAAACAAATGCTGCAGTGGATGGCCCTTATCAAGATCTTGACATGGGACGTTTCAAAGGAGTATCAAAGGAGTCTTTTCGCAATGCAGCCAAATGCAAGAGCTAAACAAAAGTGATGACGCAGGCAGACTGGCGACGTCATTTCATAGACCGAATGTTGCTTCTCCGATAAAGTGTTCAAACATATCTCTTTCTTGCAATTTCAAGTAAGGACATGAGAAGAAATTATGCCGTAATGCAGATACAAATGAGACAATTTTTATAGCTATCTAGCATATTATAGAGTATTGATAGAATATTACAACATTACATGAACTAAAAACTATGAAGTACCGGTGAAGCATAAAAAAACAGTGTATATTGTGGAACAAAAATTTCAAGTAGAACAGTAACATAACTCAATAGTACTCGGATGTTGGCTATGCTATCATAAAAGTTCAATCTTTCTGCTTCCTAGTATGTGGGAAAAAGTAACTTTTGTCATCATTAAATGACAAATAACGCAAATGAATGACTTCTCTGGGTATTTAATATTTCTCTTGTACGATGCATTCATATCTATAAGTAAAGGTATTTACCCGTTTGACATTTGAGGGAACTAATACAAAATTGATTTGATTCCCTTCGTTATTGAGTCCCTAAAAGACGTCGTATCATTTTGATGAACCGCATTACAGTTTGTGCCTTCTATTTAGCTGTGATTTATAAATATGAAAATCACAGATACCAAAGTAATAATCTTCAGGATGTCCTGGATACAGTATACATATCTGGTGAATATTGGAAATCTAGAGGTGGGATCAGCATCCCATGTCGACTGGTCACACCCGCTGAGAGTCCACAGTCAAATTCAAATGAAATCAATTTTAGTCAATATATTAGTGTTTACTTTTTTTCTGAGAGAGCGCATCATGCCAATGACAAATCAAATACTCTTTTATGTGCTCACACTGAAAACATATGATGTACGTAAAAATTGACAAATCTCATAATATAATCATATTTTCAAAATAGTCTACATTTTTGGATCGTTTCCCACCAATATTGTGGTCTCCGTGGGTGAGTGGTTAGAGCATTGCGCTTTTGAAGATTGTAGTCTCTCATTTCCTGTCGGCGTAGATTTGACCCCCCCCCCTATGGAACCTAAGCTGACTTTGTGATAAAGTTTGTCGGTTTATTTTGCAAACATCCAGTGGTTTCTTCCTGAGTACAATGTAAACGGGTTCTCTCCTCTACCACTAAAAATTGGCCTCCACCATATCATTGAAAAATTGTTGATTGTTATGACTTAAAAAATTGACAGTATGTTGTCTGTTCTCCTTATATTAGTTCAAACTAAACAAACTATCTTCTCTTGTTTTATATATACCTAACAAAACATAATATTTAAGGACCCATTAGAATATTTATAGAAAATGATAAATCTTAGTCCGTTTTGAAAGTTTTTTGATGACGTTGCTATTTTTCTCATCTAAGATGAACATCATATAAGTTGCGCGACATACTTAGCTGTGCAAATATTATATACAAAATGGTACACATGTATCAATTCAAAATAATTTAAAATCATTAACATTATATGACATTTTTATAAATGAAATATAATTATAGTTTACAGGTAAAAACAACCACCATAATGAAAATAGCACCTAAAACAAGTATGCATATAGTCCACGCATATACCTGAAACTTGTCAGACATGTTATATCTAACGCAATAGACCTCGGAGAACTATTAATTGTTCATGCAAGTCATTGACTGTTGTGTGAAAAAGTACCTGACCTATACGAGTAACCTCGTTAACTGTTGAATACTTACTGATGTTAATCGGTCCATATAAGAATACCACTTACGTGATAAATGACGTTACTGCGCATGCTGTACAACGACACAGTCAATGTAGTGTCTTCTGTTTCTGTTTAGAACTATTCGGACATTATATATTGGAACTACATATTAATTCACAGATGGAGTTTAGAAAGATTGCATGAGAGGGACTTATTGTTTTCAAGGAGAACATTAACTGCAAGCATGTTCGGGTTACCCGTTCTTCTGCCACATGTACTGGACTCAACTATGGTGTTGGTTTTTATTATTATATTTCTCACCGTACTTTTAATAAAGTGGACTCCAATAACAGACATTCCGGGTCCATTTGCGTTCCCCTTGATTGGCAATTATCCACAGTTAATGCAGACAAAATTAGTGAACAGAGTACAGTTTCTAGAAGGATTAATGAAAAAATATGGAAAAGTGTTCCGAGTATACTTCGGTTCTCATATGATGGTTATAGTGTGTGGTTATGATAACTTATATAATACTTTTATCAAAAATGGCGAAGTGTTTGCTGACCGTCCGAGTTGGATGCCGGGCGTTAAATATCGACAGGAAGGTGAGGTCTAACATTTTTGTTTTTACATTTATATATACATACAGCTGTATAATTCTACATACATATTTGTACATTTGTTGCAAAGTGGATGAACATAGTCTTCGAAACACGTATGCAAAAATTTATAATCGTACAGATGTTTTACTTTTTCTCATGTATCTGTTGACAAATTATAGAGAGTATTTATAATGTGTAGATATGTCTTGTAAGAGTTAATTACCACCCAATCCCATATATAGTACGACAATGCACCTTTAGCAGTTCTCCAGTAACTCAAATGAAATCAAATACCTAATCCATACTCGAGATGAAAGATGCCGTTCCTCGATCCAAGTGTATCTTTCTGTACCGTCAGCTCTACGATATTTTGTTCACTTTAATTCATTATAGATGAAGTATAAAGGGTAAGGCATTTGAGCAATTTTTCATATACCGTGAATCTAAAGGAGGATTTGTCAAACGTTTACTTATTTTCTTTCTGAATTATCAAGCTTGAATCGAATTTGTTTTATGAAATGTTAATGTTGATGGGAGAACGTTACAAAATGGCTTCTTCCTTTATAAACTCTAACACCTACATTAAAACATGGAGAAATGATTGACTGACCATAGCTGACCTGTCCTCATTACCTGTATTTCTCTGTGTCAGCACACATAATTATCTCAGTCTATTGAAATTGACACAGTACAAACAATTAAATAAAAGTAACAAATTTAGTGGTGTAAATGCTGAAATTATTTGGATAGTTATTGCTTTATTAAACTGTGTACTATTTATAATGCATATTTTAGTATCACATCACGAACACAATTGAAATAACCCTTTAATCAGTTTCAGGCTTATTGGATAATTATGATCAACATCATGTTTTAGTGTGGTAACATGTTTTATCTCTATTATTTCAAGTGGGTGTTATGAATCATAAATGATGTAGTGCGAAGTTTCAACAATCAGTTATAAATTTGTATTTAGATTTTTATGAAATTGAAAGAAAGAATCACATGATCTATATATGTCAGTGCGATATATCCAATTAAAGTAGAAATTAACAGCATCAAGAACAGATTTCAATTATATACGAAGTACAGAGTCTAGTTAGTATTCTGTCTATCGAAATGACTGTGATAATTGTTTAGAACAGGGTATTTCCTTGATAAAAATAACTTGTAACTGAGAAAAGCAGTAAGATTTCTTTCTTGAATAAATTAAAACACCTACCACTGTACGGCAAATTAACTAAGATATATTTTGCAAAGTAGTAGTAGTAGTAGTAGTAACAGTAGCGGTATTGTTAGCAGTAATAGTAGTAGTAGTAGTAGTAGTAGTAGTAGTAGTAGTGTTAGTAGTAGAAGTAGTAGGCGCTGATTTCCCTTACTAAAATGAAAAATTGTTACAAAGCTTTTGCATAAGTGGTAAGACATACGCTCCATCCATTTACATTCTTTTTACTTATAACTATTCATACTTCATAACACACAAATTATTTGATGGAGGGACGAAATATTAATTGAAAACATTGTGATGTTTGTTCGAAACTTGACTTTAACTTGAAACCACAAGAACTTCATGGTAACCACTGTTCAAATTCTTATAATATTTTTGAATGTCATTATTGTTAGACCGTCTACGTCGATTATGCCCCGACTTTTGTCACACAGCTAAATATGGGTTTGTGAACATTGTTTGAGCCCACAGCTAGGTCTGAATTTGACTATAGACTAGTGATAGGCTCATCGTCCTAGTCAATTGTGACTAGGATTGTGCCCTAGACTTACTTTGACTAGACTGGTGGCAGACTGACAGTATCTGTCGACTTGGTATATCAATTTCATTTATATGACTGAGATTTGAGTCTGGCGACGGAACTTCCTATCAGTTTTAAAGGGGCATTAGCTGTATTTACCAAACTTTGTTTTGATTTTGTGTATTTTTACAACTTGTACTTGATGTACAATAACAAATAAGAGCTTTGCACAGGCATACAAAATATTATATTTCTATATATTCTGTGAAAATAAGGTCAGGTCCAGTGTGGTATTCATATACAAATAGTAAAGTTGGGTTAATCAATTGCAATATGTAAAGTAAATGGAAATGTTTTTAGATTTTAGCGCATTAAATTCATTTTGTATAAAGAAACCAAAGAGACTCTTAAAACATACGACAGCGGGTTATTTAGTTGAACGCCAAATTACTGAAATGTATCTGGCAGAGAAAAATGTGCGGACAAACCGGGAATCGAACCCAGAACCTTCCGAACACTTGCAGGGCGCTTTTACCAATTGTGCTATGGGAGCTATCTATATATTCTCGAAACCGGAAATAACATTGGGGAACATTTTTCTAGAATCACGCAACTGGCGATAATAAAATCAGGATTTTAACGGTAATCCGGGCTAACTCGAAAGTTCCCTATTGAAAAAGTGTCAAACCTGGGTTTCTCAAGCAATTTTCACAAAATATATAGGAATGTTAAGAATTTTTAGGCCAATGTATATCTCTTTTTTGTTATTGTATATCAATCTAAGAAGTTAAAAGGGGAACATTTAAAAACCAGCTAATGCTCCTTTAAAAGAATCTTTATTTAAACTGATTCCATCCCATGGGAAGGCCTACGATCTATCCCTGATGTTTGATGTATTAATGCGGTCGTTTTGTTTCCCACCATATAGCGTTTAGTCCGACATTAATTTGTATTCGAATTGTATATTATGTTTGAATATATTATCTCTATAGCCATGAGTGCAAATTTATATATCAGAACGTTTATTAAAATACTTTACAGGACTCATTTTTCAAAATGGTGAAAAATGGAAGAAAACTCGACGGTTTACGATGCAGTCGATGCGAGATTTAGGAGTTGGAAGAAAATCGTTAGAAGAAGTAATTCAAGACGAAATTTGTAGCGTTGATGCCATTTTAGAGAAAACAAAAGGCCAAGCAATTGATGTCAAGGACATTATGACGGCGGCCATCAGTAACGTTATACACAATGTTGTTTTAGGGACAAGGTAACCATCATACTAGCCACAA
>BROG01000153.1:245000-402500 GCA_030159075.1 Atrina japonica
CTGAGTTATCGTCTGATCATTATGAAAAACCACCATTGCCACTATTATGGTAATAATGGTGTATAGAATTACGGCTATTTTAATCAACTGTTTTGTATTGTTGCTAGGAAACATTTTAGAGCATCAGCACATAATTGCTTGTTGTGAAACTGATTTTTCCAATTTTTTTACAAAACTGATTCAGGCTTGACTGTGGATGCAAACGATTTAAAAATGATAAAATGTACAACATAATAACACAGGTATGTGCTACCTTAATGGTGAAAAAGGATGAAAATGGCTCATGTGTAGGGGTTTAATGGGGAAAACAAGAATTTAACATTGCAGCAAGATTTTGAAAACGGAGGAAATCCTCCAATTGGAGAAAATTTATCATCCATGATAACGATGGAATGAATGCAGAGATGGTGGATAAGTAATATGTATTAGAATTATGTTGGGTTACTATCTGGTTCGATTGTTTGTGAAAGATGTTTTATGTCATAATGTAGGGAATGGAAATAACCATACAATGAATGCAGAGGTATATAAACAGTTTTAAACCCATGCCATACTTTTCAACACACCCTGACAATATACAACACACCCTGACAAAATACAACACACCCTGACAAAATACAACGCACCCTGACAAAATACAACACACCCTGACAAAATACTACAGTGAATTATATGTCGTAATAAATTACACTCTAGGTGATACCGTTATCGTGTTTTCAATTTTTTTTTTATTTACCAAGGGTTAAACATAATATTTTACTACGTGTATAATACAAAAATCAGAATTTTGATTATAGTAAATACATTGATTCGCTATAGTTATTATACTTAACTGTACTAACTTTTGTACATCAAAGTGTTACTATCGGCTTTCATTTATAATAGTAATATCTTATATTTTTGATAATAATTATGTTGATTTACTATAGATAAAACGTGGAAATACTTTAATAAAAAACGTTACTATAGGTAAAACATTGAGTAAAAACGTTAAGTAACTAAAGGAAAAACTTTGAGTTACTAGAAAAAAAAAACGTTGAGATAATACAGGAAACGTCGAGTTACTATAGTAAAACGTTAAGTAACTAGAGAAAAAACGTTGAGTTACTAGAATAAAACGTTAAATTACTAGAGAAAACAACGTTGAGTTACTAGAGTAAAGCGTTGAGTTACTAGAGGAAATACTTTGAGTTACTATAGTAAACACATTGAGTTACTTGAGGAAAAACGTTAAGCTATTTACCACATAGCAAAAACATTCATTTGCTATAGTAACTATATATATATATATATATATATATATATATATATATATATATATATATATATATATATATATATATATATATATATATATATATATATGTATATTGAAGATCAATAGTAAATTAATGTTACTGTCTTAAACTTTATTTCCTACAAAAACTAACTATAGTATTTTATTCGGAGTCTAAAATTTTTATTTTTATTTTTAATATTTTACATGATATATAGTACTTATACTCAATTTACAAATTGTAGGTTGTTGGTAGTGGCAGAATGGTTTCTACTGCCGACAAACCACAGCTTCCATACGTAGAGGCCACAATGCTGGAGATACAAAGAATGGCAAACTGCAGTAAGTATACTTAGGTCGTAAGTGCTTATATAAACAACTGTTACCGATATTTTTCACTTATATATAAATCTTACAAGAGCAATGCGTCATATTTAGACATTTAGTCATTGCATTTTGTATTATATGGTATGGTTATCGTGTCACTTTACATCAGATTTAGGTCTGGCAGACGATTCAGTCACCACATCTTATTATTATTGGGGGGGGGGGGGGTTGACTAAAATTCAAACATTCTGTTTGGGAGTTGAATCAAAATATCGTCACGGCGTTCGGGTTCAGAGTATATCATGTGATTCAGTGCAAAATATTTTGTCAATTTTTCTGAAAATCTCATAAATTTGACCCAATGTTTTGTATATGCATGATAAAAATAAAAAAGTTCCGTAGTCAGTCATGTTTAGAACTTTTACGAACGACTAAAATATGTAGCCAAATCTGTAAAATAAAAGTTCAGCTTGAGTATTAAGTGAATCTGTGAAACCTAGGTCACGTGTTACTGTAGTTGTGGTGTATGTATTTTTGTTATTTTATTGTTGTCAACGGAATGAGCAAAGGTATAGTAAAATCCATATAACCTGGCGGAATGGAGTCTTGTGAACCCTATCTTGACCTGGACAAGTTTAAATTTTAGGTAATACAGCATAACTTTAAATTACATTGACTTCAGCCATCGTCCATACTTGTTACCATACATAAAAGAGTATCCAGTGAGGAATAAAATATTTTCCCGTGCAGCTTGTCATTATAGAAAAGAGGGTAGAATCATGCGTATGATACTCAAAAGGTTACTCAACCCCACCATCTTTTGTGAATCGGACAATAGACTGACGAGTTCTATCCCCTGGTTTTCTGTGCCTTGCAATCTTGAGACAGAACTCATCAGCTTAGATTTCAGTGAGCTTCAATCTCCCGCTTATTAATGGAAAAAAAATTAAAGACATTACATTAATGTGTGATGTCATTCGACCAAAGAAGTACCTACAGGGTTTTAGCTGCACTGGCATGACCCCAGGTGATAGAAAAGAAGCCCCACGTAGAATATCATGAACAGCCATGTAAAATTAAATGTACATACATTACATACAAACGATATCCCTGTACTTACTCGAGAAATGATGGTTTTATCGGATTTTCCCTTTTGAATCAATATTGTGGGGATGACTTTTAACATTAAGCTGGTAGGGAAGTTTCTAAAAGGATATATTTAATACAACACTGTTTAAACAATTATTATATATAATCATATATAAATATATATATTTCAGCTTTGGGAACACTTCCTCACTCTGCAACGAAAGACACAACAATAGGTGGATACCACGTACCGAAAGGTGCCATAGTTATCGGATTTCTTAATTCTGCACATTTTGACCCAAAATATTGGGATGATCCTCGGTCATTCAAACCAGAGAGATTCCTCGGTGAGGACGGCAAGTTGGTGAAGAAAGAACAAATGATGCCGTTTTCATTGGGTAAGAAGCACGATTATTTTATATCTTTTTGTTTGAATGTATTAAAAGTGATTTATGCAGTTGAACAATTTATTCAAGTCACAACAAACAAAATTATTTTGTATGTGTTTATGTAAGCTATATTGTAAATGCAAACTTTAAGTAAATGCAGGAAATTTGTGATGTATTTCAAGTCTTAAAAGTACCGTCTTACACTTTGGCCATTCTATTTAATTCTCTGGCTGTTTCTTCTTCTACTACTACAACAACAACAACTACTACTACTACTAGTTCTAGAGTCTACCACTACTACTACTACAACTACTACTACAACAACAACTACTATAACAACAACTACTACTACTACTACTACTACTATTAGAGCCCCTGTTTTGCTTTACTACTCTTCTGTCACAACTTAAACTCTGAACTACTTTGGCTACCACCGCTTGTATCACTAATACTACTAATACTATATCCCAGTTGTACGAGTTTACTGTACATTAACACGTTATGTCAGCGTATAGGCTCTGCATTCACAATTTCAGTGCGATTTTACAGATTCCAACTTCTGAGAATTGCAAATATGTGCGAACGACATAAATGAAAAATCAATTTTCCTCTTCCACCAATAAAGGGCCCTGAACAACAACTATTACTATTTCTACTACTACTTCTACTACTCAGCTGTTGATACTGCTGATGCTGCTGTTTTAACTACTAAAACTTCTATGACTACTACTTTACTACTGCTGCCATTATTACTACTTCTATTTCTACTACTACTTCTACTACTGCACCTTCTGATTTCACTACAACTAACACCTATACTGTTTATTTTATTTTAACTACTAAAAACGTCACTGGTGTCACGTGTAATATTCTACATCGTTTTGCTTTGTCATTGTAGGACCAAGAGTATGTCTGGGTGAATCACTTGCTAAAATGGATATCTTTTTGATGCTAGCTTCCCTAATGCAGAGGTATACATTCACCAAAGCCTCTGAATCGGATGTTTTAGATTTCGTCGGGCAAACTGGCATCACCACAAGACCCCCTCCATATAAGTTACGTGCCATTCGAAGATCATAGTAGTTCATGTACATCAAACAGACTTAAACATTGTCTGTGTTGTTCTCTCTTCACTGCGGTTAGAAGAACTGATAGCTTGTGCAATTCTTTTCATTGACGTCATTGACATACTAAAAAATGTTGTCGACATCCTTTGGTGACTAGTTTCATAATGCTGAAATGATATGTGCATGTACATAGCTTATGTGATATACTGTGAAAGAAATTATATAAAGCCTATATCAGTGTGCTTAAGGGTCTATCTAAGCAGTTCACATAGTCGTGTTGAAGGTATTATGCATCAACACAATCACAATTTGTCACCTTCATAGATTTTTTTTTTCATATCCTTGCTTGAATCAGCCAAAAACAACGACTGTTTTGTCTTTATATTACTTTGCAGTCAGTACAACACCTTTAACTTGTTCACCCCTGAAGACAGATTTGGACTGGTCTAAGTCGCCCATTGTTATTCAGGGGTTGATGAGTTAAAGATATGGTATAAATGCTAACTATTATATCTACGTTTGCTTCATATATTCATTTTTATGGTTGCAGACTCAGTTCCCTCAAGGAGTTTGTATTGTATTTTATCTGGTTTAATATAAATGTCTAGTATTTGATATCATCTACATGCGATAGGTCCTTCGGAGGCGGGTGGGTTGGGCCGACACCATCCGCTATAATTTGACAGTGCATGCTTCAAATTGAATTGTTATTACAAACAAATATTTACATCTGCCCTTCTTTAATATAGTAGGCGCTTGCTGTGACCATTTAAACATGAAGCAGTGTAAAAAGGTTATGCCGATCAATATATTACCACAGATATGACTGCGGACTACCTTTATTTGCAAACAAATCACGTTTCAGTAATATTGCATCACCAGTAAGCACATTATTATATTATTCATGAGTGGCCATCGTTCCGAAAGTTCCGTCAGATCATATAACAAGTCTTGTTCTGATAAACAAAAGAAATCTCTTTCTGAAACACTGTCTTCTCTGGCGTGTGACGAGTCAATAACCAACAGGTCCATGTCACACAGTAGGCCTACCAGTCCCACGTGTACCGATTTTTTGTGCCTTAAAGTTGCAGTTGTGGACTATACTTTCCTCCTTCGCAAACCGTCACACGACCAGATGACGTTCAACAACCAAATCATGCACATCCCATCATTCTATTGTATTATGATTGCTTATATAGCCATTTGATGTATTGTGCTTAATAGATGCTTATAATTAAATTTCATAAGATTATCGTTTTTTTTTCAACATGAGGTATTTCTATTAACTGATTCACTTTCAACCTCGATTGAAACACACGTGATGAAAAGGCGGAAACTCGTCTAAGACTTGTGTGAATTTATATAGACTAATATATACTCCCATGCAAAGATACATAATTCAGGCATTTTAGGGTGCTTACCCTTGGTATAATCACATTCTTACTTGATTTACCAGGGATTTTACCAAAGAGTGAGATCATGAAAAATATTTAACATGATTATCCTAACTTTTTGTAAAATTCCTGAAAATCAAAAAGTGAGAATGCGATATTTGCAAAGGACAGGCACTGGCATTGTTGTGTGTAAGTTACGAAAATCCTACATAAACCTGGGGCTCGTTTTACAAAAAAGTCTTAAGTCCTAAATAATTAGTCTTAGTTCTAATTGTAATTGGACTGACCAATAAGTGATGCGGTGCCATGGTACAAGTAGTTAGGATTAAAAGTTAGGATTTAGGACTTAATACCTTTCGTAAAACGGACCACAGGCTCACAAGTTGAAAATTTATAAGTAAAAGAAGAATAACTGATTCTGAGAATTTATTATTTTCTGCTTTTTGAAAACATTGCTCTCTCTCTCTCTCTCTCTCTCTCTCTCTCTCTCTCTCTCTCTCTCTCTCTCTCTCTCTCTCTCTCTCTCTCTCTCTCTCTCTCTCTCTGTGCATGCGTGTATTTATTTTCTTTAGTGTAACAATACAATTTTCTCCTTTTCCTGAATCTCTTCAATATGTTAAATGGCAGACCTGCACCGATATATTTACATTGATTTCAGTATACCCAAAAAGTATTTTCAGTTAAAGCATTATTGGCAGCGCAGTCATCCCTTTTAAAACAAGATAATACTTACTAGGTGCTCTTAAATCTAGAAATATGTGAATGTGAAATAATACTTTGTCTATCGATATCGAAAGTAATTCGACTTGTTGCACGAAATGAATCAGAATGCATATTCAAAAATAATATATATATATATATATATATATATATATATATATATATATATATATATATATATATATATATATATATATAGTCAAACACACTTATATTGACTTCATTTATATTGAAATCCAGGTTTATTTGAAATGATTTTGATACTTATATATATATATGGATAACTTCAATATAATCGGAATTTCGAGTCATCCGAGTGCGAAATAACGGGATTCCAATTCAATATATACATATTTGTCACAATACAGCTTATCTTTTACAATGAATTATAATCGTTCACACTGTATCATGAAAATCTCGTGGGATTCGGAAATTCAAAAGTACATTTCTTTTCAAACAATATACAGAAATGCACTATGCCATCCAATGGATAGCATCTTACTTTAATGAAAACGTATATAGGCTATACACTTTGTAGAGAATATAGATCGATGGAATATCAAATGAGAAGGTTTGCTACAGTTTTTAGTTACATTCGCTATCGGGTTCAGGAATTCTTCTGTCGACAGATTCTTGAACGCATTCCAGATATGTGCACTATACTAACGACTGGAATTAAATTTGTTTCTGATTTAGAGCACATATTTTATTGATTATTGGATAAGGAAGCTAATGTACATGTCTGTATCGTAATCTGCAGATATTTTATTCATTCGCTTTCCTGTTATTGAACAGCGAGTGTAATGCAGTATGTACATTTATTAAATACAATTTTATGTTTTCTTGTCTCATTGGACAGTTTGAGTTAATATTAGGCCTATCCAAGTTTTCTTCTGTGTTTATCCTCCGCTAATAAATAGGTTTTGAGATCACGAAACAGAAATAAAATAACACAAACATATCGGGAAAATACATGTATTAGGAACATAGACCTAAAATGAAAAGTTCAATATGAACATTTATGGTTTATCATTGTGAAAACTGACATTTCATAAGTTATTTATTAGTACATGTATATGGCAAATATATGATTTTTATAAGTTTAATTTTGCCGTGCCACAGTAGGTGTCGGCACGTAAAAGAACCCTCACTGCTCAATGGCCGTAAGTGCCGAGCATAGGTCAAAATTTGAAGCCCTTCACTGGCATTCGGTGATGTTTTCATATGAGTGAAAGATTCTTGAGTGGAACGTTAAACAATAATAAAAGAAAAGAAAGTTTAATTTTGTTTTTCTTTTGTAAACACTTAAGGAAAATAATTCTTAAATGTGCATCAAACTGCATTTGTTCTCCTCAAAATGTCTTGTGTTTTCTGTCGTTTTGCATTTTTAGTCCTGATTAAAAAATAGGTTTTTGATTTTAAACTCTAAACATAAAAAAAAACTTGGAATGGCCTTACCGATCCAATCAGATTTCGAGCGCCATTTAATATTTTCCATAGTACGTGGTTAAATGAGCTAAGAAGGTTAGATTACATCCACGTGTATTACAAAGTTAATTCGACTCTGTCTCTTTTAATATTATATAACCTAATACACGGTGACTGTGATCTAAATTTTACGTGATACAATCTATTGCATAATTATAAAGATAGCGCAACTCGGCGACATGTATTGAAGAAGCTTGCGTTGATTGTACAAACTTTGTCTTGTTACGTATATATAAGTGTATATTACGTAGGAATTATAGATGTGATTTCAAATTCAAATCTTAAACATTGTGTAATTATATAGTACGTTATCTTTTTAATCAAATGCCTCCGGGATGCATAAAGTCAAGACGTAACAATTTTTACTATATTCGCTTTATGCCTCAGTATACAATTTTTCAGTTTTTCCAGCGCATCCAGTTTTGAATGGCCGAGGGTAGAACCCGGTTACACTGAACTCGGTTAAAATGCAATCGGAAAGAGACCACCCACACCGGAGTTTCGGCTGCAAGTATTGTAGTGCGAAGTAGCGCTGACGTGTAAATTTCAACTCGACGTTTTAGGTAGTATCTATGAGAAACTTCTTCCCGCATTTGTATTTCGCGGCACTTAGTACACATTTAAGTGCACATACAATTTTAGATAAACAAAAGACTTGATAACAGGACAAACTTGTTTATGAAGATTAGAAGTTCGTATACCTTTAATGCCCAAATTGTATTTATATAAATCAACAGAAAACTTGTATCATTTATCTCCCGCTGCATTTGGCATGGATCTCTTTTTACATTAATCTGAAATTTACACATACGACCATTCTTGTTATACTTAGATAACTACATGTGATCACGGAATTTTAATTTTAGTTCATTTTCCATGATCCGAATTTACTTGACACCCTACTGTAAATAATTACTTTCAAGCCTACATTTTTTTATTTGGATCATCTCCCTTGACACGTGAGACATAATCCAAATAAATGAAATCATCAGCACATATATAATACGCACTAGATCTACTTTGGTGTTATTTGTTCTCGTCTGATGCACCAATAATCTTTTTCATTGATTTGGAGACAATATCAGCAGTTAGTGAATTGCCGAAAAAATTACCTGCACTATGGGCTAGTAAAATAGTGCATGGGAAATGCAGTTGTCACACGTCAATATTTGTTTTGAATGTTATTTTTCAGTTATATGATGGCGGCAACTTAACAATTTTTTCAGTCATATGGTGGCGTCCAGTCTTTAAGAGTCTAGGGGAGACCAACGGCCTTCCGCAAATAAACTGACAAACTTTCTCACAAAATCAGCTTAGGTTCCAGCAGGGTTCGAAACTGCGCTGATCATAATTGATTACATTTATGTTTAAAATGGCGATATTCTAACCATACTTATCTATACACGGGTCTATGGTTTCAATCTTACAAAAAGGATATACCGGTACGCCTATTTGATTGAAACCCCCCCCCCCTTTTTTTACTCGCGCACTTTGTTAGGATGTACATATAAACTGTATTATCTCACTTGTTGGGATTCTTTTGATGTGCTGAGTGCCCTTTCAGAGTGATCTCCCTTTTAATGTCACGCCAAAGTCCTTGCTTGTTTGTGTGTTGTTGTTTAACGCCACTTTCAACGATATTTCAGTCCTTGCAGCCAAAATGGAAAAAAAAATGTTTGACCGTACGGTATGGGTTAACATCTCAATCAAGAATCTTTCACTCATATGGAGACTTCTCGGTACTTTATAAACGCGCTGTAGTCGAAGAAAAAACCACAATCCAATAACTAAAAAAGTTTAATAGAAGTTATCCAAAGTACCATTGATAAGGAAAACCGGTTACTCTTACATGGACTTGGCAATACATTAAGGTTTAGAAATTGCCCTTGTATGACACCATCTCTGCATTTCAGAAACATTTATATTTTTAAATTCCAACTCAAATTTTAACAGAAACGATTGTCATGGGCATTAGTTTTGGCCTATTTTGCAATACTATTAACTTTGGTATCGTGTATAGAATATTTATGACAGAGGCGGAGACAGACAAAACTGTCAAAATTCAAAACAAAATTTTATGCTCCTTCGTTCTCTGGGACGTAAAACTGACTTTCACTAAATTACTGATGGAACAGTGGCTACCAGCAGCCAGGTCTGCTTTGATTCCAATCAATTATTTCTCTTCCACATATACACATAATATTTCTATTTTACAAATTATGATTTGATAAAACAAATTTAGATAATCTTCATTTGAAGGACCACCTCAGTAAGCTGGAGAAGTATAAATTTTTGTTTTGATTATTTGATTCTTTGTTATGTAATGCAAGGCAATATGTTTTACCTGTACAACCTATATTTGGAAATTAGACCGCATTCTTTTAGTTTTTGACTGTATCCGGATGTGCCACTTTACATTGGTAGACCTGTAGCACTTTGAAATCCAAATCATTGTACAGACTTTCCTAGATCTACCTTGAAAAAAAATCGTGTGGGAGATTTTTCAATCTCATGGGGGAGACTCTAAATATGAGTAAGAATTAATAGTAATATTTAAATTTTTCATGGGGAGGGGGGAGATATGCATTTTTCTTGAAGAAATTATTCAAATTTTACAAAGAAAATAGGGAGTCATACTTGGCAAGTATGATTGTATATGCATTTGCAAGTAGTTTTGGGCCCGAAATCGCCAAATTTACTTAGTATTCCAGCTCAGTTAGACTAACTTATCATGAATTTAAGGTAAAAACACGCATTTTCTCTGTAACTGGATATGTTTGTTTATTGATGGCATACAGTTGTAAAGAATAAAAGTATTGCTTATTTGAAGAAAACTTTACAGATATGTCGAAAATTGTTGGAATATGTACTCAAATTTTGAGTACCGTACTCCAGGTATTCATTTTTTACATGAAAATCCTAAGTATCATGTAAATTTGGCGATTTTGGGCCTTGATGCCCTCCATTTTTACAGACTATTGTCGGTTTTCTAACTATTGTGTATCCATGCAATTAACCCAATCTAGCAAATTTTTATTATCAGAAAGATGTTAAGATAATCAATAGGAATTAGATTTACTACTATAGTGATATTTGAGGATATCATGGATATTTTTCCCATGGAACAATTCATTTATGAAATATTTGAGAGAAAAAAAACACTTTCTGGATTTATAGCGATTGTTTGATACATAGATCCATCATATTTTCAAACAAGTTACAAATGTATTTTGCAAACCACTAAATATTAAAAATAAAAAAATAAAAAAAATAACTAATACAAATAAAAAAAAATAAAATTATCAGTGGAACAGTAGTAGCCTACATTGTTTGATTCAGTTTCTAGATCATACCCAATACTTTTAAATGGTTGTGACTTTCCCTTCAACAAGAACTCGGCATAAACACTCGGATCATTTTCTTGTTTATTTTTTAATAAATCGCTAGAACACAAGAATTTTCTGCCTCGGCTGGTTGTAAACACTTCGAGATCAGCATTTTCATTTATCAGTGGAACTTGCCTACATTTTATTTTTTAATAAATCGCTAGAACACACTCGGATCATTTTCTTGTTTATTTTTTAATAAATCGCTAGAACACAAGATTAAAATTGGGAATTTTCTGCCTTCTGGACTGAAATTGGAAAAAGTGTTACCATTTTGCTATTGAGAATGGGGCCTTATACAGAACCAGCAGACCCTAGATAAAACCCTGGGGATGTAAAACAGCAATAATAGAAACTTAAATAAATTTAAAAATCTAAAAAGATTAAAGCTTTAGTGACTTAGTTTGACAAATTTGATATCAAACAATGTTTTGGGTTTTTTTTTGTTTCTCCATACAAAAATGTTTTTTATGCGTGTGGGAGGTGGGGTTACGTATGTTTGTATATATTTGTAAATAAAGTCAAATTTGAGTAAACAAGTCATTTGCATAACACAATACCTTATGTAAATTGAAACACTTGCTAAATGCTTGTTTATAAACAGATTTCAATTTCATTTGCAAACTTTGTAGACACTGGGTTTTCAAATTAATGGATATCAAATTGGAAAGAAAACTGATCATTGGTTATGAGGTTTTGAAAGATGTACCCAGTATTGACACTTTTTGGCCCCTTTTCGAGCCCATATAAGTCCTAGTCCCCCCCCCCCCTTTTTTTTTTGCAAACTTGAAACTTGAATTTGGTTGAAATCTGTTCTGGGGAAGAAGATCTGTAAATGATAAATCTATCAGACAGATGTCCGGTCTGGTGAGCTAATAAAAGTGAGAGAGCCTTTAACGGATATATTTTTTGTAAACACATACACATTATCCAGAATATACAAATTATTACTTTGTATTTTCCAATTTTTTTTCACAATAAATAAAACCATACACTCCTTGTTTTGTTTTAACATTTTTATTTCAGGTAACACTAGTTTACAGAGTCCAAAATATTAGACTACAAAGCACAAAATAAGGTAAATCTTTATACAAAATTCTTGTTACATGTATTAATTTCAGTGGGGAATTATATGATTATATATTAACAGTTAACAATTGGAATAATTTATCACACAATGGATTTGGGCATTGTCTTCACAACAGTTTTAGGTTTTCTCGTACAATATGGCGCCCAAGAGCAAAGACTGCTGCTTTTGTCTGCATAAATATGAAAAAAATACTGAGAGAATATATGACTCGCAAACATTCACCATTTTTTCTCCTGCTATAAATTACACTCGCAAGCATAAATGTCTATCTTAAGTAGACACTACGGATTCTACTAGCACTCCCATATTTGGCACTTGATATTGATAAAATTGATACACTACCTGTAGATGCAAATCACATGACACAATTGTTCTAACAAGTATCTAGTTTTCTACATCATGAAGACTAGCCCTTAATGAAACTTGGTCAAACACACTTGAAATTAGTAACAAAGGGACGGAGGAAAGTTATTTCTTTTGCTGCTGTTGTAATTCCTTCTCAATTGCTATGATCGCCTTGACTCCATTTTCCATTTCCTTAAGTGCCTGGAATTCTGTCAGTCCGAGACGACGTTTGTTGGAAATATCGAAGACGCCACCTACGCTTTCTGTATGTTCACCGTGAATGCCTACAAAAGACCAAATACACATTCATTAATTATCTTCAAATTTCACAGAATCAAATAATTCGGTCGTCCTTTGTTATCATGAAAGAAGTAACCCAAACATTAACTCATCCCCCCCTGAAAAACAATGGACTCTTCTGTAGATCAATGATTTAGACCAGTCCAAATGTGTCTTTAGGGGTAAATGGGTTGACAAAGATTTACGAGAATCTTACACTGGTGTGTTGATTGGATAAAGAAATCTCCACCCAAGTGCTAGTGGCAAGAATCTGGTTTCAATTTTTCTTACCACGATGTTGGAGATTTCTGTTACTGCTCAACACTTACTGGTATGTTTGATTATGCTACTCCCATACTTCAAATACATACATGTATTTATGTATGCAAATAAGTCTGGAATTACTGTTTGTTCACTGCATTCTCATTACATAGAAGGTGTACGTCATAATGTAGTATTGTGAAGTCATAAAGCATGTAAAGGGGCTAAAACCTGTACTGACAAGACATGGCAGATTTCATAGTTTAGCCCTTTCAATACTGCAACATCACAGCTGCATAGTGACGTTATACACTGTAGCAGTTTTACATTTTCTGCAGTCTGCTCACTGTAGCATATTTTCATCATGATGTTTTGCTGTGTAGTCTGATTCTTATGGGTATGGAGGGAATACATTTGTGAGAGCAATTTTAAGAATAAAAACTTGAATAAATCAATAAATTCAAATACATATAGTTTTTATTGAACACAATCTTTCCTTTCCATTCCATATAAAAAATTCTATACTCATTTGTTCTTTGACTCATCACGAAAAAGGAAATGAAAAAATTTATGTTAACTCGCTTGATAAAAATCCAAATTGTGAATTGCCCAACATTTTTAGCTGTTAATGTGTTTTTAACACTTTGATTTATTTTTTTGTCGACACAGGTTCTGTGAAGGTTTCTGCATTTAAATTGTCCATAAAATCACTGCTAACATCTGATTAGGAATCGATATCTGTCAGATTCTGTTTCCGTAGAAATAGGGTTTACAGGTTGTTCACATGCAGAATCTTCATTCAATCAAATCCTAGGAAATCATTTTTAGAGTTGGAATCAGAGTTGAAAAGATCTTAAACATCTTGGATACATAAGTGAAAATGACTTACTTTCACCTAGTCAAAATAATAGCACTTTTATATTCACCGTAACTTGTTTATTTTCGCCAGCATCCATTACATGTACATGTGATAATACAGACTTAAGTCTCATCTAAACAATCGTTATAATTTTGATTTCCAGTCATAAACTGGAACTGGGAAAAAACCCATTTAAAGTGAAAGAGAAACGAGGCTGTTTCTGACACTCTCGTTATCAGTTGTTGTACTTCTACAGGGCGATCGTGGATGTTATTGTGAGTAGTGAACAGTGAATTTAGCAGGCATTTTTTGATGCTATCGTATTGAGAGTGTTAAAGGCAATCTCTTAACAGTTTTCATTAGGATATACATATAAACACACCCAAAACAATAAATGCTCTCCCACAGCTATTCCTGGGTAATAAAAACTATTACTGAGAGTTTAGTTACTTTTATTTATTATTACTGAATAATAAGCATATTATCAATAAACGCTGCCAATATAAATCCAACTAAGCCAATGCTACGTAGAAAACATGTGCGTATGGAACGATTTGGCAAAATATGGCGACCTCTTGAATTTGTTTGGTCATGTGACTTCAATATTTACAGAGTTTTTCAATATTGGCTTAGTTTTTTATTCTACATTGTCTTAGTTAGTTTGCCAATATTGGCAGAGATTTGTTTTTTGGGGGCAGAAAATCCCAAATTAGGCCAAAATTACTATAGTTAATTAATAATGAACAATAATTATCAATACATACCTCTTGGTTGCAAGTTGTTTTCAGAACAGACTTTAGTGAATCTAGCATTGTCAGCTGACAATAGTGGAACTTTGACGTGCACGCTAGCTCTCATCGTTGTTCCCAAGTTGGTGGGACAGAATGTTAAATATCCAAGGTTTTTATTCTTGGCAAACTTCATTGTTTTTGTCATGTGAGTGATAGCCTAAATGTGAAAAAAATATAACCGTAAATAATGAAAAACTTCATATACCAAATCTAAAATCTTCAGTATGTCCAGGACACATATACAAAACAGATGAATACCGGACAAACACAAGACTTCTGGAAATCCAGAGGTGGGATCAGGTACCATGGAAGAGTAAGCATCCCCTGTTGACAGGACAATTCCACTGTGAGTCTACCGTCAAACCCAAATAATTAAGTGAGGAAATAAAATAGGAACTTCAATTTTAATACAGTGGAACTTGTCTCAAGACACCACACCTTTCACCACTGAAATGTCACCACTGAAATGTCAATCTCTTACAGAGCTGTCGGTCCTTGCATTCCTCAACATTCTCTGTCAACGTCTTGAAAGAAGTCCAAAAACATGTGGTCATGGAACCAACAGAATGTATATGATTACAAAATTACACAGAGTATAGAAACTATTCGCAAAAACAGTCCCTATATTTAGATCCATTTCTAAAAAGTATTTTGACCTCAAATGGTATGAAAATTGTCTAAATGGTGATAAAAATTGATATTTTCTGTTAACTTAGAACATTTTTAAAAACCTTTTTTTGGAGCCCCAATGGGTTCTAGCCCCTTTTCATTTGCAAACATTATGTAGGTCCGTATGGAGATAACACCTGCTAAAATATGATAGCAATAGTCATCCAAAGTGTTTGGCTCACATGACATAAAACTGCTTAAAAGGGGAAATAACTCTCATTAGCATCAACCTGACGATTTCTGCCCTACTGACTTTTTTGTAGATCTTGGCATGCCAAACACTTGTCATAAAAGAATCTATTTTTCTATAGATACCAAAAACAGGCAAAAACATGAAAAATCCACTCTGATAAGCATCAACCCAACAATTTCTGTCCTGTTGATTTTTTTGTAGATCCACAGTAAGTTTTGTCCCAGCAGGAAATAATGTGTTTAGTGGATCCCCTGCAACCGTGCAACTGGTGTGGACTAGTCAAGGTTGTGCTTCAGCTACTCTGGTTGACTAGTAGAATATATGCATAAACATTACATTATGTACACGAGCAATGATTAATGAAAGTGTATAATGTATCCATGTACATTGAACACCAGAATTACCTAATCAGCCCCTTTAATTTTTTCTCAGTTCAAACTAAGATAATCTTAGTTGTTTTGACTCATGAGATAAGAGTACAAAAATAGATAACTAAGGTAATTCTGGTAGTGATTCAGTAAATATGTACCAAATTGCTAATTCATCGTAACACTTTGGCACTAGTGAATTTGCCATAGGACTAGTGAAATGTTTCCATCTAGTCAAACTAACTAGTGAGACAGAAATGCTAAATTTGACCCCTGCTACCCCTGAGAAACAAAAGACTATATACTTAAAATCAATGTTTCTTGGAGGGGTGATTGGATTACGTAATCATGAGACCCACCCACCTTTACTAATCTTCTGTAAACTTCTCCAAGGTTTCCTCCCATTTGCATGGAGATGAATCTAAGGTGATCTTCCTCATTGACCCAGGTCAAGAATTTCTTATCTTTGCTGAAGAAAATACCTCTTGCCTTTGGCCAATCAGCATAACCTCCAGCATCCCCCAAAAATCTGAAATAGAAAAGAAGAAGCCCAAAGGGCTTTAAGTCGCTCACCTGGCAAAACTGATCAGTATGAAGAAGACAACAAATGTGTAAAAGATAAAATGGCTAGTAAACATGAAAAGGAAAAACAGCAGGCTCCTTGGGCCTTAATAATCATCCGAGTAAAATTTATTTTACTTAAAAAGTACTGAAAAGCAACTAAAAGCATGAAAAATTAATTGAAAAAGAGAATTGGCTTGCATAAGGGTGGGCTTTGCCAACTTTTAATAGATCTTTCAATATATATGTAATGTGCAACAACAGTCGAAAACATGCAAAATCCATTTAAAAGGATAAATAACTTTCACAAGGATCATCATAACAATTTTTGCACAATAAATTTTTTGTAGATCTTTGTATGGTGATCACTGGATAATAGGAAATAGCAGTCTAAAACATGAAAAAAATCCACTTAGGAGAAATAACTCCCATGAGGGTCAACCTGACAATTTCATTCCTAGTGACATTTTTGTACATCTTTACATGCTGAACATTTTTGCTTCTTTCACATTCTCAAGATTATAGGACACAACAGTCTAAAACACGAGAAATCCACAAGAAGGGGCCCTTTGGGCCAGGTGAGCTAAAAAAGTACAAAGTGTACCTAAAAAACATCCAACTCTCGGAGTTTTGAAAGGAATGAGTCATCAGAATTTGGTCAGTTTTCACTCCAAGAAAAAAAACAAAAACAAAAATATGATTGATTCAATATGACTGATCAAACTGGAACAATTTCCCATTCTTATAATTGATATCCAGTTAATAAAAGGATGATACACAAATTCAAACTCACTCATTTGTCACTAAAAGGATTTTCAATCCTTTGGATGTGGACAGTCATGATCAAAGTTAATTTCAAATTTGACTGTAGTAAAATGAGCTTTAACATAGTAACAAAATAAGTTACACAAGCTTCTTATGATGTCAAAGAACAATCGCAAATTTGAAAAACAAAATATATTATATTAATTATTAATTAAGATTAATTTCAAAGCAAAATAACATGACATTTTCATAACATGAAAGACAGTAAGACATTAACGTAACACCATGGACATTTTGGTAGTGCTAAAACAAGTTTGTGAATTTGACTAGCTAAAAAATAAAACAAAACAATTCTATTTATATTTTTTTCTTGATAACAATATTGACTTAACCTAAACATTGATATGTATATATACACCATTTTTGGAGAAATGCTGGTTTTTTTTGTTTTTTTTTTACAAGTAACACACCAGACATTTAGATAAACCTATCGCACAAAAAGAAACATGTAACTGAAGCAATGGAATATTTAAATTTGACTAGATGTGACTATGATAAACAATAGTTATTTCTTTCATTATTGCAATTTCAACACGAACAGAGTCTTATCATGAAATATTATTCACAATTTAATACTTGTCATGATGTGATATAAAACAGTGAGCCAGAAATCAATAGGATACCTATAGTGGTCTTTTTACTTTTTAGCTACGTCTGTACATTATCATTTTATCAGTAATAACATAAAAGATTATGGCATCTACACAAATAATACAAAAATAACGAAACATATGTCCAGTGTGTTAATAAAAATGTATTTTCTCTTACCTGTCATCATTTTTGAACAAGAAGTGATCATCAATGAGCTGTTGTTCTTCCTCTTTGGACATTTTTTCAAGGGAGAAATACTTTCCCTCTAAATCTCCTTCAAGTGTTTCCAAGGCATTCTTAGAGATTTCTTCCATTTTCAGACGTTGCTGCAGGTGATAAATCAATACATTCAATATAGAACAAGAAATTGTCTTTTTGCAAATTCGTAGTCCAGTTGAAAATATTTTTTCAGTTTTGGGAATGAGATATTCTCTTTCAAATAATAAATCCAACCTGTGTTTTTTGGGTGAACCATCCCTTTAACGGTCCAGGGTATAATGATATATAGTTATTACAGAAAAATAACAGATGTGTTTTATTGTGGGACAAACATGGGTAATCTCCCCTTTCCTTATCAACCCTGTAATAACATATCTGTTATATAAGGAAAATGTGTCACATACAATAACATGTAGTTTTTACAATGATGAGATCCAAAAATTTGATATTTCTTTTTCTTGGCATCCATGTATTTTCATAGCAAGAACAAAATTTATGAGCAAAATTTAAACCGATGCAAGGATTATTAAAATGAATATAACACATGTTTGTTATTACAGGAAGTTAAGACCTTTCTGTAATAACTATGCTATGTTATTACAAGAGATGAAACCATATCTTTCAGACTGTTGGTAGAGAAACTTAAAGCTTTTGATCATAAAATATTTTTACTAGAGCATGCACTTTAAAGTCAATGGAATGTTAGCCATAATTCAGTTTGTACTGAAAACAAATGCTAAGGTTTAAATTCACAACAATATGAAAAGCTCTATACAGTAACATACATATGTTATTACATGTTACACTTTCTCAAGATATAACTTCTGTACATTTTCACAATATCACACATCTGTTATTTTCTGTAATAACTCTTTTATCGGTTTATACCCTGGACTGTTTAACTACATAATGTACACAAGAAAAATTGTACTTTTGTAGAAGTGTTAGATTTGAGCAAATAAAGTTTTCAATATTTTGGTCTGTGCAAACAGTTTTAGAAAGTCTGTCTACCAAATTCAATATTAAATAACTTACATCTAAGGTACATGTGGGTGGAAATGAAAATCCTTCATGACTTCTGCCAACACGTACACGGGTAGATACCACAAATGTGCCATCGGGGTCAAGGTCACCAATAGAATCCAGATCTCCGAACTGACCTGGTTCCGGATGTGATACTTGTTTTACTTTATGGTAATCCGTGATAACAGCATCAAACAGCTCTGCGAAGACTGTATAAGCCTCCTCGTCACAGGCATAGAGACCAACACCACTGTCCAAGTTCTTACATCCTGCAAGAAAATATCTAATAATAAATCAATATTACATTACAGGATAAAGAACATCCTAATTTCTCATCTGACACATACTGGTTTATTTTTTATCTATGTTTTGTGGTTTAACTCATCAACCCCTGAAAAGCAATGGACTCTTCTGTAAATCAATGATTAAGACCAGTCCAAATGTGTCGTATGGTTGAATAAATGAGTTAATCTGCAAAAGTCAGAGTATTGAATTCAACATTTGGGTTATATAAACTTAAGTATTTGTAAACTTTATTCTAATGTAGATTTTCCCATTCAGTATCTAAACATGTCAAATATTTACTCTTCTGGACAGGTATGATTCTGACAAATATATGAACATAAAAAAAGACGAGACCCATGGACCAAAATGGACATCTCAACTGAACATTTGTAGACATTTGGACTCGCCCATTTCCAAGGAAAGTAAAAATCACTGTCAGAATTCAGGACTCTACATGTATGATATAGTATAAACCTTTTACAATAATTTTACATCCAATATTAACATGACCATTCCTAATTTATGACAGTAGACTGTACTATTTATTGATTTGGGCGGGTCTAAATGTGACCACAGGGGTTGATGAGTTAGTGTACAAAGTTTACAAAACTCTGGTTTTCAGGAGCACATTTCTATTATAGAAATTGATTTTAACACTGGGTTATTAAGCAGCAAACATTACATACGGACCATTCCAGAAATGGACAAAACTACACGTTCTATCTGTATCATAAGATTGGACGCCATTGTTACAGCGGATGGATTCAACAAGACCATGCTAGAAAATAACAATGATTCTACAACCTATTCCTGCTAGTCGAGGACAGATCATTTATTTTTAATATTTTCAAGGCCAGAATATTTATTTCCAAGCTGCCAGCAACCCCCCCCCCCTCAGAATCAAATGGTCATCCCCCAAGTTGTGTATTTCTAGAATTCAACAAGATGTTGCAAAAATTCCCAATTTAAAAAGCCCAGGCCCCATTCCAAAAAGAGAGTAGAAAATCCCTGCTACTGAATAACTATATTTTGTTTTATTGAAATCATTTATCTAGTTCATAAGAATTTTAAGATGGCTGCCATTGTAGTCATCCAAGATTCCAAACTGCTCTGTAGAAAATACATGTAACACATCTTTGTCATCATAAGGCACTTATCATAAGCTTAGTTTTAAAATGTAAAAGTTTATGGACTTGTCACTTGAACCTTTGGCTGCTCAGGTGACCTGAATATTTCCCTGACTTGTTTTAATCGATTTGCCACTTACAATGAACTACTGTGAAACAACACATGCATGGGATGATACAGTTGTATATGGACTCAAAAATACAATTCATTTCAATTCAAGAGCACAGGTTTTGACTTAAGTTATGCACTCACATGAATGGAACACTGCACTCGCACACATTTACTTTGAATTACCGTGAAACTTGTATATAAAGACCCCCTTCGAGACACAACAAAACTGCTCTTTATAGGGAGGTGGTACAGATTCATGAAGAACATTATTTTTAGAGGTTACAGCATTTAAAATCATTGTAACAAGTTATAGGTTCATCAAATTAACTCATCAACCCCTGAAAAACAATGGAATCTTCTGTAAATCAATGCCCTAGACCAGTCAAAATGTGTCTTTTGGGGTGAATGTATTAAACTGACACAGATTTACAAAAACATACCCGGTAAGTCTCAATTAAATCATAAGAGGGGTAACAGACATGTTTTCTGAAACAAAATATTAGTGCTACAGTAATGCATGGAATCACCTTTTACCTGTGCATTCCCCATTTAAAAAAAATGATTGTATTGTCATGCTTTTTGACAGAATCTATATGTGCCAGTACCAGTAGACCTATACAATAAAACTTGCTTTAGAGACCACCTGTGTATAAAGACCACCTGGTCACAAAGACTTGTTTTTGCTGTCCCCAATAGTAAATCTCTGTATTAAAAGATCACCTCCCAATAAGACTGGATCAGATATGTCCCAAAGGGGGTCTATATACAAGTTTCACTGTACTTTCAGACACAAACCGACAAGAACATGATTTTAATAAATGAAATGTTAATTCCATCTACAGTATATAAATATAATAAGTCTAAATGAGAAAGATCAAAATACAAATATTTATAGCCATGGAAATGAACTACAAATTCCAAAGACATACAACACAAAGCATCAGTAAAAAAAAATCAATTTCAGGATGTAAACTAAAATATAATCATCTTATACATCATTAAGCATGAATGAATTAGGAATTTGACTATGCTTCTGGTTCAATAACTTAATATCAAGATTTGGAATGATTAAATGTTGTATAGGAATTTGATAACAAGTAACAGCACGATCTGAGTATAGTGCTCTGCAATATGTGATTTTGCCTTATATGGCATTAAATCTTAATTTATGATTTTGCCTTCCATGGCATTAAATCTTAATTTATGATTTTGCCTTCCATGGCATTAAATTTTAATTTATAAATGCTTTCAAACCTTCAAACCGTAACAGACTGGTCTGAAATATAAACGACTTTGATGTAGTCAAATTTATAATGTCCGATTCACATAAGACGGCGCAGCGGAGTACCTTTTTTTTTACTATCATACAGATGATTCTACTCACTTTTCGGTTATGACAAGCTGCACGGGAAAAACATTTTATTCCTCACTTGTTACTCTCTTATGTATAGTGACAAGTAGGAACGATTACTCAGTTCAGATTTTAATGTTATGCTTTATTATCAAACTTGTCCGGGTCAGAAAAGGGTTCACATGACTCCATCCCACCAAGTTATATGGATTTTACTACAGTAACTGGCAAACTGGAGTCTCATGAACCCTTTCTAGACCTGGACAAGTTCAAATTTTAGGCAATGCAGCATAACGACCTATCAAACTACATAGGGTTACAGACCAAAGTAATCTTTCCTATTTATCACAGGGCTTGAATTTAACAATTTTTCCCAAGTGACCCATGCCCACAGGGCCAGTAGCTAATTTTGAGCTGTTATCACTGTACCTACAAGTATCCAGTGAGAAATTGGAAATTTTACACACTCTTTTGGAAATGGGGCCTGGGCCTTTTAAAGTGGAAATTTTAGTAGCATTTTATTGACTTGAGGGGGGAAAATGTATTTTTTTGCATTGGGAATGAGGGCTTTATTTTAACCCCATAAAAGAGGCTGTCATTGGAATACAATGCATTTCCTTTATAGCCTCTCAAAACAAAAGAAAACTAGTTGAGTAGAATCATCTGTATGACAATCAAAATGTTAATACACCCCATTCGGTCATGTGAATAGGACAACTATTTGGGGGGGAGGGTTAAATACATGTGTAGTTCATGCTAGGGTGAAACGTTACAAACATTAGCATGCAATTGATAGTTTTTAGTATGCAACGTAACAGGAAAATACAGTGAAACTTGTATTGAGACCATCCCATAAACCACTGAAATGTGGTCTTACAAGACAAGTGGTCTCTCAAAAGGTTTTATTGAAAGGATCATTGACCCAACACAGATGACCGAATCCAAGGACACTTCCAAAGTGAAATTTACGTGCTGCTTACTACATGTACACGACTGGATTGGGAGGATTAGAATAATCAAATCCATCTTATGCCTATAAAAACTACTGGTTGTTGTTCATGGATTAGTATTAGTTTAAAATATAATGTATAAGTAATACCCTGGATTAAAGACATTTTAATAGGCAACTGTGACTTAAATGTACATTCAATTAGTTCCATACTGTGAAGTGTTACATGCTCAAAAGTCTAGGTATTGTTGGATTCACATAAGATGGCGGGGCGGAGTAACCTTGTGATTATCATATGGATGATTCTACTCACTTTTCGGTTATGACAAGCTGCACAGGGAAAATATTTTATTTCTCACTGGATACTCTTATGTTTGGTGACAAGTAGGAACGATTAATCTAGTCAGTGTAATTTTAATGTTCCATGCTTTATTACCTAAAATTTAAACTTGTCAAGAAAGGGTTCAGGAGACTCCATCCTGCCAGGTTGTATGGATTTGACTATAAGACTGCAGTTATGGGAAAAGGTACAGTGAAAACAATCTTGAAAGAACTGAAATTTGGTCTTTCAAGACATTGGTCTCTAAAGAGATTCTAGTTAAAGGATAGCTTAACTGCATGCCTTTTGGAATGTGGTCTTTCAAGACAGGTGCTCTTTCACAAGAGTGGTCTCTCAAGGCAGGTTCCATTGTAATGCAATTCTGATACACACCCCGAGGCATTGCACTATTCCTGAGGGGAGTGTCCAAATGGAGATCTCATGTTGCCGAATCCAAGGACACTTCCAAAGTGAAAGTTATGTGCTGATTATTATACAACTGTCAAGGACAGAGAGGATTAAAATCATATCCATTTTACGTCTATAAAAACTACTCGGTTGTTGGTCATGGATTTAAGTATTAGTTATTAATAAAATGTATAAATAATACCCTGGATTAAAGACATTTTAGTATGTAACAGTGATTTAAGTGTTACTATATACATTCCAAGTTCTATACAAGCTCAGACAGCCTGGTAAGACTGCAGTCATCATGGGGAAATGGTAAAACATGTTCAGGGCAAACATATGGTGTTTATTTCAGTCTGGGTATATATTATGACAGAGCATTTATTAGGATAAATAAAGTATCTAGATTACCGAATGTCTACCAAAAACGTGACATATCACAGTTTTGTCAATATTCAAAACAATATTGTTTGATTTCCCTAATTAAATACGAGTGTACTACCTGGTACCTTAAATAGTTTTCTCCTAATTCCATGCATTACTGTAGGACTTTTTGTGTGAGCTAAAACAAATCTGTCATCCATGTTATGCTTTGATTTATCCAATTAGTAAATACTTGTGGCAATTTATATGTATGGGCTACATGGGTCAAGGATAAAGGTCAAGTGATGTCAATAATTTTACCAATACCTTATTAAACTGCTGATGGTATATCATTCTTAAATGTGTAGGCCTACAAATACCACACCTGACCTGAACAAACAATTAACCCTTACCAATTTGTGTTTTTATTTTTATTTTATTATTATTATTTTTTTTTTTGCAGATGGGGTTTGTTTGTTATTGTTTTATTTCTTTTCCTCATTTTTTTTTTGGGGGGGGGGGGGGGGGCCAAGACAACTTGGGTCAGTGGTTTGAGTGTTCACTGTTGAAATCACCAATGTCTGACACATTGACAAGTATTTTTTTATGAATCACTGGAGTGAAAGTTCTTCTAAATAATTCATAATTCTAGATGTTGATTGTTGATTGATGTAGGTTTTTGATCAAAGGCGAAAGTATGCTTAACCTGACACATACCACTCAACATTTACCTATCCCCGTTTAGCCTCGGTGGTCACCACCAAAACTATTGGTTTTATAAATTACTACCTATCCTATTAACTTAGTGTAGAATGCCAAAAATAGATGACCACCAGTTTTACAAACTGTAATCATACAGAGTGACCTGAATAACAATATATAGGTCAGACTTGCCCAGGCAGACCGCCCAAAATAGCAACATTTTCTTGTCAAATTGTCATAAACCACTTTCGCATGCCTAATACAGGTCTGATGATTGACCTCTTATCTGAGTGATGTGAAAACATCCTCATGTCTGGGATAACTTTCCACTCTGTATAAATAATGGCTAATGTTGGCTTTGTGTGATCAAAATTACATATTTACATATTGTACATGTACCAGCAGCAACATTGATTGGTCAGAACTGTTTATTAATAGTAACAAAATCAATTTATAACTGTAACAAATACTGATCATGAATGACAATGGAAGTTAAAGTGAGTCAATTTACACACTAACCACACACATTATTGGTCTTGTAAGGTTAACTTGAACTTTTGACCAGCAGGTGAATGGTGTTACATGTACACGTATTGGGAATATGGTCAGTTTTAGTGATAATTGAGGAACTGCATGGTCAAAGAGAGCGGTCAGATTCAATGATAGTTGAGAAGATACATTGTTAGTCCACACAGTAGTTAGTAAATGTGTAAACTGTAAATACATTTGGTCTCCGCTGGACATAATTTAGGGGCTCACATCATTATATATATATATATATATATATATTTGAATTGATTCTGTGAATGTGGGCCCCTAAATTATAAATAAATATATATATATATATATGCACAATGGAATTGATTCTGTATACACATATGTATACAGGTAAAAAATTATCATCAGTTTCTCTCTGCTTTGTTGATGTGCATCCTAACAATAGTTATATCTATTTTCCCTGAATGGCTTAACGAGTTATACTGAAATAATGTTTATGATGCATGGATGATGAGCAAAATGTAGGAATTGGATCCCATGCTGGGCATCTTTCTAAAGAGAAAGACATGCATCATTTCATGTTCCTTGCATCAGACAAATTGAATTAGAACAGAAATTCTAATGATTAATGGCATATATATACTATAATTACTAAACTCATTCACACCTACAGATACATTTGGACTAGTCCAAGTTATTGATTTACAGAAGAGTCCATTTTTTCAGGGGTTGAGGATTTAACTTTGTGGGACAGATAAGGATTATGGCTGCGAGTCATAAACAGCTCTTTCAATGCCTTTAGGAGTAAGAAATAAAGTCAACCAGTATTGTTGTTTGTTTTATTTGTGATTTATGCGAGCAACATTCAAACAATTTCAGTTATATGGTGGTGGCTAGTTTTCATGAAGGTGAAGAGAACCCACTTACAATGTACCGGGGAAGACACGCACTGACCTTCAAGTGAATTAAAAACTCTCACAAAATCAGCTTAGGTTCCAGCAAGGCTCAAAACCGAGCGGACCAGGGATGAGACTTAGTGGTGTAAAGCGTAATGCCCAAACCAGTCAGCCACAGAGGCCCTGAAACAAGTTATGCAAAGTAGCCAGTAAAAATGTACATGTATATAATTGAACTCTTGTTTGTGCATAAAAACCACTTCTGAATAGAAACCTACACTGCTTTTCATCTAAAATCTGAATTTTCACTCCAGGTCGAGTGCATGCATACATATTTGTATATGACCTTAGCTTTAGGAGTGTATAAATGACCTTGATTTAACTCAGTCAACCCCTGTGGTCACATATAGACTCACCCAAATCAGTCTTTTTCAGGGTGAACAAGTTAAAATTATATTGTTTGAAAGTAAGATCATTTTGAAATTTGAATTGTAAATTGCACACCCCTGAATTGTGACAGTGGACTTTACCGATCTTTGAAATAAATGAGTTCAAATGTGTCTACAGGGGTCAATGAATGTGTTATGTTACCTAATACCATAACAGCTAAATATAAATGACCTTAAATACAGGAAGGCATTTAAATGACCTTGGCTCAAATTATGTAAATATGAATTTGTTAAATGTTTAGAGTGTGTGTAGTATCAACCTCTTATCCCCAGGAACCTTGAAAATAACTTGGTAAACCTTGAGTCTTATCAAACTTGAAAATTAGATAAAGTGGAGTTAGATAAATATGATAATCAACTAACACACCTTGTAGAATCTCTATAATATATGCTTCACAATAAGTATCTACATGTAGATAACAATATCTTTGTGATACACAGTTCTGATGACCCCAGTTAACATCAATGTCAGGAATACCTCAGTATTCAGGTCATTGCCAAGGTGACATATATATATTATATATAGGTCTTTATAGAGTGATAGCCTACCCAATGATATCTCACACTGCTGAAGTTCAACTTTAGAAAAAGTAGGTCAAAGGTCATATCCTACACAAATGTAAGTCACAACTTGTGTATCATTAGATGAGTCTTGATGAGTTGACATTCTCTATCAATGATGTTTAGCATCAATTTATGTTTGGACATACATTTTTAAATTTTTAAGATAATTGTTTTACATGCAAATGTACTGATTTCATATTATTTTTCATAATACCTGTATTTTTTACATATATATAAATATAAAATACATTTTAAAGTTACTTAAATGATCACTTTACAGGCTAATACAAGTACAATAATATAGACAAAAATACAACCCTTAAAGTCTGCAACTATTTTTATACAGGAGACCAATGATATTATAATGGTGTGCAGTCAGTAAGCTTAATAAATTTCTATTAAAGTATTTATTTTGAAATATTTTTAACAGACAAAATACTTCTAATAGACTTTACATGTAGAAAAATCAATAACTGCATCACAAATTAAGACAGATGGGTCGGGATGGGGTGGGGTTGGGTGTTAGTGTCAGGAGTTTTGTGCCTTGAATGCTTCAAGTGTTTCACAGAAAAAGTGGAGGCAAATGCATCATTACAGGCTTTTAATCTCTAACCATGTTTAACTAAACAAATACTGGTATATGTCTTGAATTACCATAAACACAATTTTACAGGAAAAATAGAATTTCATCTTCTACAAAAACATCTGGGAGAGAGCACTTTTAACAGAGAAAATAGCTTTGCATCTTCCTCAGAACTTGACCCCAATAAACTAATCCCCCCTAAATTAAACATTTGGACTGGTCCAGTCTAAGTCATTGATTCCAGTACATTCTTTTTCAGGGGTTGATGAGTTAAAATGGAAGAACCAATTTCACATGCTTCTCTCTATTTAGGCATTTTACATTTTCACCTTTAACCTTTCTCAATTTCCAAACATTTCTTGGTAGGAACAGCTGCTGCCATATGTTGATAACAAGCTTGGGTGTAATGGAAAGTAGAATATACACTACCAAATTCCCTAGCTGCATTGTAATCTACATTATATTGAGAATAGATGTTTTACATAATGATATTGGAAGTTTCCTGTATCCTGTCTAGACGTTTTAATGAAATCATTGACAGGAGGACAAATATGTTCGTCACTGTGCACACAATCATTTTACCCTTGTACATCACCTTGAGTTTGTAACCTTTTTTTGTCAAGGTGGATGTTTAGTGCATTGATCATTTATTTACATACATACATGCAAATGCGATAAGAAGTGAATGATGAAATCAACAAGGTGAGAGATAACACACTATAAAAAATATAGGGCAGAGTCATATACACTGGCTTAAGGATCATAAGAATATAGAGAATATTAAATAGAATGCAGGGAATTTCCTTGGTCATTTTCAGGTTGGGTTATAGGACCCATTCCTAGTTCAAAAAAGGCTTGTGTTTTCCCCCAAAGATATGCAAAAATTCTCAATTTGGACCACCAATATATTTAAGCAAAAAAGTATTTTCAATCAAATGTCTGAAATTTTAAGTTTCTCTGATTTTAAAAGTCAAAACATTGTACATTTTTGCAATCTTATAGACCCTGGACCCATAATTAGTGAGTTAGGTCAGGAAAACCGTAGCAAATTACAAATACCATGTACATGTTGGCTCAACATACTTTAGGAATTGATTATTATATAGCTTGTCTATAACTGAAATATCAAAAACAGACAAATGAATAAATTGTGTTTATTGTATCCTGAATACCAGGAATCAAGGACAAAAATTAAAACGGATGTCTTCGATGTGCCCTGAATGGCCAAACCAAATTTTTTTTTAAGCACATTCGTCTTTTGTTTCACCCCCAAATATTTTATTTTTCTGATTACCATTTTGAAATAAAAATCTTTTTTTAATGTGCATATTGATCAACCCATCTCTTTGGGATTGTTTAGGGACACTACAAACAAAGGATTTTAAATGGTGGCCATGGGAAAAAAATTCAAACATAAAAATTGACAAATGAAAATGATATGTGGAATGCATTAGATAGAGGGCACATTCATGTATTTCCTGGGTAAACCTCAAGAATTTGATGCTGGATATAAGGTAATTATTAAATATATTTTACAACTTACTTCAAAGTGGGTGTACACACCACTCCCCTCTGAATCCACCTACATATAACAATGCCCTTGAACATTACATAAAAAAACACAGTAAAGCATTGAAATGATCGATGGTAAACAAATGAATTATCTCCCTTTACAAAATCTGGGGTTCAAAATTCTAAGTCCGAAGTCCGGACTTGGTTAAATTGGGTTCGGACTTGGCTTTTAGAAATACTTGAAGTCCAAGGACTTGCTTATCTGCATTCATTTAATTTTACTGTATTACTTATCAACAAAACTCAGCATGAACTTTGAAATTTCTCACTTGGACTTGCCAGAAATTTACTCTCCAAGACCCAGACTTGAGTATCTAAAAAAGAATTTTGAACCCCTGAAAATAAATTTCTTTTCACATTTTTCATTCAAATGAATTGAATGAAATTTATGAAAAAGGAATGCACATACATTTCTTTAATTTTTTTATTATAAGTATTTTTAGAAATAATAAAATGGAACAATTAATGAAAATTAAGGAAAATCTTTTAACATTTATGATTAAATTTTTATAATTACTTTTAGAATAACATACTGTAATTATAGTATATTTTCCTAAAGAAAACCACCAAGTACCTAAAAACTTCAGATAAAATATCCAAACAGACACTAATGTAATATCATTTTCACTGTTGCTTAATTTCGTGTAGTGAAAAGAAATATTCAGGGGAGATAATTCAAAAGTGTACCATCAAACAGCAATTACAAAAGCTTGTACATTTGTATATGAAGAAGCTATGTATTATAAACATAAACAATGATTGTTATGATAATATAAACAAAGTGTAAAGCCAGTAGTAGGATCAGACCTAAACAATGTTTTCAGCATCACGATACATGGTCACACAAGGTTAAGGACCTTGCAGAAACCAAAAAGTTCACAAATGTCAGTGACCTTCTAGAATATAGATTGCTTCTGCATGCATATATTGCAATAATGGTTGACAAACTGGAATTTTAGCAGCATTCACCGTCATCTTTTATTATCTTTTTTTTTTTCTTTCATGATTTTAATCGCACACACACAGAGACATATAAACATGAACAAATGAGTATACAATATGTAAGATTGATGCTGCCTTGACAATACAAATTGCAAACAAAAAAATGTGCCCTGGAATCTACGCAAAGTAGTAAACATACAGCTATGTTACACATAAAACCACATTTTACCTACATTGTACACACACAAGGCCATCCTTCAATAAATGTGTGTTTAATGTGTCCCGAGCAGTAATTTTAGATGTGCGTTAGTCGTTACACAATTTCTTTAATTTTAACTGTAAATTCGACACAATTTCAGATTTTTGATAAAAATGTGGGTGAAACTGTCTATATTTAATATATATATCAAATTTACATAAAATAAATTCCTTTTTTTTTCTGAACTGTGATCTATGCTTGTCTTGTTGTCATATAAAGTTTACATCACAGAAGTGTAATATATTTTACAATTAATGGTCAGCTTAACCCTTTCACTCGTACAGACCATAATAGACTGGTCTTAAACAATAGAAAAGAACATGATATTCCGGGGTGAAAAGGTTAAAACCCTAATTGTACATTGTATTAATTAGTTGACTTGTATCAGAGAAAAATTAATCTAACCCAGTGAGAGCTCTCTTGGGTATTTGCCACCAAACTGATAAATTAAAATATTAAAACACGACACATTCATTAAGATAAATATTGTGAGATGAGTTTGCTGGGGATCCTACTAAATATGTATTTTCACATCACAGAAAGTTCTATTTCATGTTAATAAAAACATATTGGCCCCTATTCCCTTAAATATAATTAATCCTATACACAAAGGGGTGGATAAAGGCAGCGATAAGCTAAAATATATAAAAAAAAATAAAGGTATAAAACCTGACAAAATTAAGCACCGACATGTGTAGTGAGATAAAAGTTTTGATTGATGTATTAGCTTAGTGCATTTACATGTATAAATCAATGTACATTTTATGAGGCACGTTTACTCAAAGTAAAGACAGCATACATGTACACATTGCCAGTTCTCTTAGAGAACCTCCTGTCATCTTTATAGCTGAAAATAGATCTTCAATTCTATAAACAAAATATTCCAGAAACATCCCTCATGCATGTAAACGATTACACTGCAATCCCAAATATTTTGGTTTATGTGTATCTAAAGAGCGTTTATTTAGCGTAAATATCTCAATGTCTTTTTTCTACTCTTCACCTGCCTGTAATTGTTATCTTTTTTGACAAGTTGCCTGGCAACAAAATAAAAAAGCTCCATGTCAAAATGCTGATATTGTGTATTTGGTATACCGTAGAAATTTTGTGTCGGCAGAAATATATTGGCATATATCCAGGTAAGTAATTGAAACTGAAATCCCTACGGCTAATGACGTTCGCCAATCCCATATGTACTTATATAGCCATACCAAACCGATATACCTTTGCCAATATAAACATACTGGACAGATTAATTAAATCTCAGTAAATTTCCAGATCTTGGATCGAAATAATCACAGTGTGTTACAGTGAACATTATAACGGTATAAAGCGTTTTATGCATGTATACAGCAGTAATAACCTATGAAGGTCACAGGAGACGCCGATGTTTTCTTCACAAAACAAACATGTTATATCAACTTTCCTTGTTTAAGTATAACATTACACAATTTAAAACAAAAATAATAAGTATTTAGATATTTATACACATTTTAATTTGTTTTTACATTCATTTAAAATTTATGTAAAAATCTATTTTTGCAGCATGGTTTTACATTAATTGCTTCATTTTCATCACCCTCTCAGTGCGCCCTTTACGCAAAGATCAAAATTCAAATTATATAATATTTTATTACACGTAGATCTACTAAATATTTAGAAATCTAGAATGTCACCGGTACAGTATTAAGACAAACATTTGTAAACCATTTAAAACTGACCCACCATACCAACATAACGACACAATGTATCCAATACATGGACTTGACTCTAACTCTAAGGTCACCTAAATACACAATAAAACCGTGCGACTTTCTAATATCACACTCACACATTTCCTACCTGAACGTATGCAGTCCCCTATTGTACCATTCAACGAGGTTCGTTTATCTTTCAACTTGTCGAATACAGCTTGTGTTAAATGCTTTTTCAGTAGAGATTTACATTTTTCATCAGCATCCAAAAGTTTTTTAAAGAGTTCGGGTCCATCGCTAGCCATTTTGTCGTTCTGTGTTTGCGAGTCAAGATCCTGGCAGTATTTTTTATACATTGCAACTGCGGTTTAGCTCTTATACTAAAGCCGCTCTTACAAGACAATCAGCGATTGGTTGATTGTGTTCGTTGGCTGACTGAGTGTTGTGATATCGAACTAGCAACGGCTGTACATTACACATGTGTGGTCAAATTTTTTTTAACATTCACAATATCTGACCTTGAGCAGTTTGTAAATGTTTGATAAATTGTCAATTGCACGTGCAGAGTGGGACGTAGGATTGTTGAGATACGTTTCGCTGTTGTCATGGATTATCTAATCTAGCGATTAAATCTATCTTGAATACATTTTATCAAAAATATCTGTCCATTTCGACGATACGGCGCGTTTTATCTTTACCCAAGGGGTGCATGTTATAAATAAAAGTATTGATTTTATGTAGGTCTTGCATTTTGGTCGGTAACAAATTTATGAAATGAATCACTGCCGGCAGTTGTACTGACAGAGGGGCTCAGTTAATAAATCGGTAAGGTCTGACTACATGATTTCGGTCACATTTTGGTAACATCGGTAATGGTTGGAAGTGAAATGGAATTATTTACTTCTGAGGATCGGAATTGGTACAATAAAATTGAATTAATATTTGGGATAAAAACTAACACTTTATTTTCTGTATTTTTTTTTTCACCACATTTGATTACCTCGCTCGTTTTAATTATTTGTTTCAACATATTATCTCATCCGAGACCACAGGAGCCAGGAATTCTGTCCATATATTGATAAACAAGTCATTTATAGGCCTATGGCCTGCCCTCTGTACAAAGAGGGACGAAAAAAGGCCATAGTAAAATATTTCTTCCCTAGGCGCTGAGTATAAAGTGGGGTGTCTCGAGTCTCTAGGATCAGAACCGTGGCGCGTTAAAGAATCCAAACTGCACTGGAATGCGTGCTGAGCTCACTATACATGTGCACAGGTACTTGAGGACAGGAATAATTTATTGTTATTTGCATTATTACTAAACGCTATTGATGTAATTTTATTTAATTTCGATTTTTTTTCAGTTTAGATTACCCCCACCCCGTTCCTGATGATATATATCATCAGAAAAGGGGCATAATCTAAACTGGGAAAAACCTCGAAATTAAATAAAATTATATCAATAGCGTTGAGTAATATTGCAAATAATAATAAATTAACAAAATTTAAAAAAAAGAATAATTTTTGTCCTGAGGTACCTGTGTTCTTATTAAAGTTTGAAAATTCGAATCTGATTATCTTACACGTAGTTATAATATATATAAATTCCTAGGAAGTTACATATTAATATGTATTCCATGCGTATGTACACCAATCCCTAACTCCAAAATGTAGTTAATCATTATAACAGGATTACACATTTTTCCCGAGGCAGCTACTATTTAAACATATAAATGTCACTACGGTAAAATAGCTTACTAAGGTCTATGATTTAGAGGACTGTGCCAATCTCTTACACAGAGTTGTCGGTCCTTACACTCCTAAAAAATCACTATTTGAAGTGAAAATACTTTTTAATAATGAAGTGAAAATACTTTTTAATAATGGATATAAAGATAGGGACTACATTTTTGTGACAAGTTTCCTTACTCTGTGTAATTTGGTTTTATATACATTGTGTGGATTACATGACAACGTATTTTGGGACTTCTTTTTGTTGAGGAGTGCAAGGACTGACAACTGTGTAAGAGATTGAGGCTGTGCATGCTAGGTCAACGATGGATCCAGAATTTTCAAAGGGTGTTTAAGGGCTGATCTAATTATATTTTTTAAATTGTTATATAATACATGTCCCAGTTCATAGAGCTTTCAAATTGTTCAATAAATTGTGAAGCAAGAATGTGTTAGAGGGTTAGAGGTCCACGGCACTTTTTCTGAAATTTAAAAGCTCGGAGATTTAAAATTATACAGCGTCCAGACCCGCCATAAGGACCAGTGAGTGCCCCGCTAAATGTCACATTAGTTACACTCCAAACAAGAGGCTCGGGGGCCTTAAGACGCTCACCTGGCAAATTTGGTCAATATTGCAATAGAAGTCAACCAGAATGTCCAAATGATGATAGAAACTGATATTTTCTGTTTAGTTCGAAGATTTTTAAAAGGTGTACCAAAGTTTTGGAGCCCCTATGGGTCCTGGACCCCTTTCATTTGCAAACAATATGCAGCTTTATATATAGGTAGTTCCTGCCAAAATCAAGACAAAAGATGACAGCTCTTTAGCTCAGGTGACCTATAAAATTACTTAAGGGGAAGAAGGACACCTGGTCACATTACCAGAATGTCAATATATTAATATAAACTGGAACTGATATTGGCAATCTAAACAAAAATGACAGAGGACACAAATTTGTCCACAAAAGACATAAATTGAATGGTAAATTCACATCAAGAGGTAAATTAAGTTGTTCTTTGTGACAAAACTATTTTAACAGTCATGTGTTTATGTGTCAGCTATGAAACACAGCTTCACATTGTCTGGCATCTTTTGTCCCTCTGTCTGTTTCTTTGGGTACAGTCACATTTTGACATAAATTATCATTACTTTCTTATTGCTTATGATACTTTTGTGAAACTTACAATAAAGGTTCGTTGTGACGAGGTGCATCGCCCAGTCAAGGTCAAGGTCATGTTAAAGGTCACACTCAAGGCCAAACGGTGGTACAGTCTTTTAAAAAAAAAATTTGTTAAAAAATACTCAATTTCGGCATACTTCAAGGTGTTATTTCTTCGCTATATACCCACAACTTGTTTAATTGACTCTAAATAATTGTTAACCATTCTGAATTGATCATATACAGAAAAAATAAAAAACATTTGATGACTAAATTTTTTACGGTGACCGAATTTAAGATTTAAGTGTTATAAAAATTTGGTATTTTGGGGGTAACAGCTTTCAATCTTTCGTCCTCTTTATCCACAAGCTCTGATAAAAGCATAAAAAGACATTGATACCATGGCGTTTGATCCGATTTTACCAAGTTAGCTAGAAAAATATGAGTTTTGTGTATAAATGACTGCTTTTTAATAATGAATAGGACAGTTGATGAAAAGAATCAAAATTCTGGAAAGGGGCATAACTCTTGCATATGTAATTATTACTTATATACCCACAAATGTGCCAGATTATTCATTCTATTAATTCATACATTCATTATGAATAAGTATGCAAAAAATAAGAAAAAATTGATGATAAGTTTTTTGTATACCCCAGGGTACCCTTCTTCTCCTTAAAATGTGAAATAACTCCCATAAGCGTCGACCTGACAATTTCTACCCTATTGAATGTTTTGTAGATCTTCGCGAGGCGAACATCTTTGCTTCTACCATTTTCTGTCTATCATACTTTCCGAGATAATGGCCAAAACATTGAAAAATCTATTTGGAAGGGGAAATAACTCCAATAAGCGGCCACCTGACAATTCCCGCGTTGTTGAATGTTTTGTAGATCTTTGCATTCAGACAATTTTGCTTGTTTCATTTTCTCTCTATTCATTAATATACGTTTCGAGACAATGACCAAAACATGTACATCTATATATTGCACAAAAATTAAAAAAAATGTCTAAATGATGATATTTGACCCTTTTAGAGACCATATAAGTCCTAGTTCCTTTTCATTTGCAAACATTACACAGCTTTATATATAGGTAGTTCCTGCCAAAATTCAGACAAAAGATGATAGCAATAGGTCACTCGGAGTCTTTAGCTCGGGTGACCTAAAAATCTGCTTAAAAGGGGAAATAACTACCATAAGCGTTGACCTGACAATTTCCACCCTGTTGATAGCCTGGGTTCCTGGTCCAATCCTTCGTCGATATACTGACAGTGTTAGCATCAGTTAGCCAGGATCCCAGACTACCCTGTTGAATGTTAAGTAGATCTTTGCGTGGCGAACATTTTTGCTTCTATAATTTTCTGTCTATCTAATATACTTTTCGAGATACTGGCCAAAACATTGAAAACTCCACTTAAAAGGGAAATAACTCCCATAAGCGTCGACCTTTTTGTAGATCTTTGCATGCCGAATATTTTGTTTCTTTCATTTTCGTCTATTCATTAATAAGGAGAAATTTCGAGACAATGACAATGTTAATGGCAATTTGAATGGGAAATCCACTTAAAAGGGGACATAGCTTCCATAATCGTCAACCTGATAATTCCACCAAAAAGAAAAACCAAAAATCAAATTGATAAGAGTTTTGCATTTCTATAATTTCGATAAAAGACAAAGTATCACATCATTATCTCCAAAAACAAGGGGAAATAAGCTAAGAAAATTGTCTAATTTTACATTTCATGAGAAGGGGTTTTGTAACTCCATGCAATATCAAGTAGATTTAGATTTGGATGTCATGCTTCCCACTTGGAAGACTAAGGAGGCACTTTCTAGATTCCGAACACTAAATCTGCACAGGTTCCCAATGTGACCGGGTGTATATGGCCTCAAGAACAATTGTAATTTTGCAATCACCGAGAGGCATGTTTTGCCATTACGAATTGACGTGTTCCAGCAAACATAAAACTTTCAAGACTAAAGCACGAGGGGGAGTTCTCGAAAGATTAAAACACACATATCCCCTCAATCTCTCGCATAAAGTTAACTGTCCTTGCACTCTCTATTAACTGGCAGAAGATTATCAATTGATAGAGAGTGTAAGGACCGACAACTCTGTGTAAGATACTTCGAGTCCCTTTCATAGGGTCCAAGATGGCTGCACTTCTGTTTCCGCCAAGAAAGCGATTCTTCAATATTCCGTTTCCACGACGAAATGTAAAGCTAAGCGAGTTGGAGTTAACTCCCTGTAATCCAGTCAATTTATACCAAAATTGTGGTGAACTTTTAAAAAAGATTCAACAGATGTTTTCTTTTTTGCTCCATACTGAATACTGTAAAAATCCACCAAACGTCGACTCATGGAAAGGTGCTAATTAGCCAAACAGCTAGGTCCTGACGCTATTGCACGCATACAATAAACATAAGGTTTAACCTAAATCGAACTACATCAAGCGATTATCCCACTCCATCGTGTTAAGAGTACTCCATGAAACATTATATCCAAACTTCGCCAAACTCCGAAAGTAGGAAAGGGTCTGTTTAGTATAAATCCAAAATGGACGTCAGTTTTAGCTAGGAGTTGTAATTTGTGACACATTAATGCTTCGGAATGGTTTTAATACTCTTAAAATAATGAATAAAACAAATTTAATACACTCATATTGAGACATAACTGTATATATAACGCAATAAATCCAATGTGGCCGCCATGGTAAAAGTCAAGCTATTATAATATACAGTAACTGTATTTCTCAAAATATTGATTTGCGAGCATCGGTATTATAAAAAATTTAAAAGTTTTGAGGCAAACAATCTCGAAGATTTTGCTGATGGAAACTCGAAATTTTAACTATGATCTAAGGAAGTGATTATGTTTTGATTCAGTGTCACCACTTGAAGTGGTACCAGGAGTTCTTGGTGAGAGGAATGGCGGAAAAATGTATCACAGTGATACGAGACACTAAGAGCTTTGTTGGTGTTGATAGGATACCCATAGTTAAACAGACATACAAGGTTATGATAAGCCTGACCATGGCAGTGTCATGTAAATTTTGAATTTACTGGGTGGGTGTAAATACAAAATTTACAATATGACAGCAGCATCGATGTTCAGACTGACATAATTATAAAGGTCCAATATTTAACCAAATCCGTCCTTCACAGGAACGGGCTACTCACGTGAAGGGGAAGAGGTCTAATGGATCTGGACCTGGGTAAACGTGATTACAGTGATCATAGAGTAATCTGGTATTTGTGACTTTTTTCAAAATGTGCAAATTTTTGGCCGTTTAGGTTTCTGATGTCCTTATGAGTACTAGCGCCTTTTCATTTGCAAATATTTGGTAGCTTCCGTAGGGATGACTCCTACCAAACATTGCTTCAATTAACCCGCTGATCCCTTGAAAAGAAGTTCAAATTGTGTAAAACATACAAAAACTTGTATTTTCTGTTTACCTAGACTTGAGTTTAGGTTTCTTTGACCTTAACATTTGACACCATATCCTTGATTTTTTTGTCATAAGTATTCTTAAATAATTCCTAATAATTTTCCCATATACATGTATATCTATATACAAAAAGTCAATCCGGTTTGATTGAATAAGCTTATTAGCGCCCATTTGTAGATTGCTAATGAACAGATTGCGTGTTAATTTGCAAACTATTTAGATACTGATTTAATAATCATTAATACCAAGTTTAAAGTTTTTTCTTAAAGGTTATGTGCTTTGGGGTCCTTTTTCGAGCCCTATGGGTTCTAGAAACCAGTTTTCATTCTAATTTAATCTTCACGTGGGTATATTCGTCTTGCCAAGATTGATTAAAGGTGGTCCACTTTTTCTTGGGAAGAAGTCGAAATAACTAAAATATGACAGACAACTTGAACTTTCTGTTTACTATGATGCCTGTGATATTGACCTTTGCTCCCATGATATTGAAACTTACATAATTCCTTACATCTGTATCATATATATCTTGATTTACAAAAAGGCATTTGATTGGTCATTTGTCATTTGTATAAATCTCTGAAGCGACACTAAGTGGCTCGTTGAGGAGCATAATTCATTATTTCGTTTTCTTTTTGTAGCTGTTACCTTAACGATCCATAAAAATGAAAGACATCTGTCCATTGTTGCATTAAGTCATGCTTGTAATTTCAGATGTTCCAACTTTTTGTTTTTTAGCCCGTTGTGCAATCCCTATGGGTACAAAACCCTTTTTATTCGCTTACTCAAGTAGGGGAGTCAATCAGGTGTGGATCATAAAGAATTCGAAAGTGTTCTGGGAACATCTAATGTCTCCAAATTTAGAACATATAACGAGCATTAAGTATTTAGTTTTCTCGACCCTTTACACTTCAGTTCCTCACAAGAAACTTCAAACTCGCGTCTATCATAAGAAACTCCCTTGTATAAAACAATGGAAGTCGCAGATAAAAATATTTAGCGTTAGTTCATGAGGAACATCATATTATGAAGGAACACTTTGATTCCAATAACAAATACACTGAAGACGATATCATCAATATGCTTCTAGTTCTTGTGGACAACATCTTTTCCAGCAAATAGTTGGCATTCCACTGCGTGCCAATTGTGTCCATCTCCTAGCTGACATCTTTTTGTATTCGGGAAGCGGAATTTATACAGTCTCTGATCTCCACAGGAAAGAAACAGTAAGCATCTCGGTTCAATTTTACTTACAGGTTCATCGGCGACGTCCTGTCTATAAATAACTCAGAATTTCAAAATTACCTCGGTCAGATGTATTCTGATGAGCTTGAGATAAATGAGACGACAGAGAGTAACACATCTGCTTTTTTCCTACTCGCTTAGGGTTAAGCTGTTGAATGGTTGAAATCCTCACTAGGGAAGTTTCATGGTCGATACGGAGATATTGTATCAATATATGAAGCCCCAATCTCAGAAATATTGGATATTATTCTGGAGCACGACCTGATACAGTGACTCCCTTTCGCAAATCAGATCTTAAGCTGTTGTCATTTTCACCGAGCTTGACCTAATATTTGCGACGGGTGATGCATGCTAACAGGGAATGCTGACTCTCCCGGACACAGGTCCAATCCTATTTGGTTTTTGCAATTATTCTTCTTGTTGAGACCCTTTTCATCGAACCTGACCTTTTCACCGAACCTGAGTGGCGGTGGGTGTGACGTGCTGACTGGGGGCGGCGCGGCTCCTTCCGGACGCCTAATCCTATCCTGTTTGGGATTCGCAATTGTTAACCGTATTAAGACCATTGTTATATCTATCTTTTTACTGAACTTGACCTTTTCAGCAAACCCGAGAGGTGTCCATGGAACATTTGTGATGGATGTGACATGCTGGCAGGGGACGCCGGTTCCTTCCGGACACCTGGTCCCATCCATTATGCATTGCTACTCTTTCATTTTCACTTAAGATGTTGAAAAATATCTCACATTTGACGAAAAACTTATTTTTGTTTACTTTGGTGCTGGTGACATTTATCTTTCATCTCATGACATTGCCACTTTTTCACAATAATGTTGAGATAGTTCCTAGCGATTTCTTATATATCCTTGTAAATAAAAGGCGATCGTTTCTGAGTTAATAAGCCATTTATATAAAACCATACCCTTTGTTATTTGAAGCGCTCCGTAGTGACTTGTGTATGGATAGATATCATTACATTGTCTTATATCCATAAACCTATCATGTGTACACATTTCCAAAGACATAAATTATGATCATTGGGTCATGCGAAGAATACTTTGAAAAAAAGTAAAACCCCTCATGGGTCATAGCCCTTTTTCATTCCCACACCTTATGCGTGATGACATGGGGGTGGGGGTTAACTCCTGTCAAGTTTGTTACAAATTGGCCCACTGCTTTTTGAGATGAATTTGAAATTGTGTAAAGTTATCAACGCAGGACAGACGCTGCAGGACAACCACAATAGGACACTTTGAGCCTTTGGCTCCGGCAATCTAAAATTATATTGATATGACATTGTAATAATTTCAAATATCTCAATTTAGTTGTCTACTGACCAGGAATAAAATGTGCCTGATATGTCTGTTGTTTATAGTTGTTTAACGTCCCACTCAAGAATATTTCCCTCATAAGGAGACGTCTGTGCCTGATATGAAATGAGGCAAGTTTTGTGCAAGGGCATGTGAATGATTTATTAAGCTTCCATTCAATTTAAATAATTGTCTTGGAATAGCGGAGTGAAGTTCTCCGAGGCTGTCGATTTCTGTTGACGGCATATGCTAGAATGTGATAATAGTTTTCTTAACAGAAATAAACATACATTTAACAAAGAAAAGGGCTAATAGTGTAAACGGAGCAAAGTTAGAGTTTTATATCTTCAAGAAAGATATTCCATTCCGACTGCAAAGAGAAAGATATAGATAATAATTAGCCAAGTGGCCAATAGAAGAAGGCACCAGCACCATGGCTTACCATTTCCGAACTCTTTTAATTTTCAAACGTCATTTCTATATGCATGCAATTTGCGAGTGCACAAAATCACCTGTGTAGGTTAACCTAAAAAATATTGTTAGACTGTTGATATTATAGCAATTCCATGTAAATATGTCTTTTTTACCATATATAAATGCAGTTTTTCATTGTCTTGTTAACCTGTTCACCCCTGAGTATCTGAGTGGTATGATCTATTATTTTGCTCAAGATCAGTCTACTATGGCCTGTAGGGTTGAAAGGGTTAAACATGTGCTAACTTGCTCAAAGCTCTGAGAAGATTCTTAGCTTGGTCCGTTTAGTCAGTCAGACTTGAGATTAGCTAAAGTTTAGTAAAATTCTCAATTTTAAAATACCCTGAAGATTAATACTTTGGTGTCTGTGATTTTTGTTTTTCAGAAATACTCAAAACTGAACAGGTGGGCCCTGCTGAGGACTGATTTGATTACCCACATTTGACGTATACATGCTGAGAAAATATTGTAAGATTCGGTCTTAATGACGGCGCTGCCCTGGTAAGATTTATCTCAATGCAGGATGTGTCTGTTGAAAGTTGGAGACATGTCCATAGCTCAATATCAGAGGTGCCTCATTATGAAATTATTAGTTTTTTCTTCATTCTTATAGATATGCATTTAGGCCTGTAGCGTAAGTTTGACCTTGTCGACCGTATTGGACAGATAACTTAATATCTATACTCCATGTCTGAGGTGCCTTATTGTGAATGCATTACGTTTGTTTCATTTATAATTTTATATTATCCTCTTAACATAAGGCCATTCCAAGTTTTTACATTTGGCGTCAACCCTAAAATCAAAACCCTATCTTTCTATCAGGAAACATAAAACGACAGAAAAAATACAAGACATTTTTATGAGAACAAATGCAAATTTATACACATTTTAATCATTTTCCTAAAATGTTAACAAAAGAAAAACAAAATTAAACTTATAAAAACCATATCTTTGGCACATACTAATACATAACCTATGAAATGTTAATTTTCACAATGATGAAATTAAATGTTCATGTTTAAGTGAAAAGTTTTCTTAAGTCCAAACGTTTCCCTAGATGTGTTAATTGTACGGTCCCTGTGTATATAGATTAAAATACAAATAATTTTCTATCTGTATCAGAAACATGGAGATTATTGTAACGGAATCAGTTGTGTACACAAATTTAAACTTCATTCCTCTTTTAACGACGGCATCAAATATTTTGAATGAATGGAATTCCATTTAGAAATGTAGCGGAGGCGGAATCTTTGTATCCATCTGCAGTGCAATATAATATTCATATCATGTATTGCATTGGCGTAGTGAACGCTGTATGATTGTATGATTTGATTTAACATGTAATAAAGGGAAATATTTAATGTTTCAGCACACTATCATTTCAACTTCTACTTCTTAACTCTCTACTGAGCTCTTTTTACAGCAAAGTAGAAATAAGTACAAAATATTAACGCGTAATTTTAAGCATGTTGAAATGTGTGTATAAGACTTTAAAATGTGTCAATTAAGATCAATGCCCCTGTAGCCACATTTGAACTCATCCATTTCAAAGTCAAATCCACACGAATGACTATCAAAATTATCTTATCAAAATGCAAATTTTCATTAACATTTAAATTGTGTATTGTTCACAATATTATTAAGCCTTTTAATCCTACGTAGTATATCAGTCTGTGGGGTGTACTTTTACATTGTATATGGAATCAATTCAAACTCACTTGGCTGTACATTTGCTGTCTTCTATTATGTACAAGTATACACATGTGCTAGTAATACAATTGCACAAAAATAATGTTCAACTCTTAACTTTCAACTCTGCACTGTAACTCTTGATACAAAATTATCATCTTGAACAATTGAAAATTTAAGTAGGATTCTACGTTTGATAAAATTTGTGATATCAATAACATACACAATAAATGTTTTTAGAATATTATAACACAAAAATATCAATATCAAATTCAATTAAATTTTGATAATATGTACATGTCTGTAATGTTCAGTTTCTGAATTTGAATTTTGAATACTGTTGTATTGCCTAACTCAACAATTTTTTTCAGTTATATTGGCGGTGGCCAGTTTTTAATCGTGGAAAAGAGAATCTGGTTACAATAAACCCAGGAAGAGACCACCAACCTTCCGCTAGTAAACTGGCAAACTTTCTCACAAGAAACAGCTTATGTTCCAGCGGGTCTCCATCCTGCGCTGACCAGATGTGAGAAACTTCATAATTTAAAACGCGTTGCTCTAACCACTCGGCCAAGGAGACCGCCCTACCCTCATGGTGACCAAGTTTCAAATAGCTTTTAACAAGTGAACTTTCTAAGTGAAAGGTCACTAATTACTGGATGAGAAATGTCATATCAACTCACCACCTAAAGTTAATTATAATGCTAAATATGTACCCTTTATGGACCATCAATGTAGAAACCTCAATACTAAGAATAGGATTAAAATGAAAAGTAAACCGATTGTTACAAATCCAGGAACAAATCAGAATTCGTTGTTAATGGAATCAAGAGAGGGTTCAGTAATAATAAATAAATGCTTGACGTAGTGGCATCATGAACCTGTCGAATAACCAAACACCAACCGTATTTCATTTGGACTTGACTGTGGACTCAAGGCGGGTGTGACCGGTCGACAACAGATGCTTACTCCTCCATGGCGCCTGATCCCACATCTCGGTTTTCAGAGGTCCGTGTTTGTCCATTTATGCCGGATTTGTATCTGTGTCCTGGACATCCTAATGATTTATACTTTGGTATCTGAGATGTTTTATATTCAAAACATGAAAATACATGATATATCTGCAAAATGAACAATACCAATATAAACCATTGCTAAAATAGCATTAACATTTTAAATCTATCAATGCTTCCATCAATGAATTAAAAAGACTTGATTTTCTTTACAGCTACAGCCATTCACATAATAAAATATTAAATAATTAAAACTTGGTCCGGCACCATAAAACTCAAGAATTACTTTAAGTCTAAAAATTTTACTCAATTTTTGCTAATACTTAAATCTGATTGGCTGAGAACGGCAAGTTGAGAAAAGTATCTGACTTGAGTAAATTCTCAAGTTTTATGGTGCCGGGGCCTGTTCTGATCATTGGAAATATTATGTGAAAAAGAAATAACGGTGTGTTATTATAACAGAACGATTTATATGTATTGAAAAGGGAGTACTAGTTTATTCGAATACTGACATCAATTTAGGCAATAAAGTCAAATTAACTGGATGTAATAATTGTCTACTAAAATCCGTGGGATATAAATCACTAGTAGATAATGAAACTTACATGAAATACCAATACATGTATCACAATTCACGTACTGAAATCCAGGTACAGTCAAGATGTACAGTACCTGTCTCTAACGGCCACTCAAGGGAACAGGCAAACGTAGCCGTTGTAGACAGGTGACCTTTATAAAGAGGTTTATTAATTATAAAAAGTTAGAAAAAGGTTAATTATATTTGAATGACCTTTATAGACAGTGCTTTTTATATTAAGGTGGTATTTATTTCAAGTTTGACTATTACATTTTGCTATTCAGGACAATGTAAATTGTAAAACCAATAAAACTCTAGTTGGTGTTGCTTCATGTTTGAGCGAAGTGCTAAAGTATAATCTGGTACAGAGTTGCCCTATGTTTAAGTGTGAGATCAATATCACATAAAGATTACCCATCCATGCCGACAATTAGCGATGTCTTTGGAAGACAGTGGAACATGATGCTGTGTTATTGCAAAAACAAACTTGTAAATAATGAGTTGTAATCCACGAGTTACTAGTATTTCCTAACTGATGACCTTTTAACCGAACATAGCCTTTTCACTGAATTCGATAGGTTTCCATGGAAATATACGGAATTCGAGAGGGTTTTATGGACGGATGTAGCATGCTAACAAGAGACTCCTTCATATGATCCCATCCCATTTGGGATTCGCAGTTGTGCTTCATGTTGAGAATGTCATTATATCAATTTTTCGCATTCTAATGGACTTGAAAATTCGAGTATACATTGGCACTTCTTCAGTTTTACTCCTAACAGAAACTGGCAAGGCAATCATAGTGCAGAATTGTAATTTTGGCTATATCACCAAAGTGATATCAATAATTTTAGACTATTTTTTTTAGGAAATTCGGTGTTATTAGAACTTTATATTCAACGTTCATGATATTTTAAATTCCTATACAATATTTTAGAGATTTCATACTGCTCTTTTTCAATATATTTTAGAGAAGGAAATTTATGACATCTAAATAAATTCATACCCTCATTTCTCAAAGCTAAGTGTACTTTAAAATGCTGATTAATTGATTTCTTTCCTTATTCACTACAATATTTGTCTTAGTATCAACTGTATGTTGTCATAAAATTTTAATCGATGTATTCTTAATGGCATCGTACTTCAACAATAGTTCTATTTCTTGGTTAGTTGTAGTAAAACTTTCACACTACACAGACAAGATTCATCTCGTATAGATATTTCATTGTTGAAGCAAGAATGTATTAAAGTGTTAAGTTGAGTTATCGGGCCATTTTAATATTATAATATGTATTGGGGTATAAGACTGCATACTGTACAGGGATTTAATTTCACGGGTTGTTATATTTTTCAATTTTTAGAATTCGCGGATTGGAAATTACGTAAAGAGAATATTGGCCATTGCATGCAGTTGTTCTCAAAGCAACTCAGAGAGGGTAATCGTGACACATTTAAAAGTTAGAATCAATTACGACTACAAAGTCAGCTACACACGAACTACAATTTTTATACTTTAATTATCAAAGAAATTCCCCTGGTGACTGTTGATTTAGAGATGATATTGGTGGATGATTGATTGTTAGAAAGAGAGAAGAGAAATGTCTGGTCTACCATTAGAATAGTCATCGTTACGGTCCATGTCAGACATGGTATATACGAATTTGAGAACTTATAAAATACATGACTTGAGTTAACATAGTTCTGACTATGAGAAAAGGGGTAATTCTACTTCAGCTAAATCTGCTAAATAATTCAAATTTATTATACCAATGTCGTACATTGTAAGCTTTGTCAGATTGGTGAAGCAAAGTGTTAGACATGTTAAGATATCATGAGTCGAATGTCAAGTTGCTGTGATACTGTATTAATCTAATATTGATTTAAATCGACCATAATGCCTGACATTACATTATTAACGTTCATACCTTTGTCACAAATTAGGGATAATAATGTCTTTAGTAACTGATAATATAGCACTTATGTTAAACCCAAATCAAATGAAAATGAAAAACAAAACGATTCTGTTTTGGGTAATTTAGGATACACTTGGGTGAATCACAACGATTTTCATTTGATTTTGTCAGATTTTGAAGAAAATAAATATAGTGTAACAGATATGTTTATGATAGATTATTATGAAAAGTACGAATTCAACGGTAGATGTTATGGAAGTGTCGGTTGTCATGGTAACAAATAAAAGCCTATGATTGGTCAAAATTTTGATATCAGTTTTTGATGAAAAAAATTTGTTCAGGTTTTACGTAACTTTTTTATAAACAGGTGCATTTGAAAATAATTGGTTCTGACAGGGGGAAAATTGTCAATGGTTCAAAGGACAACGGTTTGAAACTGAATATTCTGGATAGCTGAATATACTAAAAATAGATGGGATATGTTTAAATGATTGGAAATACACCAAAAATTAATTTGGTGACCTCTCACCTTTGTTTAATTTACTTGAAAATGGCATGTTTGTATGTGGTATAAATTGTTCAAATTTGGCGTGTTGCTAAGATACCTATGTCAATATTCAGAGAATGGTATTTATGTCTTTAAAAGTGAGAAAATCAAGTATTCACACAGACACAAATGTAGTAGATTTTGGCCCGTTAGCGTGCGTCAACGAAATTACAGCAGAAACCGAAAGGATGGCGGAAGAAACACCATTTTAGCAGAAATCTTCGATAAACGGAAACGAAATTTGCAACAAACGGAGAGACGGAACAACCGCCAACGTTACTTACTGACGCAATGAAAGGGGCTCGATCGGGCACACTATACTACACTGAAACCTACTAATTATCATCTCTGACAAATATACCAAATTAAATTCCATGTTGCAAGAAATTTCAACAATCTCTTGTCTTCTCTTAATAAAAAATTACCATATATAAATGAGGTTGCAAACCCCATAATCCCCTCGTTATACGACAATGCCGATTTAACGGACAAAAGTGTATTCGAATTCAAACTATATCCGGGATTAAAGTGGTCCATGTTTTATTATATTCCGGGTATATTGTTGAATAGGCTATACTATATTGCGGCCGAGGCCATATTATACAGTCTCTTATACCGAGTTGTCGGTCCAATGATTTGGGAATGCAAGGACCGACAACTCTGTAAAAGAGATTGCATATTATACCTTCTATATTTTTACCGGGTCGAAAAGAAAAATTAAGGATGTCCGTGTAGCCTATATAGTTCCATCTTGCTACCACGCAGTTACCTTTAAATGCATATTAGCACGTTGACGTACAGAAATATGTTTTATTTGTTTATAAATATTACTGACGAATACAACCAAACCCCCCCCCCCTTTAAACGAAAGTGGTATATTCTTGGCTTCGGTGGTTGTAATCTGTTCTATGCCATTGTATGCCTCAGGTATAGCTTAACGGGCCAGAACAGTTTATTCTCCGGTTATACTCTGGCCTAGGCCAAACTGTACTCGAATTTTGCCGGTCTGGACAGGGGTTCAACTTACCTGCTATACATCGGTAAACAAAAATGTTTATTAAATACATGTCATTTTGTAGCGTATTATTACTATTAAAAGGAAGTATTTTGTAAACATTCTGCAGACTGTTGAGAAATCCGCCATATTTTGGTGTATACTTATACTGATGTTTTTTTTCAGAACACGTCCTTTTCATTTGATAACTTTGTTGCACGCGCTGGTGATATTTGCAGCACTGCGCCTGGTACTCAGCTTTTGCTATGTCTGTACTATTATAATAGTAATCGGGGGAGTTCAACGTGTAGGCGTATTTCATTACACTGCACGTGGCAAGTACAAGTTCTTAATTTGAAACAGGTGACTAGTGTCAGATACGCGAATGTATAAGACATGTATATACATTGTATACTTATGTATGATATGCCGATACATTCTAACAATGAAGAGCGCACATCTATAATATTAGCTTAACAGGTGTCTTCCAAACAAATATCAATTATTGTATCTTTAGAATAAAACAAATGGTCGTCATTTGCAAGGTCCATTATGGTTACATCATGACTAGTTCGTTCGTGAATTTAAAAATGATTGTAATACACAAACCATCTTTATCTCTAATTTTTTTTTTAATAGGAAGTACATGTACTCTTATGAATGATTTTTTCAGCTTGTAATTTGTGTGGTTTTTATTTTGTTTTAGTAAAATCCTGCTGAGTCACCTATTTATGGACACCTGAATAATTATAAGAGGTCTCGTGGGATTTAATTGTCACGTGAGAACAATTTCCTGTCAAGTTTTGTTAAAATTATTCCATTGGTTCTTGAGGAGAATTCGAAAATGTCTAAAACTTATATTTTTTATTTACTTAGGTGCCTGTGACCTTGACCTTTGACCCTATGACCTTGATTTTTTTTCTAAATGACCCTTAAATAATTCCAAACCGGTTTCTTGTACATCTTTGCATACAAAACGTCAATCAGTTTTAAGTTATTAAGCCAATTGTATACAACTGTACCCTATGTTATTCGTGGATGGTGGATCGTTATTGACAGAAACGATATCGTCTTGAGCATTATATAACTTTGGTAGTATGTTTATAATATTTATAACCACTAGGTCGTTGCCACTGCTGGTGGACCGTTTGAGTCCCCGAGGGTTTACATAAACCTAGTACCTGGTATTTCGGTACCAGCTGTTCATCTTATACTAAAGTAATATTTGGCACTGTTAACATCATTTAAATTCAATTTTTTTTTCTAAAGCTAAGATAGTCATTTTTAACAGTGGTTACTCTTAGACGGATTTTGGCTATACTTTTAGAGATATTATTTGGCCTTGTATAATCCCATTTTCTCTTTAGAAATACACATAACTTTTAAATTGAAGCTCAACTGATGAAGTCTAATTGACAGAAACGATATCGTCTTGAGCATTATATAACTTTGGTAGTATGTTTATAATATTTATTGACATATTTCGTTTTTCATTTGCAAACTTTCTAGATACTGACTGTACAATCATGCATACAAAATATGATTGATTCATAAGAAGAATTTTAAACTTTTTTTACTTAGTGTCTGTGACCTTGACCTTTGACCAATGACCTTGAAATTTTGTCATGATAATCCTTAATTGATTCCTAACAACTTTCTCATATATCTTTTTACAAAAAAAGTCAATCAGTTTTTAGTTATTAGGTCATTTATATACAACTGCATCCTATGTTTTTGAAGCGCCCCCTTTTGGATCGTTTATCGACATATTTCATTTTTGTTCACAAACCTTGTAGATATTGACTTTACAACCATACATACAATATTTGGAAGTCATCTGATCATTGGTTCATGAGACGAAGATTTTTAAAAATGTACCGAGTTTTGGTCCTATTTGGCCCCTTTTGGGGTCCTATGGATTCTAACCATTTTGATATGCCAAGTTTGGTTTAAATTGGACCACTAGTTCTTGAGAAGAAGTCGAAAATGTGTAAATTTTAACGACGGGCGACACACGACGAGAGACAAAAGACGATCGCAGTAGGTCACCATCAACCTTTAGTTCTATAATTCCACCTATTAAGATAAATGGCGACCGCCAGAAAACAAGGATACAAATCTGGCAATCGCTAGAAGAAAGAAAACATATTTCCAGCCGAACTTCTACGGGCTTCCGTAGAAATCACGTGTGTGTGTTAACTTGTCGCCAGTGTAAGTGGAATGCACACGTCTGTAAAAATTGGGTTTTAAAATCTGCTGTGGAAAGCACGTAAGCGTAAACATTTAATCCTATCAAGTCCCATAACTCTATCAAATATTGACCGATGTTGATTACTCTAGAACTGATCAGATATATCAAAGATAAAAAGCAACAAACAATATGTTATTGAAATCTGCTGTACAGAAACTGAAATTAGTTGATGAAAACGCCACAATTGGCAATTTTAATGTTATCAAAGTCCCATTGGTCTAACAAATGCAGTCAAACTTGCATTATGTTGTTGTATTCTTGTTTTACGTCCCACTCAAGAATCTTTCAGTCATATGGAGACGTCACCAAATTCCAGTGAAGGGCTTCAAAATTTGGCCTATGCTCGGCACTTACGGCCATTGTGCAGTGATGGTTCTTTAACGTACCGACTCCTACTCGGACACGCGACCTCGATTTTTACTGTTTCATCCGAAGGACGGGAAAAGCCAGCCGCCTCCGCCGAGGATCGAACCCGCGAACATCCGGTGGTGAATCGACCACCCTACCGCGGAGCCACGACGGCTCTCAACTTGCATTTAGGATCACCTATGTATAAAGGGCACCTGCCTATAAAGGTCATTCAAACATAGCCTTTGTTATTTTTTACAATGAATAAGGCTCTTTATAAAGGCCACCTGTCTATAGCGGCTACTTTTGTCCGTTTCCTTGGTTGGCCTTTAATGACAAGGTTGACTGTATTGACAGGCTCTCAACTTGTATTTAGGACCACCTGTGTATAAAGAGCACCTGCCTATAAAGGCCATTCAAACATAGCCTTTGTTATTTTTTACAATGAATAAGGCTCTTTATAAAGGCCACCTGTCTATAGCGGCTACTTTTGCCCGTTTCCTTGGTTGGCCTTTATAGACAATGTTGAACGATTGACAGCTGATGACGGACATTAGGCTATGGAACACATTGGAGATACATATATCATGGATATAATATAAAGTAACGCGGTATTTAACACACGAAACTTTGTTGCAGTTTAGATCTCACATTTTATTGGAACGCGTCGAAATAGCAGCGTTTCTGTAGAATAACTTTTTTAAATGGATGGATTGTCAAAGTGTGTGGTGTTATTAACTGATATGATATCGAATGATTACCATAATGTGCAACAGAAGTCAGGTTAGAGTTATGGAATTTTGACAACATCAAAATGTGAGAAAAATTTTGGTCATTTTTTTCAAATAACCTGAGATTTATCCAGCGGATTTCAATAAAATTTTTAATGTTGATTTATATCTATGAGATATCATGTTGAGTTCCGCATTGGTCAGCATTTGTTAATATTTATCAGAGTTATGGGACTTTGAAAGCGTCAGAAAAGAACAAATTTTGGTGTGACCGTTAATCTTCAGCGGGCCATCTCTAAAATAGCAAATGGCGACTTCTGGTGGTCGCTATATATGGTCACCGTCAGGTAAAATATATTTTCAAATGTCATAGGCGGATGCAGGATTTTATGTTGAAGGGTGTGCTTTGTATCTCACAGTGCTCTAGGATGTTATCTGCCCAATTGCTTTTTGCTGAATCAACCTACTTTTGAGAAGGATAATTAATGTGATTTATTAACGGATATCTAAAGGTGTATTTTTGCGGCTGGACACAGTCTGAGATATGCATCTAAGGGCTCCCAAAATTTTTCTGAAAGATGCGTAAAACTCGATCACCTAATGAAATATTGTCTCACAATAAATACAACTTCGGACTTCTTAAGTGTTATATACATTGACCAAGGAGGGATTCTTACGGGAGCAGTGCGCCGCTAAAGTTGACAAAATAAGTGTACAACTTTTATTTTTCTTTAAAAGTAGAAATAATAACAAATTTCACAAAATGTTCGTTCCTTGCTCCACTCGCGACAACGATATTCTTAATTTCTTGTTCTTTTTTTGTTGTTTTGTTTTGGTTTTTTTTTGTATATTTTTTTAATTCTTTTTTTTAAATTCTCAGCCGCCTCTAGTGAGATATATGCATTGTATAACAGTTTTAAAAAGTACAATTCTATGTCACCAGACAGGCATTCTCGCCCCGATTAAAAATTTTAACAAACATAAACATGCAAGAGCTTTATATGAGTAAGATTCGGAAATTTTGTTAATTCCAAAAGCTCTGAGATGACTTTACTGTCTTGCAAACACTAAGCATTTTCCTTTAAGTTATTTTTTTTTCAAAAGAGTAAGTTTTAGCGGGTAACGTGCGACCAATGAACGTAGTTCATTCGGGCTTCCCTGCATTTCTGGATTGTGTGCATCATATATTATCATATTTATATTGTTGGAAAATCCATACATGTTAGCACAGTCGCTAAATTGGGTAAATATTCAGTTAATTTGTTGGTCGTAATTTGTTATACAAAATAAAGTGTGTTGGTTTTTATTGGTATTTTAGTAGTTGGGATCGCGATACATATTTGTAATGCCGGAAGTGAGTTACCTACCCATAGTTCAAAGGTGAGAAGGAAAGAATGTGTACGTAAGCGGGTGGAAATAGAAGCACTACAGATTTATTTACTCTGGGGGTAAGACATTTCATTTCACGTTTAAAATATTAGACATGTGATTTCAACGAATGCTGTTTATTTGCGATATTTATTGAAAGAATTTAACCTCCTGTGGTGTGTTTTAATTTAAAAACACTGCCCCGAATGGTACCTCACCTGTTTTTCGCACCCGAATGGCCAATGTGCCACAATATGCGGGCTGTCAAATCACGTTTTGATGACCATTCAAGTACTAAATGGTGAATTATAGAAGCCAAAAGATTTGATCACGTGTACGGGATTAGCTAATCAATATAAGGAGTTTATTTTAAGGATTATGTGTTGCCAATGGTAACCTCAATACCTCTGTTTATATTGTAAACCGGAACAAGTTTTTAGAAATTTCATCACATTCAAAGACACAGAGAGAGGGCGTCGTCTTTTTCAAAGTGATCTTGTTCTGTTATCGAAAATGATAGCCGTCACTTTGTTGCTCTTTGATTTAATTGGACATGCACTAAAGAATTTGTTCACTGAAGGGGTACGTCTGGTACAACTACATGCACATGTCCAAACACTCAATTAATACTAATTATGCAAGCATAAAGATAATGATATTATTTATCAGAAAAAAAAATATTCATTTTAAAAGATTTGACTATTAATATAACTACATGTATTTATGATATTCATGGATCTGTTTTGGACATCTCCAATCTCAGAAGATAAGATAAACCAGCAATATATAAAGGTTAAAGTGAAACATAAATAATTGTTTTTTTTTGGTGATAAATAACATCATTATTCATCATATCAGTGGTAATTTCGGGATTATTTCTGGTAATTTCGGCAACTTATTTTACAGTAGACCTAGCTCTACTTTTGATTTGAATCTTCAATTGCAATTTTTCCACACCTCTAGGCCAACATGCAATGTTAACGGTTTCCTTTCATCAAGATAATGTTTTTTTTTACAAACAATTAATAGAATTATTCTAAAAACATAATTAAAAATCTTGAAGATTTAATTTCGACTTTTTAAATTATGTTTCAACATTATTGGCTTATGCCAAAGGCATTTCAGTACACATGTTCATGCATCTACAAAAGATTTTAAATTACATGTACTCTCCAATTGACCAGTAAACATAAAAATTTGGTCACCACAATTTTTTACACACTTTTTTTAATGATCATCATTTTGCCTTATTCAATGAAATATAACAACAATGATGATTTACAGACTTTCATTGAAACGTTCAGTATCTTCAGTTCAGGGGTAGGCCTAATGGTTTGAACTCTGTGAATGATATTTCTTCTTTTGCAGTTGTATACATTTAGTATTGCATTTGATTTTCAGTTCCAGTTCAATCTTTTCTGGTTGTTTTTCAAATGTTTGTTGATCTCCCCCCCTCAACTGCAAAAAACTAAGAGTTCTCAGAATGTGTAAAAAAAAAAATTGGAAAAGCAGCCTACATTTTTTGTACATTTCTCATGTTTGTTATGACACGTTATCGTTTCTTTTATAAATTTAATCATCACAGTCAGAAAGTCTGGTTTACCATGAGAGCTGGAAATTTGATCTGTAAGTTAAAATCTAGAGTCAAATACTGATCAGGTCCAACTCACTTCAGTGGAAACTCTGGGAAAGACATATAAAATTCTCTGATTTTACCCAGGGTTTCCAAGGAAATTAAAGTCTAACGATCGGGTGTTTGACTCGCATTTATAATGTACAATTACATGTACAAATAAAATTTACAGCTTCTGTTCTGTTCTGATTCCATAAATTTTACCTTAATTAATCAATGGATATAACAATCAAACCTAACAGATCCTAGCGGAACCTAGGCTATGCTTTTTCATGTTAAATTTGCAATGTTAAGATTAAATTGTGTTCTTTTTTTTGTGTCAATTGCATCAGATCTACATCTACCTTTTCACAAAAAAGTATATATATATTTTTTTTATGATACTTATATTATGTGCATGTCTTAGAAAATAATAATTATTTTGTCTTTGGAGGATAAATCTAAAAACACATTATAATCTACTTTTATCTAGTACATTGAAATTTGCCACTACAAAACATATATATGTATGTTAAGTGTTGTACCCTTCCCTGTGAATACTGTAATAGGTTATCTACATACATGTAATGCATGCAGGGGTTTACAAGCCCTTCTAGGGACAGGGTCCTGTACACTTCCAATTGGGTATTTTATGTTACAATGGGCCAAATTGGGAAAAAAGTAACTATCTGGTCATTGTACTCAGAAGAATAAAGACAAAACTTGTGATTCATTTAACTTTTTTTATTTAACTGATATCATAGTTTTCAGTAGAAGACTTTGAAGTATAGTTCACACTTAATTTTCCTTTTTAGCTCACCTGATCCAAAGTGTCAGATGAGCTTATGCCATCACTTGGCATCCATTATCTGTCATTCGTCTCGTAAACTTTTTAAAAAATCTTCTCCTCTGAAACCACCAGGCCATATGGAACCAAACTTGGCCACACACATCCTTGCGATGTTTAGATTCAAAATTGTATCTGGCATGCTTGTTGACCATCCAACATGGTCGCTATAGCTATAGATAGAACATAGAGGTAAAACTGCAGTTTTTGGCAAATAGCTCAAATAACAAAATTTGTCATAACTAATTCACCAGAAGTGATTGACAGGACAAGATCTATCTACCCTTAAAATTTCGGATGAGTCAAATGACCCAATTTTGAGTTATTTCCCCTGAAATATTGATTTATAATGATTTTTGTCCAAAGGCCATGTGAGTTTTTGACATCACTTGGGGTCTGTCATCCATCTGTAAACTTCTACATTTTGATCTTCTTCTCTGTCTTCTTTGTCAGATCCGCCGAAAAAAACATGGCTGCCAATGCTGGACATACATGTACCATACACTGTAGTTTAAAATTGGACCCAATGGCAATGGGGAAAACATAATTTGATCATCTCCACTAAAACTACATGTATTGAACCAAGTTGAACGAAACTTTACAGGAATGATGCATTTAAGGTCCTTTAGTAAGATCACTAAACTTTTGCCCATCCACCTAAAAACATGGCCATCAGTGAAAAACATGGTTAAACATTGAACCTAATGGAAAAACACATTCACAGATATTCATGACCTCTGAAACCACCAGGCCAGTACTAGTTGGAACCAAACTTACTCACAATAGTATTTGATTGGTCCCCTGTAAAAATTGTGTTCAGCAGGTCCACATCCCATCCAAGAAGGCTTCCAACAGATACATGTAACATAGTTTAACATTAGATCCTATGGGAAACGCATGTGAAACTGCTTTACAAATTAAAAATAAACTTGGCCAATACAGTCCAAGTGAGCTATACAGGCTCCTGAGAGCCTCTTGCTTGGTATAATACAAATTTGAATGACTTGGTGAGCATAATTGGGAAATTTTTGCTCAAAATTGGGGAAAATAACAGCTTTTGCATTGGGAATCAGAATGGGGCCTTTTACAGGACCCTAATGTTGATATTTATCCCTGGTATTTATTACCACCACCAGTCCACTACAAATAATCCATGAAGTTGAAATAGAAAATTAACAAGTGATTTGTCACCAGTTGTTTAAGTGTAGCTACATGTATATGTTGTTGTTGTATTGTTTTTTAACGTCCCACTCAAGAGTCATATAGAGACGTCACCAAATTCTGGTGAAGGACTACAAATTTTGGCCTATGCTTGGCACTTGCAGACATGGGACAGTGAGGGTTCTTTAACATGCCGACACCTACTCTGACACGGGACCTCGGTTTTTACTGTCTCGTGCAAAGGATAGGAAAAGCCAGCTGTCTCTGTAGCTATGTGTATGTGTATACATGTATCACAAGCCTCAACATACTTCACTATCTTTGACTCACACCTACATAAGGCTACAAAGTGAGTTGACTGATCTACACAAGACATACATACATGTATACACATTACATATATACTTTCTACCAGTTGAATAAAAGATAAGGACTTTGTTTATAATACAATGTATAATTTATAAAAAAAATATATAGAATTCAATTATTTTAAATGCTAGTCCAATATGGGTTCTTTGATACATGTACAGTGAAACCTGTCTTGAGAGACCACTCTCATGACAGACCACCTGTCTTTTGAGACCACATTCTAAGAAACTACTTGGTTAAATAACCACATTTCAGTGGTAATTTTAAATAATCATTTACATAAAACCTCTTTTGAGAGATCACCCATATTGAGAGACCACATTTCAGTAGCAGATGGCATGGCTATGGGTGTTTCTCAAGACAGGTTTCACTGTATAACAATACTATGGGAAGTATGCCTGCATGCTCTCTTATAATATCAGTTAACTTGCCAATCAGTAGATAATTGTTGTATAATCATTAACACCTTCAATAATTATCTTGTCCCTACATATATATATAATTGTATATGACAATGTACCTGTAGAAAAGTCAACACATTGATGGCCAGGTATTTACTAACTACATGTACATTGTACATACATGTGGGATGATATACATGTACATCATACATGTATGTATATCAATGACCTTTAACAGGGCTCTCAGGGACCCAAGAGTACGCATATTTGACACACAAGATTTTTTTCTGGGACTTGACCTCGAGTGCTGCAGGACGCTCAAAATTTTGACTTGGGCGTTTCACCTTTTAATCAATCCCATAATTGCTTGTTGAGAAAAAAATATCACAAAGATATGAACAGTTTAACTTTATTAAAGTTTAAGTTAAACATATCATATCTCTGATTTTCTGAAGCAGAACTTCCAAGTGTGGAGTTCCCCAAAAAACATATTGCCAAAACTTTGGGTGATCATTTTTTTTTTTGTACTTTCCTCCCACTGGAAGAATCACATGATATTTTTCTATCTAGTGAAGAAAGTGTGCAACGAAAACAAAGGAAGTGTGCAACCAAACTGATTTTTTTCTGGCATGTTTAGTAATGCCAGCATCAGAACAGATGGTTTCTACATTTTGTACATGTACATATGTATGTACATTAAATTGTGATTTATTTAGGTTTATTGCTTTACTGCACATGTATAGAAAATTAGCAATCTCTACATGTACATGTGTTAATTTGATTGATTTAGGTTTAGTGATCATGATTTTTATGGCACAAAACTTAAAATTTTCAGTTATATGTATGTAAAATAGCTGAGGTGAAATAAATACATTGGTCAGGTGTAAACAAATGATGAGCAATAGTTTATTACACTCTAACATCAAAACAGCTCACACTGTAGATTTCCTTTAATTTATATGTATAGGTCTACATGTAATCATATACATGCACATCATACATGTACATGTAGCAATGCTCAGGTTTATAGATGTACATGTATCATAATGTTATTGTATACATGTATGTAAGTGTGAATTTAAGATGAACACCCATCTGTTTATCAGGCAATGACTTCACATACATGTATATGTACAATGTACATGTATGACATACATGTATACGAATGTACATGTACATGTACATTATATATTGTACAAGTGTATATTACTACATTGAATACGTAATGTACATGTAGCAATGCTAAGATAAATAATACATGACAGATGAACAATCATCTGTTTATCAGACAATGACTTCACACATATAATGTACACATATTTTTATTCCCCCCCCACCTTAAAGGTCCGTAGGGAGGGGGCCATATAGTGTAAAGTATAATATTTCAAGTTTGCATTGTGATACAGTAACCAAACTTGGACTGTAAGTTCATCTAAGGGTTGCTCACACTTCACTTACATCATGACCACATGCCCTTGGGGGTGCACTTTGTTGACATCATATGCCCTTAGGGGTGGGGTAATTTTATTTGCCAGCATAGACATTTGTGTTTCACATCTTGTTTTATACAAGTAATTTGGTCGACCTAGCTTTATACATGTATAAGATGTAGGAAGATAATCTAGCAATTTGGTAAGGTACGTGTACTTGTATTAAGTGTGAACTTAAGAGGAGCACTGGCTTATCAGGCCATACCAACTTCACAAATAACTAATTATATTAGGTCTATACCTATGGTCAGAAGATATATATGTATTGATTTGTGTAAACTATAAAAGATGAGCACTGGCTAATAGCTAAATGCTAATTAGGACAATGACATGAACATTGATTTCTCAGGTAAATAGAAAGTCAAACAATGGTCAGATATTACATGTAACTAATTAGCACTGGTAAATCAGGCACTATTGACTTCACACATAACTATAAGAAGTATTGCAATGATGTGGTTACCGTTATCCCTGCCCTGTAGGCTACAATGTACATGTTCTACTATTTTATACATGTACATACACGTACCATTTCAGGCACTTAAGTGTTTCATATGGGCTACAGTACACTGTGCCTAAACAAATTCAGTTCTGAGATAGAAAGTACCTGTTACATTAAATTTAATGCTTCTTAAAGGAATATAGCATTTGTGATTACAGGCTGCCATTTTGATTTAAAAATTATTGCCGTAGAAAAATTTGACATACGTGTACATGTACATATGTAATATGCCGATGATTGATATTCCTGTCATCTACTTAAGAATACAAATGTTTACTTGCCCATTTAACCAGTATTCACATTCAATTTCTGTTCATAAATTACGACATCATAAAAAATAATTTCAAGTCTAGATTTTTTAAAAACGTTTTATTTGTATAAGAAGTTGAATACATGTATACATGTATGATAGTTTTAATACAAAGAAAAACCATTTTGACAGCTTGTATGCTTTTTTTTCCGCTGATTAATTATTGGCGACGGTATCATAAAATGAAGCCGTATTTATTTGTAAACAAATGTAAAAGTGGAAATATACAGTGTACATGTACATGTAGGCCTACCTATTCTGACTACAGTGAAATTTGTATGTAAAGATGGCCTTAGGGACACAAAAAACTGGTCTTTATAGGGAGATGGTCTTTATATAGAGATTGATTTGTACACAAATGGTACTGTTGGGGACAACAAAAAACGGTCTTTGTGATCAGGTGGTCTTTATACACAGGTGGTCACTAAAGCAGGTTTTACTGTATAGAAAAGTAGTTCACGGTGCTGTATCAAATGTCTTAGTGATCTCACGTTTCATTTCTAACCTATGATAGTCATTGGGTATAGATAATGACCAATCAAATGCATGGTAAATCGTGATGTACCAGTATTGCTCCAGAGCTAGGGTGATTTTTTTTTTCGAATGCATCACATTTTGTTAATGTGATAACATCACAGTTGGGTGAGCAATGTGTTTTACCTGTAGTTAGAGTATGAACTAAAGATCGGCATTGGTTTACCATGTACTGGGATTTTTAGGGCCAGTGAGTTTTTGTCTCAAATTTGCCTCAATTCTGTTTTTAGTTTTGATGAATTCTGTTTTTTTATGTTTCCATAAGATACACATATATACTTAAGATGAAGAGTATCTAATAATACAGATTCATAATCATGCTTTCAATAGTCTTTCGCACAAATTTAACGAATGATTTGTGTAGGGAAACAAATAAAATATAAATACAACAATGTATGTTTTTAATGATTAAATTAAATATACACATAACATGTACATGTATGTGTATCCGTGTGAACTCAATATGAGCATGAGTTAGTTTATAAGATACATGTAGCAATATCAACATAAACAACTACGTTTAGGAGAGTTTATCATTGATCAAATGTTAGTTTGAACTGTTATGTACATGTGTAGATCAACAGACCTTGGTTTTTCTGGTACAATGTACATTTACAATGGAGCAGCATGAACATGTGAGTAGAGTTGTCAACTCACATTTTGTGGGGTTAATATTTCATTTTTTTTTTTAAATAATATAAATTTGATGACAAAAAAAAGACCCCCTCTCAAAAAAAAAAAACGTAAAAATTTGAACCTATGTGTACTTATGATGAATGCGTTAACAATTTACATGTACACAATTTAATGAGATTTTGAAATTGTTCCTTATGCCACTTTCATGAAATAATTTCCAGAGACTCTGGGTATTGTTTCTGGGATAGTTCTGTTTCAAACATACCTTTTCAGTATGCCTCATTCAGCCCTTCAAGGGTTGTACAAATGTAACAGACTGATCTATGTACATTGTACAAGTATGTTTTTATTTTTTGGCATTTACAGTAGTATAATGACAATCATTACTGGTAAATCATATAGTAAGGGATGTCAGACTTAATTCTATCATCTCGTTTTAGATCTAATTGCTATATCTATATAATCTTTGCTGTTTTTTGCACTACAGAATAGTGGCAACAGATGTCACTAACAATTAAATCTTCTTAGACTTGTCTTCCAGACAATCATTCTATTTTTGCAACACATAGAAATGTTTTTTTTGGTGTTTTTTTTTCTGGCTGTTGTCTTACATTGCTTGTGGTGTAACGATGCTGCAAACAGTTATATGTATTGAATGAATGCAGTACATGTATCTCCAAAGGGTTCTAGTAAAGAATTATGTTTAAATCACCTCTTCTCCATGGAAGATGGGTGGAGGGGGCTTATGGTACTCAGGGGCTGAAAATTTTCTTTCAGCTGCTTGGTCCAGGACTTTTTTGTTAAATTTTGCCTGGGTCCGGTCCTATAACATATGGGTCCAATTACAATAAATCCAAGTCAGACTTTTGATATAATTAATCAATACATATAACTATTATCAAAGGTGGGAACACAAAATTACATATCAAAAACTGCCTCAAAATCATATTAGAAAATGACAATTGAACTTTACAAAGGGAATAAAGTTTAGAAAGAAACTGACAGAATAGTTATTCACCGATTCAGACTTAGGTCCTCGGACCCATAAGGCAGGAAAATGACGGTCCGAAAGTTAAATATGTAGGTCCCGGACTTTGCACTTAAGGAATTTTCAGCCCCTGGGTACTGTCCCAGTATCAAATTACATGTACTGTAAAATCAGTAAAAAAGTAGGGCTTTTTCTATAGTATCCATGCGGCCGAAATTCAGCTCCATTACCAATGCAAAATGCATGTATTATTTCCCAATTTGATAATAAAATTACCAATTTGATGTTGAGCTCAAGACTGTAATGAAAAAAAAAATAATGTAAGGGGAAATGCATTCAAAAATGCATTTAGATTTCCATGTGTGCACACAATTTTTCCCAGTCTGACACAAATTCACGTTAAAAATAAAATTCCCAATTTGTTGCCAATGGCATTTTCCCAAAATTGACAGAAAAAGGCCTGACAGGGTTGTTTAAGGTCAAGGTTACAATGTACATGACTATGTGTAACTTTCAGCAGTTAACATTTTTATCAATTTGTGTTAAAATTTGTCTTTGAAGAACAAATTCTGAGAAATAACAGTTTAATTCTTTGGTGTAATTATTTTGTTACTCTGCTACTTACTACATTGAACAAAGAAGAAAATTATGACACTAAATTTAAAATAACTGCAGTTTTCATAAAATAAATACACACATTCCAAACCACATACATGTAATATAGAACAAATATTCCATGGATTTCTGCACAAAGGTGCAAAATTTCATTTCATCAAATATATATATTAATTACTAAAAGTTAGGCCATTTATTTGAAAAAAATATATAATTAACATAGAAAACTGTGGTAAAATGGTACAAAATGTATTAGTTGCACCTGTATATACCTAAATAATTCAGCCTGGAGTTTGTTTAAAATTTTCACATTGAATACAATGTATGTACATGTAACTTAATAATAATGTGTGATTGATCTGTTTTTTCTTCAACAGAATAGGGAGTGCATGGGAAACAAAGCCACATCGGTGGCTAAACCTGCTGTGGCAGCAAGAAGTTTTTCCAGCAAGTCAGGGGCAAAGATGCATGTGAAGGCCCGCTGTGAAACTTATCCTCGGACCAATGATGTGAAGCGGTTTCTGGTGCCAAATGATAAAGTGGACTGGAAAGTGGATTTCCCAGAATACAATCCCACAACCTACACTTCAGCTAGTATCCTAAAAAATCCGCCATATGCTGACCCAGATATAACGTAAGTACAAATGTATTACAGGAGCCACTGTAACCTATACATGTATGTCTTAATACTTAAATAAAATGGAGGCTCCAGAAATATCGCCAGAAGCAATTTTTTGTTGCCAGTTGAAATAAAAAAATCGCCATTTGCGACATTGGCAAAGCCCAGCGCAACCCCTGTTTTATATGAAATACATGTATATAGCAGAAAAAAAATAGTGTCGAATACTTGTTGCACATCTCTGTACAACTGTATAACAAAACACGTATACATGAACATAACATGCATAGCTTCTTGTTCTTAAAAAAACTGGTGTTGTAACTTTCAAAGGTACCAACATGCTGTCATTATCTACTTATTTTCTGGTTTTCTACTGTGACGAGAATTGCTATAGAAATGCAGCAAGAAGAAACAACAGTATTTGGCATTAACATCATAGTGATGAAGCTTTAAAACCATCAAAGTTGACATGGGGTCATTAGTGGTTACTATTTACATTTATTTTAACACTACATTGTACATGGTATTGTGATAGTATTGCTAAATTGAGGAAATCACTATTGCAATACTATTACTACTGAGGCATACCAGGCCTTTTTCTGTGGTTTCTTTGGGGCCGAAATTTGGCCCCATTCCCAAAGCAAATTACATGTGCTTTTTTCCCAGTTTGATGAAAAAAATTCCAAATTTGGTGTACAGACAATGACTGTAATAATTAGTAAAATAATATTAAGGGAAATGCATTTAAGAAAGCGATTTCATTACATTTACATTTTCATGTGTGCAAGCAATTTTTCCCAATTTCAGACCACAAAATAACACGGGAGTGATTGGTCATGTTAATACGTGGAGGTTACAACAATTATAAGTTATGTAACCCCCTTTTCATTCTCAATGAACTTCATTTTTAAGTCTTTATTATTGATGTCGTAACCAGCCGGTTATGGTCATTCCTCTTAGCGTAACATGTGAATGGTTTATGGCAATTTCTGTTAATATTTTGAGGCCTGAATTTGTCACAAATGCACATTAAAATTCCTAATTGTGTCGTCAATGGCATTTCCCCAAAATTAACAGAGAAGGCATGCATACTATTGCAATACTGTTGAAATATTTTTTGTGTTGTTAAGATTTATAAGATGTATCCTAATGAAAAAGCTTCAATGACAGAATTATCTTGTGATTATTGACTTGTGCAATTTTTCAATGGCTTCAATTGTTATTTGAAATATGTGTACTAAGAAAATTGACTTAATAAAGATTAAATAGAAATTCCTTGTATAGGCCACAAAGTACCAGAAATCGTCGTAACCCATAAAAAGGTTACGCTAAAAGGGTTGACTGTAACCAGCAGCTTACAATAACAATATTGAAAACTTGAAAATGAAATTCATTGAGAACGAAAAGGAAGTTACGTGGTTTGTAATTGTCGTAATCTCCACGTAACCTGATTGATGGCTCCCGTGGTATTTTGTGGTGTGTTATACATGTAAAAATGTAAGTAGTGTTAATTGATAATAGTATTAAAGACTTTGTCAATAGTTTGAAACATCAAGAAAGTTCAATCAACAAAGCTCCACTGTAAGTCTTATTTTTGCCAAAATTGAATTCTGTTTTTTCCATTTTTGCTGAAAGTGTACACATTGTAGTGCACTCACCATTGATATTTTCCAATTTTGAAGACAGGGACACCTTTTTTACTATATGGGAGAGAAAAAGGTCACAGCACAACTGAACTTGTTGTTTACCTATTTATTTATTTCATTTCAGTACAACAGTTCCTGACCAGCCTTTGAATTTCAATGAAGTAGATGGAACAATCAATAGGAAAAGTCATTTTACAATTTATCAAGTTGACACTGTTCCTTTGTAAGTATTGATTTTTTTTTCATTTTAAATATATCGGCGTACGTGTATTTTATGTATGATTGTCACCTTTTTTGTTTTTTTTTACCTGTGTGAAGAAAGCTGGTTGCTATTTAATAAAGTTATAGCACATTCACTTTCAGTAAAAGTTCTTTTTGAAATATGTTTATTATGAGAAACATAGAGGCTATTGTGATAAGTCTACAATGTAACTATCTACACATGTATGATTCTGAGTACTGTAAATTTAGTTTTATTTGTGAGAATTTTATTTACACGTATGTTCATTAGCGCTGTTGTGTATGAAAACAAAATTATCACGTAATGAACATAATGAAGTATGATAAGGTATGACAAAATGGGAATTTGAAATCGTGAAAATATCATATTGTGAATAATTGTTGAACTTGTATCGCAAAAATAAAGTCCCAAGAAACTTTCCAGATTTACAGTATACTGGTATGGCAAAGCAAGTCAGACTGTGATATCATCAGTATACTCACTGTGGTTTTGTTATGAACCCAGAAATATTTGCTAACTGGAGCAGTGTTATACCAGCCAACAAAGGCATACCGATAATAGTTGTCATGGTTTTAAGTCATAACCTGTGCATTGACATCGGCACAGGTTTGAGACCCACTGGATCCTTAGCTCATTTTTTAAAGAAATTTTGCCAGTTACTTGAAAAAAAGTGGTGGTTTCCTCTCTGGTACATTGTCACCAGGTTCTCTCCTCCACCAATAAAAGGTGGAAGCCACTATATGACTGAAATAAAACAACAGTCAAATTCAGAGAGCCAGACATGTAAATACACACTAATGCTATATGTTACCCATTCATCATCAAGAAATATGAAAAGTTTATAAATGTATGGACAATTTTATCATTTTTCTTCTAGAAATCCTATGGGAAGAACAGGTTTGAAGGGCAGAGGTGCATTAGGTCGATGGGGTCCAAATCATGCTGCTGACCCAATTGTCACAAGGTAAATTTAGTGTTGACTGTTTCAGATTGATTAGAGAAGTATTCCATTGAATGCCTGGGGATAGCTGCATATATTCTGTTCTAGTCTGAGAAATTTATTATTCAGGGATTGAAATTAACTTTTCACACCAGTTGCAAAACTATGCAATTAGATACAGATGTCTGTAGCAAACCCTTTTACCTTGAATGGGTAAAAAATAACTATAGTGAAATCTGTCTTGAGAGACCACCCATCTGATCTTCCACTGAAAAGGTATCTTACCTGAGAGGTGGTCTCTCAAAAAAGGTTTTATTTAAAGAATACCAAATGGTTTCAAAATGTGATTTCAGAAGACAAGAGATGTTTATTAAAGGGGTATTGGCTGTGTTTGTTTGTTTTTTTTCAAAAATTTGCCTCCCCCCTTTTTCACTAAGATTGTCATACGATAATAAAAAGAGATATACACAGGCATCAAAATTCTTAAATTCCTATATATTTTGTGGAAATTGCTTGAGAAACCCAGGTTTAGCATTTTTTCAATTGCAATTGATAAACTCAAATTACCATTTGTATATGGACCTGACTGGATTTTCACAAAATAGATAGGGATATAAGATTTGTTATGTGCCTGTATTTAGCTCTTATTTGTTATTTTAGATCAAGTGCAAGGAATGAAAGGAGAAAAAAATGAAGTAATTTTTTTTTTGGTAAACACAGCTAATGCTCCTTTAAGACAGATGCCACTGTTTATGGCTGTTTCTCATTAATTTGTGGATACTCATTAATTTATGGGTCAAAATAGTTATATTAAAAGCATGCGTAAGTTTCAGTTTGCACAATTGTCATACTTTGCTTATCGTCGATTTCCTAATGCACTACAAAATCATCTACTGACAATGATGTTTTTTTCACTGTAATTCAAGATTACAGTGAAACTTGTATATAAAGACCCTCTAACAGACACAACAAAACCAGTCTTTATTGGGAGGTGGTCTTTATATAGAGGTTGATTTGTACACAAACAGTACACAGTGCAGACAACAAAAAAGTCTTTATGATCAAGTGGTCTTTATTCACAGGTGGTCACTAAAGCAAGTTTTACTGTACATAAATACTGTGTCACAAACTGTGTAATCAAGATCTAATCAATCCGTAATCTTGTCACACACTTGACAACCCTTCATAAAAAGACACTCAGAAACATGTTAGTCTAGTATATGTACAAAACAGTAGAAACTTAATACAATTTTTAAAATTTTTAATCAAATTCCGTTTTGTAAATAAACACCGGAACATTACTGTTTGTCGGGTAACTATAGTGGCAGATCTGACATACCATTACAGCAGACATGTTTCATATCTCCACACTTATTTTCTTGCCTTATATAGGTATTTTATGCAGGCAAATCTGGTCTTTGTCACTTCTGAATTTCAACATCCTTTCCCTGAACATGCTGAAAATAATGATTAATTATAGTTGTAACATACTCTTGTTCTTTGTTATTATTGTTTTATGTGAAAGTGATAATGTGTCTGTTAATATCTGACAGCATGGTCATTTGAAAAGTATAACAGCCATGTTATAATTCTTGAGAAATCCAACACTCTGTGAAATGTGAACATATTTGTTACTCCCACCGAGTGTCGGATTTGCCAGCTTTCACTGTTTTTGTACCACAGTAAAAACTTGGAAATATTTCCATATGCAGAGATATATGTAGAGATCTGACACTTTGTCCTGTGTCTGATTGTTCAATGCCACCATTGTTTTCTTTATTTCTAGATGGAAGAGGGATAAAGCTGGAAATCAAATTCAAAAAGATGGCAAAAATATTTTACAGTTTGTTTGTGTGGAAAGAAAGGACAATGGACAATGGGCAATTCCTGGAGTAAGTACAGAACCCAATTGGGATTTGAAATGTGTATTACAATTTCATCATCTCATGACAAAAAAAAAAGGGGAGGGACATTACATTTTCTCAATATCTGTGGGCTAAATTCACAGTTTGCCTCATATTTTCTACCAAATTATATCAGATTATATTTATCAAAAAGTAACCTATCTTGATACAAATTTTCAAAGTTACCCGATCAGTTGAACTGAAGATATACAGGGAAAAAAACCTTATTTTCTTTTGAGAATAGATACTGTACTTGTACAGCCTACAACTATAGTTCTGACATTTTTTCTGTATCGTCCATTGATTTCCTGAAATAATTCAAAAAACCTTACAAGATATACAGTGTAACTCATATTTCTCCCTGGTAATCTTATTTCGGTGTGCATGAAGTCAACGGAATAAAATATATATGGTTTTAGTTGATATAGTGGGACCTGTCTTGCAAGACCACTTCTTCAGCCACAAAATTGTGGTCCTACAAGACAGGTGGTCTCTCATAAGATGTCTTATTCAAAGGATTATTTAACGAAGTGGCTTTCAGAATGTTGTCTTAAAAGACAGGTGGTCTTTCAAGAGAAGTTCTTCTGTAGCAATACTTTGTGATAAAAAAGAGACAAAAAAGAATTATGGGAAATAAGGTGTTAAGAGGACCAGGTCAGTGAGCTTATGAATGATATGGTAACTGTTTACAGGGCATGGTTGATGCTGGAGAAGTTATCAATGCTACGTTAAAGAGAGAATTTGGTGAGGAAGCACTCAATTCATTACAAATGCCAGAGAAAGAACAAACCAACTTGCAAGAAAAATTAGATATATTGTTTTCCAAAGGAGAAGAGGTAATTACCCTTTACTTATGTCCAAAAGATATAAAATTATTTTTTTTCTGTCCCATTTTATCTCTTTGTCTGCTTGCATCACAAATCCTATTACTCCAGTCTTTTTCATCATAATGTGACCAAATTTGGTATGCATCATATTTTGACCAAATTTGGTATGCATTGTATTTTGACCAAATTTGGTATGCATTGTATTTTGACCAAATTTGGTATGCATTATATGGTAACTAAATTTGGTATGCAACATATTTTGACTAAATTTGGTATTCATCATATTTTGACCTAATTTGGTAATTTGTCCAGAGTTATGGGACTTTGAAATCTTCATGGATAAATTAGCTATCAAGATTAAACACATGTTGTTCATTTCATTAACAATGTACCAGAGAAGTAGTCAGTAATTCTGTCAATTTTTTTTGGTATTAAAGGTTTAAATTATTTGAAAACGAATGATAACAATGCGTGAGTAAACAAATGTATATCTACATGGATGGCAGGAATATTAGTCGTCGGTATATTTCATTCATTTTGGGCAATATATGTATGATACGTTAAAACTTTATGTTGCAGTATATATTTTTAGCCTTTGTAATTTGGTCTAATCACAGGGTTTTTTTTATCAAAATGCCTTTGATTAACACCCCTGGTTCTCAAATAAAATGATGTTGACAGGGCATTCTATTTGTATCAGATTATTTCAACTTGTTGTAAAATGTGTTATTTGTTTTATTTGTAGATATATAGAGGATATGTGGATGACCCTCGCAATACGGATAATTCCTGGATGGAAACTGTAGCACTAAATTTTCATGATGAGGATGGTGAAAGTCTAGGAAAGATTGATTTATGTGCAGGTAATTAATTGATCATTGGTTGATTTATGTGCAGGTAATTAATAGGTCATTGGTTGATTTATGTACAGGTAATTAATTGATCATTGGTTGATTTGTGTGCAGGTAATTAATTGATCATTGGTTGATTTCTATGCAGGTAATTAATTGATCATTTGTTGATCATTGGTTGATTTATGTGCAGGTAAATAATTGATCATTGGTTGATTAATGTACAGATAATTAATTGATCATTGGTTGATTTATGTACAGGTAATTAATTGATCATTGATTGATTTATGTACAGGTAATTGATCATTGGTTGATTTGTGTGCAGGTAATCAATTGATCATTGGTTGATTTGTATGCAGTTAATTAATTGATCAGTGGTTGATTTCTGTACAGATAATTAATTGATCATTGGTTGATATGTGTACAGTAAATTAATTGATCATTGGTTGATTTATGTACAGGTAATTAATTGATCATTGGTTGATTTATGTACAGGTAATTAATTGATCATTGGTTGATTTATGTACAGGTAATTAATTGATCATTGGTTGTTTCTGTACAGGTATTTAATTGATCATTGATTGATTTCTGTACAATTAAGCACAGCTTGCTCTCTTACAGTCAAATTTGTCTCTATAGACCACTTAAGGGAACAGGCAAAAGTAGCCATTTTAGACAGGTTTCCATTATAAAGAGATTTATTAATTATAAAAAGTTAACAAAGGGTATGTTTGAATTACCTTTATGGGCAGGTACCCTTTATACAGAGGTGGTCTTACACCAGATTTGACTATCTGTTGTACTGTAACGTTGGCATAGGACACTCCTAGTATGATTTGCAGTTGAGTTACTTAAGAGTAGTGCTTGTTTTAGATACAGTTGATTTGTTAGAAGTGTTACTTTTACTATTAACGGTATATACAACTTTTAAAAAATTGTTAGTTTATGCTGCATAAATGCATTTGTTGAAAATTTGAAGTCAATCTGATGTCTCGTTCCTGAGATATTTAGCAAAAAATAACTGAATCCTGTTTGCACACCTTTGAAATTCTCACAAACGTCTTTAGGTCTGCAATGTCATCAGAGGAAGAGGTCAGGCACTGTAGGGTTTGAAAGGCATTAACCTACAGTATTACAAGTATACCTACAGTATTACGAGTATAGCGAGATAACATATCGACAGATTATTTAAAACAGTTTGGTTAATCGGTGCATTGTAGCGAGGTACTGAAAAACATCTAAACAGGTCTCGCTGTTCACAAATTTCTAAAAGATAACTTAAAGACAGTTGAGGACTAGATTCATAAAATTATTACGTGCTGATTTTCAAATCTATCCGGTTTCAGATGTAGCTTATCAAGGAACATTTTTAAACATATAACATGGGATAATTGCATTTCCTAACACATTATTTAAAACAATGTACCAAAATTAAGTAGATAAATAAATAGATAAATAAGGCCAAAAAAAATAATCATAAGTTTCTCGGGCACCGCTGCATTGCCGAAGATGATGCCGCATTCTAAATTTTATAAAAATTGTATATAGTGTTTGGGGTGCACTTTATGGTATAAACAATTAAAACAATCTACTTTGAGGGAGGGATGGAGAAATCTCAATACGATTACACAAAATTTTGTTTGTCCATGATTAGATTTGCCAAGTCATGGACAAATAATTCTGTGCACGAGGATTTAGAGATATTTCCATCACTCCTTCAAAGTGATATTGACTGTTTTTCTCTCACGTTGAAACAGTATGAAAGAGTGACTGGATCCATCTCTGTTTATAAACAGACAAAAAAAAAATATTTAATAAGTAGATCCGGCATTTCTGGAATGGTGTAGGGTGGGACATTTTTCACAGACAAATCAGTCTCAAGTGAGAGAAAACGAGATGTTGTCATTAAAAAAAAAGGATTTTAGACCAAATTGTTACTGACAGAACCACTGGTGTGGCTAACATTAAGTGGTCATCATGGTGATCTAGTTGTTAAGCATTTACCTCGTAAGTGAAAGACTTTGAGTAAAAATAGGGGTAATACTTTTTAAGACTGGCATTGATTGTACTTCAGATGACCACCATCAAAATGGGGGCCTCGGTGTCCAAGTGGTTAGTGCATCATGCTTTAAACCAAGAAGTCTTTCACTTATGGTTAGCTCATATTCGAGCCCAACTAGCACCTCAGCTGATTTTTCTGAGAGAGTTTGCCAGTTTACTTGCAGAAGATTGGTTGTCTCTTCCCAGGTACAATTATAATCAGGTTCTCTCTGCTACCATTAAAAACTGGCCACCACCATATAACTGAAAAGTTGTTGAGTGTTGTGTAAACCTGTATTCAAAATTTAAAACCATACAAAATCATAAATCCTGAAGACATATATGTAAAGCTCAAGTTCTGTGTCACTAATGGAGGGATGACATGTCAAAGAAACTTGCTGCTTCAGTATTAGTGTATATAGTTTTGCTGCGAACATTTTTTCTGGTCTTCTCATCGGATCTTATTACCAGGTATTAAATCCATGTCACACACCATTAGCAAGAAAAGATGTGCAATAGGAGTGAAATTATTTTTTTTAATCAAACTTAATTGGGTGTAAACTGTTTTATACGTCATGGAATATTTAATTTTGATGTATTTCATATGACCACAGAAATAGGGAATAAAAACAGCACTATTACTACAGTGTTCTGTGTCTTGGGTTAATTTTTGTGACGCTTCACAAGCTGTTGTTGATATCTCTGCTGAACATGTAAATTTTCAAGTGGAAACTTTTGCATTTTTCTTTTCTATTAAACAGGTAATGATGCTGCTAAACAAAACTAATATGATTTTGCACATTTATTTTCTATTTTAACAGGTGATGATGCTGCTAATGTTACATGGATGGACCTTAGTCACGAGTTAGATTTATATGCAAGCCATTTTGACTTTTTAGAAACTGTTGCTAAACGTCATAATGCTTACTGGTGATGCCATTTTACATACAGCCGTTTATCTGACCATGACCTTTGGAGTAATACTGTATATGTTTAAATTTAGATAAAACCTGAGGAGAGAGAAAAAAAACACAAAATAATGTTTGATATGTAAAATACACAAATTCCACAGAAGTTCATACACAGATTATTATTTACTGACTGAAAATTGTTAATTACAATATCTAGGGCAAAATTGTATGACGTAGCTCTATTATTTTGTTATATCCCAGCGTCTTGAGAATTCAACTGTCATATGTTTTTGATGTTGGTTCTGTTGTTTTTGATGGTGGTTCTGTTACCTTGCCACGCAGTCCATGTTGTTGGTGGTGTGTGTTTGTATGTCATAATATTCCACTTGAGACGCTTATATTATCTGTTAAGTTTTGTTAAGAAAAAACAGAAGCTCACTTTCGTCAGCTTACAGTGTTAATGCCATTACATCATCAAAACCACATGACGCTGGGCTACTTTTACACGTGATCATTTTTATGGGTCTGTTATTATGATATTTTCAGGATTTGGCTTTTAGTCATTAAACTAGTTATTACTTATTGTCTTTGCAGCATTATATGTATAAAATAAGTCTTGAGGTAAAAAAAAATAGATGGATCAAATCGTGTCTGTAGATCACATGATCACTCATGTGACCCTTTTTAATCTTTATCAACCGTTGTCATGCAGGATAACCATAAATTAGAAGTTTGTGACCTCGATGTCAGGTTACTACATATAGGTTTGGACTCGTGACTGATAACAGTCCTTTCACCCTCTTGTATTTACAAAGATTTAGTGTATCAGGGATCATATGAAAATTATGTAATTGGAAATCGTCACTTTGATGAAATCCAATTTTTTTCACAAAAAGTTACATAGCTTCCTTATTTTGTAGCTGATTGATATCATACTTTATACTTGTACAATGCATTAGATGAAGGCTTTGTAATCACAAGAGAAGATAGATTTGTTATCAACATTTTAATGCTGGATTTAACCAAGAGTGAAGAAAAAGTCACTGTTGATACAATTTATATCACCTTATTCAGTTCTTATGTAGCATATGATTTTTGTCCCTTGTTGTATTTTTGTTTGTTTGTCTTAGTGGTAGTTTATGCCACACTTCACATACGGTGGCAGCCAGCTTTTAATGGTGGAGTAGATAACCCAGTTACAATATACATGGGAAGAGACCACCAGCCTTCCGCAAGTAAACTGGCAAACTTTTTCACAAAAATAGCTTAGATTCCAGCGGGGCTTGAACCTGTGCTAAATAGAAATGAGGAACCTTGTGGTTTTAAAACATGACGCTGAAACCACTTGGCCATGTATGCCTCTCCCTGGTTGTCTTTAAATGGAGCTCTTTCACTAATACTATGCAATCCAGTTTGGTTGCTCAAAGAAGAAAATTTTTCGTTGACCTGCAATATTGCCGCTAAAGGGAGATAATTTATAAATTTTGCTTATGGAAAACTATGTTGATTTGTTAATAAATACTTTTCTTATAGATTAGGTGATAACATGGTTGAAGAAAGGGAGGCAACTTAAATGAAATTATATGGAACTGGTGAAGTGCTTAGTTAAACCAGTTTTTCAATATTATGTAGTGCTTATTATCAGTTAAAATATCCACAGGGGCTTCTTGTTGTTGGCAACAAAGAATTCGTACAAGAAAGAATTTACGATATCCTGTACCATGCTGGCTTCAGTACATTTAATCAGACATCCCACAAATCGTAACTCTTTCCAAGTTCATGTCAACATGTTCCTGTGGAATAAACTCTCTTCTCTACGCAACCTGTAGTGTCAATTAAAACATCATAGGATCCAGTATAAAGAAATGTTTTGATATCTTAACCTCAGAACTTTTGATCATTACATCATTGAACTCATCACTCAAAAAATGGGTCCAAAGTCTTCAGTGATCAACTAATGTTCATATGTAATGCATACGTCATAAAAAAAACCAACATATATATATATATAATGGAGTAACAAGTGACCTTGAGTATTTCATTTTTTGCTGTTTTTTCTCCTCCTTGATAATCAAACATATACACCCGTTTAAATTCTCTCTAGTGTTGTTTCTAAAAGTAGTTATCTTATATTAAAATGTTTAGCTTTCGTTTAAATTTGTCATTAAAAAAAGCAATAATATTGAGAAGACAAATATTGCCAGGCATACATTTTCATCCCAAACCTTCCAAGAAATAATGTGATTGATCAGTGTTTAACTGTCACGATAATTGGTGAAATGTAAACAATTTATCATTCTGTGTTGTCAAACCATCATTTCATGATTTTATAAATATTGTACCATGAAATATTCAAAATGTGATTATGATTACTATAATTGTTTGTTTATTTGTAACAGCCAATCAAGTAGATGTAGAATAATTATGCTAATTAGACAACAACTGTAGTGAAATTGATGTTCTCTACTTCTTAAATATTTACAAAACCAGGTCACTCTGTTGTGTGAGATTCCACTGTACTTCTGTTTGTGGTGAGACTCCAAACAGACTGAAATACAGTGGGACCTTGCTATTAAGACAACCTCTTAACTGACTGAATAAAAGTGATCTGATTAGTGAAGGTCTGTTATTATTAAATATTTATTAGGAAATTTTCAAGAGACTGAATATCTGCTGTCTTAAATGTGAAGTGGTATTTAGGCGAAGTTCGACTATTTCTGCTCACAAAAAAAAAACAAAAAAAACCAGAAGGTGGCAGAAAAAATTCTAGCATGACTTACACTCACACTAACATAGGTCTTGGCAACCCTTGTAATCAATTGAAGAAAAAGGCATGTTTACTATCACAGTTTCAGCATGTTTTTGCTGTGCAACCAAATGAACATTGACATTTTTATTTGTCATTTGATAAAGGAAATAATCTTCTGTTAAAAGTAAGCTTTCCTATAGGATAATTTTGATATTTAATCCCATGGGGGAAAAACAAAAATTTGTAATGGAAAAAATTATTTAAACAAGAAGGATTTTACAGGATATGGAAATATCCTGTAGTATCATTCTTTTTCTTAGTGTATTATTATCTCCAAAAATGCAGATAACTTTCCAAAAGAAATTAGAATTAAAACAATATCTGTTGTTTATTGTCCATTTTGATGTCACTGTAAATGTGTCCAGTTGTTATATTTACTAAAAGCAAAGCTAGTGTTTAATTTTGTAATGTATGGTTGTGTATATGGGTCCAGCTACATTTACATTTGATGATATTTGTTGTTGCTGAGCTGTTCACTCATCAACCCTGAAATACAATGGACTCTTCTTTAAATCAATGACTTGAATTATTCCATATGTGTCTGTAGTGGTTGAATGAGTTAACTACATTGAATTATATTCTTGAATTTACAAGATCATGGAAATATGTATCAATAGGCTTATTTTATAGAATTAAATCATTAATTAATTTTTTTTTTGTAAAACCATGACTTTTTATACAGTTTAATATCTGCATCTTTAACCAATCATTGAAATTCATTCAAATGTTTTCATTTTCAATTGTATAACCATGAACTGTGTATTTGATATTAACAAAAACACTGCTAATTTTCAAAATGCGTTTGATGTGATGAACTGGTTAAAAGTCCAAGGAAATAAGTAAACAATGTGTGCTGAAATATTATTTTTAGATTTGTGACATAATTTATATCTGTTTTGAAAGAAGACAGTGAAGTATTTTAGTTCATTATAATGGCAGGCATTGTCTTATTGTTTACTTTTATTTCTCTGTAAAAAGAAGAAAACAAAATATGATGGGCATTTCAAGAATTTTGGAATTATCTGAAGGGAATGTTACAATATTGAGTTTCTTCTATATAGTTACAAATCTAATACTTTACACTTACAGATCATTATTAGCATAGATGTTCAATTTTGTTTCTTTTCTATATCAATTAAGCCCAATATTATATGTAGATCTTTAAGTTAGATGAACATTTAGAAATGGAAATTTTAAATGAGAGGTCCTCAAGATTATTTCTGGTAACAAATTTATGTTATATTTCAAAATTTCTTATAAAATTGTCTTCGATATTCAGTTTAGATTGAAGTAGAAATGAATGCAAGGAAAATCTTAATACTTAAATGTATGAGAAGAGGAAAGAAACATGTGCTTGATTTTATATGAATATATCTTGCCCACAAAAATGCCCAAAATGAAATGAAACGGAGAAGACGTTGAAGATGAACAGTGGATGAGGTTTGTTTGTGTTTGAGCCTAGACTTCCTTGGCTACTGTTGTGTATGAATACATTAATGATATCATACCTTTGACTCTTTTAAAGATGTTCTTTCCAATGGCAGGTAGTCAGGTCAGAATTGTAATGTCTTGTTGGTTTTGTAATCATTTCAACCCTGTTGACCATAAAAGACTTGTCTAAAACAATAGAAAATAACGTACCATTTAGATAAGTAGGAGTGACAGGATTAAGAGCTGAACATAATTACATACACTTAAAACTATAGAAATGATTAAAGCTACTAGAAAAATTGACATATCTTTTAAATGGTTTTATATATTTTGAAACAAACCAGTGTCTTTTCTCCTCCATGACACCTGTTCTCAAACATGGATTTTACCAAGGTCTAAGTTTAATTACTGTCTTTTGTACCTCATGATAGTTAAGACTTTGGTATCTGTGGGGGTTTTATATGCTATATTTTTTTTATAACCCCATAAGTTTTAATTTGGGGTGCTGAAATGCATTAAATGGCATTAATCATTTCAGAGAAGAAATATTTATTGCTAGTAACGATAAATTATGTGAAAGAGCATCAATACAAATGATAAATCATGTTTTACATTCAATCGGTTTAAACACCAATAATCAATATTGCCATAGTAATAATCAGAATAATCGGAGTTTAGTTTTTACGTGTGAAAATACTGTGTATCAATAGTTTTCGCAAAACAATGTATATATACATTGTCCATTTTTATAATTTTAGTTACTCATTTTCAATATCTATATGTATTATCAAATAATTTTTGCATTACTCATATAATTCTAGGGGTTTTGCCATATAATTACTAAGAATGTTTTTTTGTTTACTCAGTTTGTTAAAATATTCATTGTCTAAAATGTGTAGAAGAAGAATAGATAAACATTCTTTTAAAGGAGTAGATTGATTTTCATATTGTACTTGTACAGTGGAACCTCGCTATTAAGATCACTTAACTGACTGAGTCATAGTGGTCTGATTAGTGAGGTGGTCCCTTATGTGAGGTACTTTACTGATTAAATATTAAGGAAGAGGAAGACTGGAAATTCATACTGTATACAAAGTTATTTTTGCCCCCTGTTATTTTCGCCCAAATGCACTTGCCCAGACTTTTATTATTAAAAATAGATGAATTTACCATTTTAAATTTGCCCAGTTCTGAATTTGCCCACTGACGATGAGGGTGAAAGGGGCGAAAATAAAACGGGGGCGCAAATTTCCCTGTATACAGTAGTCTTAATTGTGAGGTGGTTTCCTGAGCGAGGTGGTCTTTATTCAAGGTTCCACTGTACATTCATTTGGTTTTGTTGTTGTTGTTTTGTTTTGTTTTGTTTTTGTTTTTTTTTTGGGGGGGGGGGGGGGTTTGTTTAATGGTGATTTACGCTACACTTGAAATTTTCCAGTTATACAGTGGTTGCCAGATTTAATAATAGAGGCGATAACCTGGTTACAATGACCTGGGAAAGTATCACTGGCCTTCTGCAAATAAACTTTCTCATAAATCACCATTTGATCAGGTATAAATTTGATAATGATCAGTTGAATGAATTAAGCATACATCTTAAACAAATTCTCAAACTCAACTTAAATCTTCTTGTTTCAAGCATATTTTTGTTTGGTCAGTTTGTAAGATGCTACCGAAGAAAAGTCACAATTCAATATTTGTCATTCTTAACAAGAATTTTTAGTTAATTCTATGATGTACGTAACTGTAAAAATCAGAGTTTGAGTACTTTAAAAAATATTTTTTGTTTATTTATTTCTATTAGTCGATGTATATCTTTATCATGTTTACTATTTATACTTTTCTGTACGGAATACATACAAATGTAAAATGTTTATATTTGGACTCCAAATCCAAAATCATTTAGATGATATTGCTCACTCAGGTTTTGCTGTAAACTACCAGTTAGCTATAAGTAGATAATTAACCAAAGCTTATGCACCTCCTCTGAAACCTATTTAGCCAATTTGATTCGGACTTGGCCACAGTTAATCCAAGGCTATCTTCTTTGAGAATATGTCCTCTTTCAGAATATGCCTTTATAGAACTTAAGTTTTTCCATTTTAAAATGTCTTAAGCAGATTATATTTGTTGGAGACGTATTAACAGATCAGCGATTTAGGTCCCATAGGAGCTTCCTTATATTCTATGTAGAAATATCTGTTTACTGGTTTTCATATTTCCATTATTGTTTCATAATGATATTAATACTGTGTGATGTGATCAGTAATTTCTTGTCAATATTAATTGAACGAATCTGTATCATTTTACACAAATAATCACGTAAGAAAGGTAATGTTTATTATGTTCTAGAAACTTGTTTACTTTGTCATAGGAATTTTTATCTTAGTTATCTTTAGATATAAATAAATCTGATACTTAAACCTCGAATGTGATTTATTGCTTGATGATTTCTGTATGATCATTCTACAGGATCATTAGCGTGGTACATGCATTACTGTCGGTAGAACGCTCGACTCTTGATCGTGAGGTCGTAAGTTCGAGTCCAGCCGGCGGCAGGTTGGTTTCCTGTCCTTCGGATGAGACAGTAAAACTCGAGGTCCCGTGTCGCAGTAGGTGTCAGCACGTTAAAGAACCCTCACTGCTCAATGGCCGTAAGTGCCGAGCACAGGCCAAAATTTGAAGCCCTTCACCGGCAATTGGTGACGTCTCCATATGAATGAAAGATTCTTGAGCGGGACGTTAAACAACAATAAACAAACAAACAATACTGTAGCCCTAATATTTTTGTGCAAAAATAACCCCTGTTATGGTTCAGTTTAGAACAAACATTGTGTTTGTAAACTTGTACCAATAGACTTTCCGTTGTTCTGTTCCGCCACGGTTTGTCATTATAGTATGCACTGTCAAAGAAAAATTAGGGCATCATCACTTCTGGGTAAGCAGTTTATCCTATGCATATGACCTGAAGTATTGATGTCATGGAAAAAATGATAGATTCAACATTTTTAAAAATGGCTTACAGCAAAGTGATGACGCTTGTCATCTTTACAAGGGAGAACAATTATCTAAACTTCATTGGCCGCAGACAGACTGAAATAAGATATCACTGAATGTCATAAATGTAAACATTATGAAACTTTGCTCAACCTTCTGATGGAGTCACTTAATATGAGTACAACCCTGTCTGATAAATCTATATGGAATGAAAGAACTTGAAAATGTATATTAATCTCGGTAGAACTATAGAAGCTCGCATTTAAGCAACTAAAATTTCGTTTGCATATTAAGAGTAGTCAACCAATGTAGGAAAGTTTGTTTCGCAATAAACACTAAAATCATAGTTTAAAAGTTTAAACTTTATTCATTTTACAACATTTATCAAATAAGTTATGCCAACTGATATGAATGTCTCTGGTTGTCTCTTATGTTGGCCTATTTGCTTTGGAGGGAAAGCGTAGTACCCAAAGAAAGCTTGCGTCCAACCCAGGTTGCTTTGTCGAAAAGCAAGTGCGCTATACGTACACCCACTGCACTATCTGGACACCATCATTATACCTGAAAATTAGATTACCCGCTGTGATTCATTGATTAATTAATCACATGACTAACTTGACTAAACTTCATGTCGACCAAGTGCTATTGAAATTCGCTGTCATGACTACCACGTTTAAAACCGTTATATTTTACAATCGATCTTTAGAGTTCTTTACCTACATAGAAGCAGAGTGGTAAACCTTGTTTTTTTTTTCATGTTAGTGATTTTAACATCGATATCACTCGATATACTCGAGTTATATTTATTGAATTCGGTTTAATAAACAAATTGTGTTACCCTGGTAATGGGTTGTTATGAAGATTTGTCCACTCTTAAGAAGCAATGTCAGCTCTGGGTGACATTACATCCTTAGGATGGGCAAATATTCCTATCAACTTATAACTGGGGCAAAAATAATAATTGTTGTATCGACACATGAGATAGTGGAAATTTACAAACACAATTGAGAGTGGAGATGCACAGACCCCCAGAACATACAGAAGTGGGAATAGGTACTGTAGTTAATTTTCATTTGACTAAGATGTGAAATATACTTTTAAAACCTGATAGATTCCTTTTATATGGTATTAATTGTGGTATAGTTATTACTTTACACTTAAGTAATACAGCATTTAAGAAAGATAAACTTTGAAGATGAACTGTTTGGTGTTCATTCTAAATGCAGTTAATTCATTTTTAATTATTTTTATGGGTTGTTATGTAATAATAACCTATTATGGGTTTACTTCGACTTTTCATCGAGGGCTATCCTGTTAGCAGTGAAGAGGTCATTGAGGTTGCATTCGCAAAATATAGTCCAACTCAAAAATTCAACTTTTACAGGAAAGTCAAATATTTTGGTGTGAATCAAATTAAATCTAGTTTGAATGTAATACCACATAATTCTACTTACCTCAGTCTTTCGAAATTATACAATACGATTTGTAGTTAGTTTCAACCAAACGTCATCGATCTATTCATAAATATGGAATTCCACTATATAAGATTCCAGTGATGTTGCGCCTAAGTATATTAGTCCGCCATTCAACATATTGATATTGACAGCTAGCGAGCTTCAAGCATACGTAAATAGAAATAATTACATATCGCTGATACCAACACGAAGCTAAACCAATTTCTATTGAACTCTCAAGAATATGTATGTTTTCTAGTCCATGGAAAAATGAAAATAAAAGTAGAATAGAGAGGATAGCATCGAGTACGAGGTGCTTGTTATGTAAATGGCGCGTGAAAATTCCTGTCCATTTTGAAAACTCAAATTGACGTGTTTGTCAACTAATCGCTATACATAACCTGCCTTAAATAGATTTCCGTGCATATTCCCTTTATTTATACACCCTATATGGTGACCACTTGCTTTACATAACCAGCGTCAGCTCAATTTCAGCGGACGGTCACTTGTATACTGTATGTATTGATATCGCAAAGGGAGGTAACTCGAACATTGAATGATACAATTTCCAGTTCTCGCTTCCGCGGAAGTTGGAGGAAATCGCCATATCCATTGTCGGGTGTTTACACAATTTTTGAAGTTAATCACAATTAGATTGGGATGTATAAACATAAACTTTTTGTGTAATTGGTCTGTTCATAATGGATTTCAAACAGAAACGATGTCTTCAACAACAACAAAAAACAACGTTTTATCCATTGCCGAAAGCGTTGATGTCTATAAGTGAAATTGGCGATAGATCGTTTTGCTACGTCGCGACTTTAGGCCCGAATTATGTTAATGAAAAATTATTTATTTAACAAAAAATGGGGTAAACTGTCTGTTTCACCCTGTTATTTATATTAATTAATACAAGATAGAGAACGTTGTTTGGTTGTTTATTTAGTCAAGGCAGAGTATATGATCATGTACCACGGTAATAGCCCTAAATAGGATTGTTTACGTTCGATATTACAAGCCCTAAAATATGCTTTAAATCACAGTCATTTTTCGCTATGAAAAATTTATTTTACCTGTTCCCAGTGCGATGTTTGGTTTAAATTTAAGTAGGCACCATAAATGCTCACGTTTTATTTTGAAATGAGTGTTAATGCACGACAGACAATATTTAAAGTTGGTGCGGAATATACAACAAATAAAATTTAGAATGTTAATTTTGAATTTATTTAGAGGCTGAAATAGAATTTTTTTTTTTTTTTTTTTAAGATCTGCATTAATTTGATTTATTTTCATTTCATATATGTTAGATTGAAGTAGTTTGAATCCCATGGCTATTTTGCCAAAATAACAACCCATTTCAGTACTTTCAGTACTTTGATTTATATTTTAAAATAGCAAGACAATCAGCGATCGATGGACTCATAATCTATTTTATATTGTATGACATTGTTATCGGCAACAATGACTTATCGAGAGGTTTTCATGGAACATTTGCGACGGGTGTAGCATGCCAACGGGGGACCCTGTCTCCATCCAGACACCTTGTTCTATCCCGTTCACGGTTTGGGATTCGTAAAAGAAATACAAGGTTGTGAGTTTCAAGAAAACACAGCTGGGATTTAGTCATAAATGGACCATGATTGCAATTATATATTACTTCATGTTTGAATTCTGTCATTTTCAATCATTTTAGGTCTCCTCACTCCCAAGGAGTGTTATAATAATTTGTAAATTGCAGTTTTCATATTTGTAAGATACCAACACTGTTCATGTGAGAGATATGGCCCATGGGCCTCTTGTTTATTACGCAGGCTTAGGTAAACGATCTCAACTCACGCTGAATAAGACTTTCTTGTTTACCTTGTATGTACGTAGGTCTACCAAGATGAAGTGGTATATCCGGGTTCTACCAGATACCATGATATTTCTGTCCAATTCCACAAAGATAGGGGTGCACTGATAAAACAGTTTGTCTTGATCTGATTCCACGCATTACTTTAGCTGTAATATATTTGTGTCAAAAAGCCTGTCACCCCTATTATTATCTGATTTACACTCGTTGTGTTTGTAAACATGTGCCCATTTATCTTGGTATACCTATGGTATAAAGTTTAACATACATGTATGTAATCAGAGGACGTTCTAAATATAACTGATAACGCTTCCCCATTTTATCTGTGGACCAGCAGTACTGGACAAGAGTAAATATTGAAAATATGCGTTGGCAGATCTAGCTAGGGTCGATCTGGTAAGTTATTTACCTGTATCAAGTTCGTAAGATTGTAATTTGATTGATACAGCGATCCGATATTCTAACAGAAAGGGGAATATCTAACTTTTAAGTTACTGATTGTATTTTCACAACGACGTGATATTTGTAAAGTACATGTATTTTGAATTGATGTACCGTTGCACCTTGAGATTGTTAAAATATTGCATCAATCCTTTCATGTATAGACCACTATATTGATACAGGTAGGAGGAATTGTTATTAGGTTAGATACATCGAATTTCATGTGAACTTTTTGAATGGGAACCGGGCATGCAAGATTTTATTATATTTCATCATTCACATGTTGGGGGTTTAAACTTCATCAACCTATAGCTATTCCAGATACTGGAGATTATATTTAATTACAATGTACTACATTAATACTTAGCAAAACGTTTAAATCATGCAACAGTCTTGTCATTCAACATTTGTGTCACAAGCTTATGTTAGGATGATATTAATATATGAAAGTATTTTACAGATAGTGACTGTAATATAAGCAAAGTGACCGAGATAACTTAATTGGGGAAAGAAAAGTTTTATAGGGGAGACTGAAAACTTAGGTCACGTGTCTTGTAAATTACATTACTTTATGGAATATTTATTAAACTGGGATATATATATATATATCCCAGGTCTAGGACCGCTAATCTGTTGTTAGTGGTGTGTTTAACAGTGGGAGTGGGATAAAACTTTAAACAAAGTAAATACATGTATTGTCAACCATTGAGGAACACAGTCTGTGTCGTGATTAGACATTGAATCGTTCCTTCCCGAGACCTTTGTATAATTTATATTATAAACATAATACCAAAGTTAGTTAAAAAAACGACCAAAGCAAATGCTAGAGGTGGTTGTTTCTCTCAACAAGACTTCGTTAGTTGAGCTCAAATTTAAAATAGATGTAGAGTTCCAATTCAGAAAGTTGTATCATAACTATAACGTTGGTATTGTTAATAATATTCATAGATTCTGTATAGGTAAACTAGAGTGCTGAAAATATTCATACACACGTTCGAGTCTACATTTTGTTTGCTGTAATTCGTGTCGGTTATTCACTGACACTAATAAAGCCACAGTTTGTCTGTCTGTCTGTCTGTCTGTTTGTCTGTCTGTCTGTCTGTCTATCTATCTATCTATCTATCTATCTTTATTTCCAAGCTTTTCTGTTTTGTTTTTGATACAGTATAGTTATGGAATATATCGACTTCCGTGACGGTGGTGGAGTTGTAATAACGGCCAAACTGTACGATGGCATTCCATTTGGCCCTCTAACGGGGGATGTTAAAGCACATTTAGACGAAATCCAGGAATTCGATTATGACGACGATGACATTTGTATTCTATCATATCCGAGATCAGGTAAGTTTGAAAATGTTTTGTTCTGGTTCGTTTGCTTATTTGATTTTTGTTTGTATCTTCTGTAATGAGTACTGTATATATGGACATTTTCAACCCTGGTTATTTCCGCCCATTTACGACAGAAAACATATTTACCTTGCCTTATATTCGATTAATTTCACCGTAGTCTCATGGATGGCAAGTACATGTATATCCAAGTTTCAATTATTTAGCTTGAAAATTTCGCTTTCATTTTAAATTTGCCCTTATCTAAGGACGAAATTAAATAGGAGCCAAGATGTCCATGTACAAAGTATGCACGTACATGTACATGTATATATAAATCTATGTCTATGTCACAATGAAATATATTAGTGTAACATAATACCAATTCTTTGATATTTTGGGGAATTTATTCTGTTTTATATCACTTACACATGAAATGTAATGCAAACTGTATATGTTTCATATATTAACACCTAATATACGACTCGTTATGTTTTGTCTATATACTTAACACTTACATTACGAATCCTGATGTGTTGTTGATATATGAACACCTAAATTGTATATGAATCTTCATGATTTGTCGATATATTAACACCTAAATTGTATATGAATCTTCATGATTTGTCGATATATTAACACCTAAATTGTATATGAATCTTCATGTTTTGTCGATATATTTAACACATAAATTACAAATTCCGATGTTTTGTCGATATATTCAACATCAAAATGGTATACGATTTTAACCTGAATAATCCAGTTGTTATATTCCGCTGTCTACGACCACTTCATCCTCGACAGTACGAGAGAATCGTAAATGGAGGGGGGTTGAATTATTCGAGTTAATACGATTCCTGATGTTTTGTCGATATATTCAATACCTAGATTGTATGTATCTACTATTCTTGACGTTTTGTCGATATATGCAACACCTAAATATCTTACTTACATTTATAGGCATACACTGGTGTTATGAAATAGTCAACATGTTGAAGAAAAGGTCAACGACCTATTACAACGACTTAATGCCAACATTTGCTTTAACTACAGCTAGCGAGCTTGACTCGATAAGTAAACCACGTGTGTTTGGCTCACATTTGTTCTTAAGACATATGCCAAAACGATTTCTGGAGAAAAGTCTTAAAATAGTGCACATCTATCGAAATCCTAAAGACATTGCTGTATCATACTTCAATTTTTTTAAGAATGTGCGTCTTGTTAATTATGAAGACGGTGAATGGAAACATTTCCTGCCGATGTTCATTGAAGGAAAAGGTTTGTTTGTATGTTATATTACTGATATGTCCATATGAACATTTCATATACAGAGGCAAACTACTAATTGATTAGTTAATGGCACAGGGATATCAGGAGTCGCGTTTAATGACAACATTTCGCAAATTGTACGGTCGGTATAACCTCGTTTACACGTACTAAATGAAATGTTGAGTTACCTGTTATGTAATGGTTGTTGAGATGTCTGTAATGATTTTGACGAGTGTATATTCCTCACTAATTTCATTCGAATTTGACAGTGGATTCGAAGCTGGTGTGACAAGTCAACAGGGGAAGCTTACTCCCCTACGACACCTGGTTCCATCTCTTAATTTGTGATTCCGTTCTTTATCAGCACTACAAAATTCTATCCGGAACTACTAATCCAGAACACTTTTACATACGTCGTCTGTGTTTGTTGTGAACATAGAGGATACAGGATTTCTTCTTGTTGATGATTTACATTGTGAAATTTAGTTATCATTTACACACAAATCTAAAGCCTGGGCTGGGGCTTATTTATCTATCCCACCCTCGATTGATATTTTTTATATGGTATCCAAAAGGAGTTAGGATCTGTTAACCTTAACGATTGTGGAATATTTCCTGGGGAATAGAATTGTAAATTATAGAAAGTTCAACTTTACTTTAATTTTACAGCGTGATATTCGATTCACTTGCCTGGTCTTGTTGTAACCATTTCAACCCTGCAGAACATAATAGACTAGTCTTAACAATAAAAAAACGTACTCCATTTAGATATTTAAGGGTGAAAGGTTAAGTCATTCAATATTATCGTGATACTTGCATATTAAAAATGAGACTCACGATTTTGTGAGTTAATTTTGTGTAAGATACGATTCATTTATCATTATTTGCAAAGCTATTCATAACTTTCGACATGTATTATGTTTATGAAAATCGCTTTTGTTTACCAATACATTGTATAACTAATACATGTGTTTTTTCTCGTTTTGGTATGAGATCATTCGACTTTACCCACTGACTTCCTTTTCCGTTTAGTGTTAAATGGAGGTTGGTATGATTTCCTGAAGGAATGGAGAAATTTCTGTACACAAAATCCCGATTATCCTATGCTCTGGATATCATATGAAGAAATGAAAAAAGTTTGTATTTATTGGAAAAGTTATTATTTTGAGTTTTAAAAATATCTTTATCATTGTGTTACAACAGTTATACATACATGAATAACTGGAATACGATAAACATGTTTTGTTTTATTTCTCTCATATATTTGCTATGTTTACGGACTCACTTGGAGAAATATCTTAACTGTACACTATGTTTCAGCATATTTTACTTAAATAAATGAATCTAAAGATATTGATAATGAAATCGACTTCATAAACGTGATCTTATAATCATCATATTAAATAATCCACATGAAAGAGCTTTTATGAACAGGATCTCAAAATGTGTGTCAGGCGGATTGCTAGATTCCTTGGAACACCATGTGATGAGCAGCTGATCAATGACGTCACTGAAAAGTGCCAATTTCAAGAAATGTACAAGGAAAAGAACAAAAATATTCCACCTCAGATGCAGATGCTTACACGAACAAAGGGAAACGTCTTTTATCGAAAAGGTATTCTCTCGCTCACTTAAGATAATTATAATTTCTGTAATCATCGGGACAGTTTCACTGAGAGTTTATTTTACAATATTTTCATGCAGAACTTTACATGTGGAGTAAATTAATGCGAAGAAAAGAAGTCGTAGTATAGCATCTAGCGGTAATTGCGTTGAGTACTTGTAAATAGTTAATAACAAATCAGCAAATATTTAACCCACGCGAATATCCCCAAGGGGATCAGTATTACGATATAATTATTACTAGTGTCCTTTCTGATATATCTTTTTTTCAAAATAAAATATTCAACATGACTGCTAGGTGTATGAATAAACAATTTTAAGTCTCGAAAATCACTGTTCCTGTAACAAACCTATACTAAAATTCAATAACCTCTTAATATGTTTTGTGGTCTTTCTATCCGTATCATCAGACTGCACGCGATCATTGTAGCGGATGGATTCAACGAGAGCGTAGCTCGAATTGAATCCATCCGACACAACGATCAAGTGCAGTCTGATGATACGGATAGAAACATTAGTGTAGTTTTGTATTTATCACATGCCCCTTATTTATCTATATATGTACACAAATTTAAAATTTATTCCGCTTGTAACGACGCCATCAAATATTTTTGATCACATGAATCCCATATAGCTCCGGCGAAATTTCTGTATCCAACGACAGTGCAATACGACGTTACGTATTGCATTGGCATATTGAACTCTGTATTGTATGTAACTGTATTATTACACACGCATGTAATAAAATGAAGTGAAAATGAAATGAATCCGCAACATTTAGATGTCGTTTGTAAATCAGTAAATTGTAAATCCAGTATCAAATATCGGCTGTGTTTATATCTAAATATTCCCTGAACCGATCTAATAGAGAAGAGAACAGTATATTTAACAAAGAATCGGTTTACTTTTGAATTTATAAATAAATAAATGCCAACTTAATACGTATGTAGTTAACAGTACTGTTTTAATAATCTAGTTTCCACTTTTTTCGTTAACTTTAAAGAGTTAAAGATTCACTTAGACCACTATTTTAAGAAGGTACATGTATATATTGAATTGTCAATTTCTTGGTCATTTGAATTGATGTTTTGAAATAATTATGTTTTGTAGGAAATGTTGGCGAATGGAGAAACTGGTTTACAATCGCACAAAATGAATATTTTGACGACGCTATGAGACAGAACTTGGAAGAATTGCAAATTAGTTTCCAATATACATAATACGGAATGGCAAACATTATAGATTTAAATTCGGTCAATGTAATACTACTTTTTCTATGTTTCACTTTAGAAAATACATATTTGGAAGGAATTTCATATATCATGATACGTCATGTGCAAGCTATTCAGTCTTAAATTATATTTTTAATCTCTGGCTGTGATGAAATTTTATACAGATAATTTGAATTGTACCAAGAGTGAAATATTGACGAGAGAGAGAGAGAGAGAGAGAGAGAGAGAGAGAGAGAGAGAGAGAGAGAGAGAGAGAGAGAGAGAGAGAGAGAGACTGAGTATTGAAAAAAGGGAATAATAATAAAATTGAATCACAGTAGTGTACATCTAATCTTTTAATAAATTTTCAACAAAATCAATTTTAAATGAGAAATTGACCTGCACATCTTTCAGATTTCATTTACATAACTTCCTGAAATCAATCTCTCTCTCTCTCTCTCTCTCTCTCTCTCTCTCTCTCTCTCTCTCTCTCTCTCTCTCTCTCTCTCTCATCAATACAAGGACCAACAACTCTGTATGAGAGATTGGACGCAAGACTCAATTATTGTACCACGCAATTAATCTTGGCACGTGCGTATCATCATGGACTTAGGCAAGTAGGAGAGTTAGAATCCGGCATTTCCTCCCTGCTGAAACTTTCAACTGGAAAACTGGCTAGCCAATTCTTCCAAACCAGATGAACGTTTCCCTGTGCGAGAAGGTGGGGGACTTTAAGCTTGCCCCTATTGCTTGATATACTTTGACATTTAGATATATCGACGACGTTTTGTCAATTAATAATGTTAATTTTCACCCGTATGTCAATGCGATATATCTCAGCGAACTAGAAATTAAAGATACAACAGAATCAAGCACACACGCTTCTTACTTAGACATTTTACTTACTACAGACACAGACGGGAAATTAACAACTAAGCTATACGACTAAAGCGACGATTTCGGCTTTCCCATCGTAAATTTTCCACATTTAAGTAGTAATATCCCACAAATGGAGTTTATATTTCACAAATGATCCGATATGCCAGGGAGTGTTCTACATCTGAACATTTCATATACAGAGGTAAACTAGTCACTGACAAATTATTGACATAGTATATTGAAAACCGCGTTTGATGTCAACGTTCCGCTAATTTTATGGTCGGTATAATAGTCTTGTTTACTGTTTCACTAAGTGAAATGTTGAGTTGCCTTATCGATGGCGGTTATTGAGGCGACTGTATCAATTATGACGAGGATTCGTTCCTCACGTATTTCTTTTTAATTTGACTGTGGTCTCACGGCGGGTGTGACCGGTGTTGTATAATAATCGTTCCGGCCTCAAAATGTGTCCGGCCGGACCGATAGAGTTAACATTTTCGGTCCGGGTAGCAGAGTATCATTATCAAGGATATTAAAAACTGAATTTAATAAAAATAATTGCAAATTTGACATATCTTAATTATCAACTCCCATTTATTTTAAACGTGTTAGATCTACCTATATTTTAGTGGTGTTTATTCCATCGAGAGGGCAGGCTCTATATTATCGCTTGTTTGATATTGTTCAGTGCATCATTTCTTTTAGGGGTGACGATATAACGTGGGTAAAATTTCTAGAATTTATTTTCTAACACATACATACCCAGTTAAGAATACAATACATGAATGGTTTTACATTTCGTCTGAAAATATATACCACTTTATAATGTGACAATATATTAATAAAGCTTTCAGAGTATGGTGGGATTACCTTTTCGAGAGCATGCAGGCCTATGGCTTCCATATTCCTGTTGACAGACTGATTTAAAACTAAAACCCATTGTTTTGTTTTGTCATAGTTGCTATCACGCGTTTTAATATATGGGTGGATGTTATTAATGATAGTTTCCCCACTTTTCTTTAAAATCTGGAATATAAACGTAGGAGGCAAAGTAAGTTTTGTTTTACATTCAAGCACTGCCATATACAACTATATCAAATGAAAAAGGTAAATAAATACTCTTTATTTTGCTAACTACAAAAACGGCACACACCTACTGTAGAAATGATAGTGACAGAAAACACACACACAAACACACACATATATGTATATAGAAAACAAAGCATTACGATTACAGACTCCTCAACCTGGAGTTATTTCCTGTCTATTGTCCTTACCCTGTCCCAGGTACAGCCTACTAACTACCAGAAACTATTAAATAATAACAATATACAAAAACAGACGTCATTACATAAAAACATCCGATATATTTTGGGAAATTGATAACGCTTGTAAAACCCTCAGTACTTTCAGTAGAATACAGCGGTTAAATATAGGTCTATGATGAATAACATTTCACCCTATTTAACTTTCTTTTCTTTAGAGATTTTACTCGGACCAGAAAATTTAAATGTTAACATTTTCGGTCCGGCCGGACACATTATCTGGCCGGACCGATTCTTATTCGAGGGGACAGAATATTATAGATACCCGGACCGAAAATGTTAACATTTTCATTCTTGCGTTAAACTTAAACAAACAACCTTTGGTGTCTGCTTTTTATGGGCAGCACGATTTACCCCAAAAGACCCAAATATACCCCCCCAAAACACCCAAAATGACCCCCCCAAAAAAAAAACCCACACAAAATGACTCCCAAAACATTTAAAAAGTAGAATTTTTAGCAATCTTATTATAATATGATGAATATATTTTATGACTAGATGTTTTTGACTTTGATAATGCTGTTTTATCGAATTTCACGATGTATTTCTGAAACCATAATATAGTCAGCATGACATTTTAAAATGTACCAGAATGTTACTTATATGGGACGGTAAAGACGTTTAATACATATGTAATCATCATTTTCCACAATACGTAGAATTTGTATAATACAAATTTGACATAAAATATGAAAAATATCTCAGGAATATTGAAGAAGACCGATTTGGCTCTTCATTTTACTAAATGACAGTGTCCGTAAGTTCCGTGACAGTTGATAAATGTTGATTTTTTTTTATAATTTCTAGCTGTCTATGAAATATTTATACAGAAGAAAATGCATTTAAAATTATTATTGACGCAAATTTATTTTGATTTAATTGTTTTGGGGTCTTTTGTGGTGTTTTGGGGGTCTATTGGGGTAGTTTTTGGTTTTTGGGGTAAATCGTGCCGCCGGCTTTTTATATCCATTGCACTGGCCAAGTTCTTTTGCATTTCGTCTATAGATTGTAACATATCGTTATGAATACAACATACGTAGATGGAACCAGCTCTATATATCGCTGATGGAACATAAAACGAAATGGAAGCGAGCAAGCAAATAATTTCTTATCTGTACTGTAGTATCATCCGGATTAACACTCCGGTTTCGTTTTCTGGTATTACTTTACACGCTTCACCTTTAGCCGAACTTCCGGGTATTTTCTAGTGCATTGTTTACGACAGCTTTGTTATCGTTTTTGCAATCATTCATTTATTTATAACCGCTAAATTCAAAGACATGTTATCGCGGTCTGTAAGAGCTGAAACTCGGAGTCGTGCGAAGGAGGACATCAAAAGAGTTATTAATGCCATCGATAAAGTTAGAAAATGGTAAGACTCGATTGTAAAACGAGACAGACAGTGGCGTGCGTGATCAGAGATTGACACGCCAATGTCTGCCATGTTAAGCTATAGGGCCATAGTCTATAGATCTAGTTCTCACTTCTGTTAGCTTGTTTGTCAGTTTGATAATATACAGCACATCTTTGTATTAAATTCTATTATAAATAGTACGAAACAGACTTGTTAAAAATATCATAACCGGTGCATAAACTGTAGTAAATCACTGATGTACAATGCATACATGTACGAGTTCTTTTTTTTATTTTAGGGAGAAGAAATGGGTCACAATAGGTGACACAACAATGAGGATCTTCAAATGGGTTCCCGGTAAATATATCGCCCTAATTACATGTTTTACATCTATAGGCTTGATATGTTCAGGATATTAATATAATATGAAATAAGCCTTAAAGCGAGAGCGGCTTTGTCATTGTAACATTGTAATGACACTAATGTAACATTAAATGCATTGGATTTGGAAAACCACATGGTATATGTTGATGCAAATGGAGTTTTGGATCCAATGTATGTTCAGCTCATTTTCTACACCCTTAACCCTTCGCTCACTTAAAATCATGCTGAAATGGTCGCCAAATTATACAAATCATGTAGGTAAGGCGTATGTTGGTAAGCTGTCATATCTAGGCTGTTACTAATCCGACAATTACGTGTTAGGGCTGTCGACAAACCCTATGTACACAACTGTGATGTAGTAAACATTTTGAAGCCCATAGTACACACTTGAGGACTCTGACTGTGATAAAAGGGCACTGTAATTATGGGATGGACTTTACTCCAGATGGAACATTTCTACAATAAAAAGCTTGCTGCGCTCACATACATGTATAAAAATCACAGATACAATCCATGAGACAAATATATACAAATCTGGTAAACATTGGACAAACCCGGACCTCAGGAAATTCAGATGTGGTATCAGGTACCATGGAGAAGTAAGCATCCCCTGTTGACTGGTTACACCCATACCTACCAGTATTTACCAGTTTTCATATAAATGTGATGAACCTGTCTATTCTTGCTGATATTTTTCTTTTATCTATCATTTAGTGTATTATAATTTTATTTCTTTCTCATTTATTTTCTTATTACCTAACTTTAACAGTACTAACCTCGTTTAACAGTCTTAATATAGCAAGCTTCGATAGGTTCCGCTTGATTACATTATGTCTTTGGAGGTCACTTTTCTATGAATTTTATTGGCTCATTAAGTTATTCTGGTACTTCTGGAAAGTGTTACAATTATAAAACACGTGTGACACAATGTTACACTCTCTATTTCCCTTCCTTCGTCTTATTGATATGCTCGTGTGAGGTGAACTTCATTTTTATATAATTTCTAATCCCTCCTGTCTGTTGCCATCATTCACTTCTACCAAATTAAATGACTATTTTAGACACTAGTCGTGTGTGTTTTCGTGTATCTTGAGTATGTTTTAATGTTTTTATTAATTTATATTATAATTTTATAAAGTGGTTATTTTTGGCGTCGGGTCTGACACGGGGAACGAGGTACCTGTGAAATAGTTTGGGTTAAGTAAAAATAATTACTATTTGTTTTCATACTTTAGTTTTAGGAAGAATGAAAACAAATATGTATTTTTGGTTTACTTTGGTGGTTTTATTTGGCAGTGTGTGCCTTATTAATCGTGTTCCGGTGTGTGACCGGTTTTCACTTCGTATTCGAATGTCCCTAGGCTTAGGCCGACAGACAGGTAATTTAAGACCTGTTTTTTTTGTTTTTGTTCACCACTTGAATTTTGTGCTGTCTTCGTATTTTTGTTCTTATTTATTTTGTAATAAATGTTCTAGTGTCTAAAGTCAATTAGATTGTCATTTTATTTTCTGAAAGAGTTAGCCGGTTACAGACAAATCTGCAACCGAAAGGGGCAGTCGGACCCATGTTTGTTTATATTTGTAACTCGCCCGTGTCTACGTGTGTAGTTCACGCTAGGGTTAAACGTTACACAAATACATGGTTTGCGTCAACAAATAATTTAAGATTGCTTTTTCTCTCATATCTGCCTATATTATACAGAGTAGGCCCATACAATATGCCTATGGATGATCTGTGTGTATCTCATATCACACGACATGTATATTACCGTACATATCACACGACATGTATATTACCTACATATCACATGACATGTATATTACCATACATATCACGTGACATATATATTACCGTACTTATCACATGACATGTATATTACCGTACATATCACATGACATATATATTACCGTACATATCACATGACATGTATATTACCGTACATATCCCGTGACATGTATATTACCGTACATATCACATGACATGTATATTACCTACATATCACGTGACATATATATTACCGTACATATCACGTGACATGTATATTACCTACATATCACGTGACATATATATTACCGTACATATCACATGACATGTATATTACCGTACATATCACGTGACATGTGATGAATATTTTTTTTCTATGAATGAACCGTGTGTAAAGTGGGCTAGTGAAAAGATGACACTGAGATAACAACATCCAGGGTAATAATATTAAGTATATAACCTGTCGTCTCATTTTGTCAAAAATTATGTGTACCACACAAAACATAAACAACAACAAAAACATAAACAAAGACACATATTTAGTGATGATCATCCAATGCCACATGTAGTATACAAGCATGTACATGTATTAAAATTAAAGACAAATATTGTTTTATTTTTCAGTATCTGCCTCAGAGCCCTTGCCGGTAAGTAAATGATTTGAAAAACATTTTGTTTTTATTTATTTATAATTGGCATTTTATGGCCACTGTTTTCAGTGATATTGAAGGAATCAATACTTTTTAGTTGATGTTGGACAATATCTTATTATGTGCCCATTCAAGAAGGGCTGGAGGGGAATATTGCTCTGATGATGTTGGTCGGTCCATACACTAACAATTTCTGTTCATTATCTCTGCAGTGGGTGCACATATTGAAATGAAATTTGGCACAAAGATACATCATGAGAATATGTAGGTCAAGATTTTATTTGGTTACCATCAAACAAATTTTGACAGAGTTATACCCCTTGAACTTTGAAAATTTCCAATAATTCACAGTTTCCGTTTAGGGGAAGGGTGGGGACATAACTGTTTTACAAACATCTCCTGTTATACTTTTGCTATTGCTATAGCTCATCAGTCAATTCAAGTACATATACCAGTAAAGCACTGCAACATGCCAAGAAATATAGTTCATATCTTGATTTCAATCTGTGTAGTTAACTTTTTACTGTTACAAGTTTTCATTAATTCATATTTATGAATTGCTTAAGATATGTTTAACACTCATAGTCACATACACATACATGCATATGCAGACAGACAGACACACATGTACAGTAAAACCTGCTATAGTGGCCACCTCTATATAAGGATCACCTGTCTATAAAGGCCACTTTAGAAAAGTTGCTTGACTGCATACTTCAACTAAATTGAACCTGTGTATAAGGGTCACCTGCACATAAAGGTCAATATTCTCTGGTCCCTTGGGTGGCCCCTATATACAGGTTTTACTGCATGATAGTTTGTAAAGGAACTGAAAGCTGAATTATAAGACCACCTCGTTTGTCTTTGAAATGTGGTCTTACAAGATAGGGTGGTCTCTCAAAAGAGGTTTTATCCAAAGAGTTATTTAGCTACATGTACATGATGTAAGTGGTTTTCAGAATGTACTCTCTGGAGAGAGAGGTGGTCTTCTGTGGCAGTGGTCTCTCAAGACAGCTTCCACTGTAGAAGATTTTTATTAACACGTTACAGAGACTAGGCAAAATATTAAATGTAGTCAGAATTCTTTAATCATTGCAGCCTGGAAGTGTCAAGAAAGCACTGAAAGTGCGATCGACCTTTCGTCGCAAAAAGCCCCAAGAGACGGACAATTCTCAAACAAGTGATAGTAATTCACAGGATCGAAAGTTAGTACAGAATGATTCAGGTGAGAAATAAATTCTTTAACCCATTCACCCCTAAAGACACATTTGGACTGGTCTAAGTCATTGATTTACAGAAGAGTCGAAATTGTTTTTCAGGGGTTGATGAGTTATATTATATGTTATATTCAGAGAAATTTTCTTTCCTTTGATTTTTTGTTAATTAAAAATCAAGTTTGTAACTTAAAATCGTAAATATAAATCCAAGGTACTATCTTTTAAGAAATGTATGGTACATGATACTTATGGTACCAGATATTTTTCAAAACTTACTTTTAACTTTTTAGAAAAGGTACAATGGTTACCATCTATTTGTTTATGAGTGAAAATCCTGTGAAATTTATTTTGGGTGTATTAAAGTTACCTGAACACTTTTAGTTGAGAATATAATCAACAGGGAACAAAGCTGTAGTAATTTATTTTTTTGTTTTTTTTATGTTCATAATTCACAGAAATTGATCAATCTAGCATTTTTGAGCTAGTATCTGAATATACACGATGGGGGAGATAACCCTTACTCCCATATTGTCGAGGGAAATAACATTTGCACTGGAAACAAGTCAGGCATAATGAGAAATATCTCTATTTATACATTTGAAAAATTGTACATTACTGATGACATATCTATATAAAATAAATACAGTCATTTTCATTTATTTGCATACCTGATAATCGCATATTCCTGTTAATTGCATGAGAACTTAAAACACAAACCCATTATCTATCCCTTATATGTTAAATATTCCTATTGCATAGGTTAAACTAAGAATTCTTATTTAATTACATAAAATACTCTCCCAAAATGGGGGAAAATGCAGATTACAGTAAAAATGTATGTTTGAAAATACTATTTTAATACAAATGAGAACATACCAAACTTTGTTTTATGAAAATTTTGCTTTAGTGATATCATTTTACCCTAATGCTTATTGAGAATCCATTACTACATATAGTGCATCTAGAATGTTTGTAATGGTATCGCATATACAAATGAAAGGACTAGATGAATATGAATCAACATTGTTCACTAAAATAAACTTTTCTAGTTAATTGCATATTCCTGTTACTTGAATAAATTTCGCTGACATTTTGGCTATGCAATTATGAGGAATCTGCTGAATGTGGAAAGGAAACCAAAACAGGGTTAGAAATTAACATTAGTCTGCCAGTCTGAGACTTGTAACTTTTGCAGCAGACTAGTCAAGGTTGTGCTTCAGCTAGTCCAGTTGACTAGTAGAATTTTTGTTTAAACATTGCAGCATAAACATGAGCAAAGATTAATGAGAGTTTATGATGTACATTAAGTATCACCTAATTTGCTCCTTAATTTTTTTTTCAACTCAAAAAAAGATACTCATAGTTGTTTTGACTTATGATAGTATTAAAACATAAAAATAGAAACGATTCAGTAAATAGGTGCCAATTTGTTAATTCATCATACTACTTCGGGGCTTTTGAAATTGTTTTAGGACTAGTAAAATTTCTTTCCAACTATTCCTACTAACCAATGAGACACATGCTAAATTTGACCTCTGCAAAATCAGGATTGAGTTAAATTTGGACAGGGCTGGCAAAAGTAGGGGTACATGTAGGTTGGAACACTGACTTGTGTCAAAAGTTTTGTGAAAAGGATGACGACTGGTAAGGCTCCTTCAGGGTCTTGTATATTACTTCATCCATAACATGGAAGTGCAATGTATTCCATTTTGCTTCATGCAGTGAAAATTCATTTCGATTTATTCTATCTTTTAATTTAGTAACAAGCTTATACACCGATGAAAATACTCTACAATCGCAGCCAGATTCGAACAGCGACAGTGTGAGCAATATAAATGATGATTCCAACCTATCCTTCAATGATAACAGTAACACTGGGCACTCTCAGGAGACAGACAGTAACAATCAAACAGATATGCGGCTAGGTAGGTATCCAGAAGTACATTTGTACTTGCTGATTATTGCACTTTACCAGTAGGTAAATAGAAGGGAAACTGGTATTTATCTAATGTGAATTTGATGCGAGGACTGCTATCCTCAAACTCCTGCTATTACTCAAATGTGGCTGTACTCTAAAATGACTGTGAGAAGCAAAAGAAAGTGGTGATACCAGACTAGTTTAACATAACAAGGCAGACAGTTACTGGTAAACCAGTACATTGTATGGCAGACATACCAGCATTCTGCTGTGGCAGACATTTGTCGGTATACCAGTATGGCAGGCATCACCAAGATGCATTTCAATTGAACTTGCTAAAGAGTATGGCTCTTATCAGCCACATGCACATGGAGTTGGAATAGTATTCTGTTTGGTATCTGTCCTGCAGTGTTATTATTAGCCCCAATATTCACTTATATTATTTTAATTTTGTCAGGTCATGGTCGTATCAAGAGCATATTATGTAGTGGCAGTTTTAGGTGGTCTAGAAATGTAATGAAATTATTATGGACCTTGTAAAGGTAAACTCCTTTTCTTCACCTAAAACACTGGGTGCATTGATTTCAAATGCTGATAATTTATTAAGAGTGTGGCCAAGGGAAATTAACACATATGTTAAAATAATTCATATAAATTATTTTACAGATATAAAAAAAAAACTTTTATTTCATCTCCCTTTTATCTTTTAAAACAGCAATGAGCATCATAAAGGATGACAAGGAAAAAAAAGATAAGGAAGAGACACCAGGTAAGTTGTTTTATGGATTTCATTCCATACTATCCATTTGCTATTGTTTTCTTGTGATGTCATCTATTATAAATGGAGACGGACCACAAACCACTTGCGGTGGTCTAGTCGTAGAGCCTTTGACTCAAAAGTTCGATTCACAGGACCTTATCATACCAAAGCCTTTTTAAAAATGGCAGTGATTGTTCCTTAGCCAAACAATTGACATACAAAGTGAAAGTAAGAGGTTTTTTGATGAAATTTATAACCAAAGTTCCATGGCAAATAAAATAGACATCAATGCATTGGCGTTTGTCCATAGCACAGATAGAAATTGTAGCATTTCATCTGAAGATTATGATATCTCCTTATAACTGAAACATTCTTGGCTGGATTAAAATTACACTGGCAAGAGTAATCGCTCCTACTCATCATTGTATGCACCGTTATACAGTTGGTAATAAAACACAATTTCTGTGAAGCCTGTCATTATCAAAAAGCGAGTAGAATCAAGAGTTTGATAATCAGTAGGTTTCTCCGCCCCGCCATCTTATGTGAATCGGAGTATATATCATGCCCAACAATCATTATTTTTTGTTTGTAAGAAATAGTTATCAGGGACATAATGATTTCATCAATTAAACATGTAAACGGAAAGGTTAGGTAAAATCAAACTTTACCTGTACCACATGTATAAAATCGTTAAACTTCTTGTGAATATGAAATAATTTTACAGAGAGAAATTAATTTATTTTTGAATTTTTGTAGATCCGGAGCCACCAAAATTAGAAAGAGAGTCAGAAGATCCACCCCGCAAAAAACAAAAATCAGAGTCACCATCTTGATGTGAATCATACTGCTCATATACTTAGTTTCTGAGTTTGTCTGAGAAATGCATCGTACGATAGAAATTGCACAGATTTCACCACTCATATTTTGCATTGATCAAACCTACTGATATGAAATTATTTCACAGGAATGCCGAACTTCTTTGATAGAAAGTCACTCGAATATTTCTTTCTGACTTGTATATTATGTCGATCATTTCGTATATAAATTTCGTTGGTTGGTCGAATCAGCCATTTTCATGGATGAAAGGTGATTTTATACTATATCACATTTTGTAAGATGTCGGGAGTAATTTTCTTTGTACTCTGTGTCATATTAATTCCCCATAGAGTTTGAGTGCTACAGATTTGTTTAGATGTTGTGTTACAGATTTGGTAAAGATAGTTGTATTGTAATACAGTCAACTCCACTTATAAAGAAGTTGAAGGGAGAAAGATTTAAATCTCGTTATTCGGAAGGACGTCAGTTTACAAGTCATAGAAGATGTGTAAATCTTGTCATTATTATTATATTTTCATTGTTAAACCCTAAAGGTTTTGGTTTTGTCCAAGTTTTTCAAACATTACTCTGAAACTTGTAACAAAAACCAGAGACATAGTAGAATGCATAAAATTATGAACAGAAACGATAATAAACTGCCTTTGATGATTATTTAAATAAAAATATTGATTTTTAAATCTTGCATGATAAGAGGAACAATGATAAATAACTATTATATAAAATATACATCAATTTCAAAATCCGGAAATACATGCCTCTAAACCTGGCCAATTTTGTTACCTCGTTACAATCAATATTTTGTCATATTTTTGTCATTTGAGACATTCAGATAAAAAATGATAATGACGGAAATGCTTAAGGAATAGATATCTTCTTGCCATATCTGGAATCTCTTTTTATCCGTTATAAGTGGAGTCGACTGTATTTGGTTTTGTGTTTTGTATTGATTTTCGTTTTGTGAATTTTGATTTCCTGTTTGTCCTTACAGAATACATTCTCACCATTCATACCATCTGTAGTTTTTGAACTTGATATGTTTTATTCCATTTTTATGATGTCTATGTTTTGTATCACTGATCGGTCATACAAAAAAGTGTATCAGTTGGAAATAAGGAATAAAAATTAGGAATTTGAAGGTTTTTATTTAGGAGTATTGTATGTTGCATATGAATGTAAAATAAAACTTCACAAGTATGTGATGAATATCAGTGTGTATATCAATGTGACTGTCTTGATATTTCATTTTTTTATATCACATTTCAAGGGAATTTATGGACAGACTCATTTAAAATAATAATTCTTGCCTTTTTGATACCTAAAAATATTCAAAAAGAAATGTCTGCATGTGTCTACATTAGACATGAACGATAAAGCAGTAAATATTATCATTAAAGACCTTACAGTTGTTTGTTTCAGTAATAACTTGAGAGTTATATGAACATATTCTCCATACCCAAAGTTGAAATTTTGAGAAATGATATGTCACTGCCTATTCTCTTTGCTTATGTCATTGGATTGCAAGGTTTGTTTGCAGTTAACCCATTCACCCCTGAAATACCTTTGGACTGATTTGTGTCATTGATTTTAAGTAGAGTTCATTTTTTCTCAGGGTAAGATGAGTTTAAACATAATATTTACACATTTCCATGTTGCACATTTTCCAGTCAGAGAAGTAGTTATGATTGCTCTTTCTGTTTGTCAGTTTTACATCAGATTTTGGAAATCATTTTTTAGGTGTCATTATGGAATCATTTTTTATTCCCAACATACAGCCAAAATGTTGTCAGAATTCATCTGTGTCTTATAATGATGTAAACATTAGTCATCATAAACAATATCAGGGATATATTTTGTGTTTTTGTCTATTTGTAGAGGAAAACGAAATAAAAGTTGATATTCTCTATGATTTTATTTCTGTTTCATGTTTCTTAATACCAACTGGAGCCGGCCTGGCTTATAGGCAGCGTGCTTGACTCTTGATCGTGACGTCGTGAGTTCGAGTCCAGCTGGCGACAGGTTGGTTTCCTGTCCTTTGGATGAGACAGTAAAAACCGAGGTCCCGTGTCACAGTAAGTGTCGGCACGTTGAAGAACCCTCACTTCTCAATAGCCGTAAGTGTCGAGCATAGACCAAAATTTGAAGCCCTTCACCGACATTTGGTGATGTCTCCATATGAGTGAAGTAGTCTTGAGTGGGATGTTCAACAACAATAAACAAACAAGACAATACCAACTGTGTAGAGAATTCATTCCTCACTTACCGTATTTCATGTTAATTTGACTATGGACTCCTTTTGGTGTGACTGATCAACATAGGATGCTTACTCATCTATTGACAACGCAATGGTGAGAAGTGAATGCGCTACCCAGACACTGCTTAAGAAGCTACCTCTTCGGAATAGGTTTTCATACATTAGAGTCTGTATAATAACTTGCATAACTGATGTTTCTTTTGATTGTTAATTAGTTCTGCACTTTAGGTGCTAAAATAGTTTGTTTTTTCCCCTGTTTTAGTCAATTTCCTGTTTCCTGTTTTTTTATGACAAAAGCGTTAAAATAATTGCAAAATTTTATTTGTTAAATGAAATGAAAGTACAAATATTAGCAAAAGTAATTCTTAAAATATGATCAAATTTCTGATAGTGTTCAAGACAGTATTAGTCATGTAAGAGATGTTTTTGTTTACACTGTAGGCCTACACAATATCATTTCATATAGTGTTTAGTTACAGTCTTTGTCCAATTCTATTTTTCTTCGATTGTGAACTTTATTTCAAGATTTAAAGATGCAATCTTTGGTCCTAAAACAGCATCGAAATTTTCACTCTGGGCAACGGTAAACCAGTTTTTCCAATCTCCAACCTCACCTGCAAAACAAACGAAGAAATTGATTTTACGGAAGAGTAAATCTTTCCCTATTCTATGAACTCTAAGACTTATCCACACACTGAAAGGTTGTTTACGCCTGCACTGACATAGGACATGAGACTGTAAATGTCGTTTAATGGTTTATTGACTTTCAACTTTTATGATGATCACTAGGAGAAGTAACAGTCGCTAAAATTTCCTTTTTTCGAGACAAACTTTTTAATCCACTGTTAGCGAGTTGTTGATGCATACGTTCCTACATTTTTAAATTGACCTATCGCCAAGAGTTTGACACATGGTTCTCCATGTGCTTTTTTGACGTCATTTGATTGTGATGACATAATCACACAAGTGTTTGACGTCATAATGGGAAAGTTTGCCAAAAGGTGTCGTGTCGGACATTTGGCGATGGGTCAATTAGTTAGTATTCATTTTTATTTCGGTATAAACAATGACTACAAGTTATAATTAGGTATGTTATGTGTAAATGATTTCCGTAGAATACAATACAAATAAATGAGTGATATCACTTACTCGAATAAGTGATATAACTTATTCAACTAAGTGATATCACCTATTCGTTTTGTAAAGTGATATCATCTATTCGAATAGATATATATGAATATGCCAATGAATGCTCCCTACACAAAAATAAAATATATTCCTGGGTCAAACAAAAATATGTAAGGTGTTTTAAGTTCAACCACTTTTAAAACAATTTTGTGTGGAAATCGGATCCTAGTTCAAAATGGCGGGAGTCGGCGGTATGGTTTCGACTACTTTGTCTGAATGCTGAATACAAAATTTACAACAGACACGGGAGAGAATTCCGATCCTGCAGCGCTACGCCTTTATCACGATACCATGATATCGTCCTATTCGAAAGAGTGATATCACTTATACGAATAAGTGATATCACTTACTCGTTTTTATAAGTGATATCACTTATTCATATAGTGATATCACTCTTTCGAATAGGTGATACCAGTCTTTCAAATAGGAGATATCAATTACTCGAATTGGTGATATCACTTATTCGGTATTCCAATGGGTGATATCACCCATTTGAATAGGTGATATCACTTGTTGAATAAGTGACATCACTTATTTCACAAAGTGATATCTCTAACTGGTATTAAAAAGTATAACGGCGCCCCATACAGACTACATATCGACTGGTTTTTGGATTTATGTTATCAAAAGGTCTCAAATTCTTTAATATATATTTGTGCTTTATCTTTAGAAAATGAGACAGACATTTCACCGTACTACATATTTTATGTTAAGTGTAGAGGGATTGGAGTTGCAAAATACTTTTAAAGTTGTACATACAATGACAATGTATCTAATATCTATATTGAGACAAGCCTCGTACTGGACTAAAACATGTCCTATATATAGCAGTAGGAATTCAACATTTACCTTTCCTGTAAAATATATGCGTATTTGTATCAGTAATCATTGTCATCATCTTCGGGATATTGCTTGATTTCTCTGCAAACATGTTTTGAAATTGACATTTTTCTGCAATATCATCAATTAGAGCTTCGGATGTGTTTGTTTTTAAAAATTCTGCAATCTTCTTTACACATCCCTTTAGATCCTATTGTAGAAAAAAGCAATATATATATATTTAAATAAATACAGTGCAATGGCAGTTAAAACATTGATAACCCAGAAAGAAAAAACAATGATAGATATGAATGGATATACACATGTAGGCAAACACGGTATACCTGTAAAGTGCAACATGTCATGACCGAAAAGTGAGTAGACTCATCCGTATGATAATCAAAATGTTACTCCGCCCCGCCATCTTAAAATCGGACTATATGCTGTAGGCCTAAAGTGTAACGTTTTGTTGCATGGGATATATATATATATATATATATATATATATATATATATATATATATATATATATATATATATATATATATATATATATATATATATATATATATAGTTTATAAAGAGTCAAAGTGAGTCTTGGACAGGTTTATCTCTTTGTGAGCTCAATGTGTCCAAATTGCGGACATGGATTTTAAGAAAATACAATACAGAACACTCTATCAATAAATATAAACATTGTACTATAAAAATGTAAAACAAATATAAATTTGAAGAAATTCTGTGGACACGAACCTTCAATACTGTTTCGCATTTGTTCACATTATGTAAATGTCATTTTCTCCTTTTTGATAGATAGGAGATAACCCAGTTTATTTTTGTAATTTTTCATAAAGTTGTGTACCTGGATATGGGATACAAACCATTTTCATTTCTTCGTATGATATCATTAGTATTGGATAGTCTGGATGTTCTTTGCTGTATTTAATCCAGTCTTTCAAATATTCGTACCAGCTTCCCCACAGCACTAGAAATAGAAATTGTTGACATCGCAAAGAAAGAACGAATGGTGCAATGTAATTGCAGATTATACATCAACAGTTATGTGTTTGCTTAATGTTGAGTTTGTTTTTGCCAAACTCGATACTTTTTCGGTTATAGGCTAGCGGCCAGATCTTATTGGTGGAAGAAAATATCGGTTACAATGATACACAATAACTGTATAGATGCATATAAAATGTGAAATCTGTGTTTACGTTATAGGCGTATAAAAGGCGGGGTAGCATACCCCTTCCCCATTAGAAGTGTGTTTTAAAAGTACATGTATTGATAATAATTTTAAGATAGAGGCTTATTTTGTAATTTATCAGATAAAATAGTGGGGAATGATTAGGCGACATCCCATAAATTAATGGGCAAGTAAGCATGATAAAAGTTTTACATAACATAAACCAGTTTATTCTCTCACCTTTGCCTTCTATATACATTGGTAGAAAAGAAGCAAAAGTACAGTCCCTGTAATTCCCCCTCTTCAACTTTTGTAGGAAATTGAAATATGAAACTGCGACATCTTTTGGATTTCTGTAAACATGGATCATTTTGACACGTTTTTGAAATGCATGCTGAGGCATATGTCTTGTCAAGAGGTGTGAATTTATAACTCGTGGACTTGGCTTTGCCTCTATCTCTTCTTTACTGTGTATTCCTAGCAATGGCGGCGTGTCCTTTAAATACTCAGAACTGCCATTCAAAAGCATTTGACATATTTCAAATGTCCAATGTGTACCTAAAGTGATATGGATGTTCTATTATTAAACAAACCAAAAAACAATTAATTGGGCATTAGTTGTGTTTAAAACCCAAAATTATTTCAATTTTTCTACTTTTACTACTTGTTCTTGATGTACAATTACAAATAAGAGCTATACACAGGTGTCATGTTTTAATTTTTGAATTTACTAGCTGGGAAGTAAATACAAAAATAGTTGTCATGTTTTAATTTTTGTATATACTTCCCACCTAGTAAATTCAAAAATTAAAACATGACACAAGTATATAAAATGTATATTTCGTGAAAATACGGTAAGGTCCATACAAATATTAAGGTTGAATTAATCAAATGCAAGTGAAACAGTACCAAACCAGGGTTCTCAAGCAATTTCACAAAAAACAAGAATATATATATATATATATATATATATATATATATATATATATATATATATATATATATATATATATATATATATATATATATATATATGAATTTAGGAATTTTTATGCCTGTGTATAGTTCTTTTTGAGTTTTACATGTAATTGTATATCAATCCAAGTCGTAAGGAAGAAAGAAAGAAATTTGGAAAAACACAGCTAATGACCCTTTAAATGAAATCGTACCTGATACCAGGGTTAAATAATTGACAACTTAAGGGTTTTAGTTATAGTATACTTGTTTCAGTCATGGAAAAAGGAAAGATACATTACATGAAAGTGTACCTGATAACAGGAATAAATTGATAAACGCAACTTTAGAATTTTGTTTCAAATTCTAGTTTGTTTTAGTATACTTGCTTCTATTATGGAAAAAGTAAAACACATTGCTTGAAAGTGTTTCTGATACCAGGATAAATTGATACTACTTTAGAATATTTAAAAATTCTCATTCTTTGTTAGTATGTAAGTTTGTTTTAATTATTTAATGGTCAATTGTTTCTGTTTCTTTTATGTTGTGTCGTGATTCTTAATGTCAGTTTGAATCTCTATCTATGAACAATTGGAACCTTACCAGCCTTTGGATAGGAAATTACGTACACGTCCTTCTCCCCATATTCAATTCCATTATATCCATCAAGAAATTTTTCTATGTCGTCGGGGACCAGGGATGAGAAGGGTACCCCATCATATAACTTGGCACTTGTACCAGCTCCATTGGCATCTCTCAGTTCTATTGATATGGATGACATTTATATGGTTAATTTCGTTCTGGTATGTATTAAACCTGGAATACAAAAGTACACTCAGCACTTAATGATATCCGAATTTATCTTCATACCCCTGGTACTGGAAAAGTAAACATTGCAGATTTTGCATCTAAGGTGTCGTGTAAATCATTTCCGTCTGTACCAATTGTGATGAGGATTCACTCCTCACGTATTTCATTAGACTTGACTGTGGACTCACGGCGGGAATGCTTACTCCTCCATGACACCTGATCCCACCTCTTGGTTACCAGAGGTCTGTGTTTGTCCATTTTTACCGCATTTATATCTATGTCCTGGACATTCTATTGATTTATACTTTGGTATCTGAGATTTTTTATATATTTGTCACATAAAGTTATAACAAGGTTTGAATGTGATAAGCTTGTAGTCATCTAATTCGAGAGTATCAGCGAAGAATGTGGAAAAATGACAAGGAATACGTATGCAAATTTCGGTAATACATTTTGTACGCAATTTCACAAGTAGTCCAGCATAAGTTTTTGAAACACACAGATGTCAGATAGTGACCTTTTGACATTTTATTGTACTACGTCAAATATTTTTATTTTTTACAAAAAGACCAAAACAAGTGCTCAAGACGATCTTTCTGTCAAAAAGAATTCATCAGTTGAGATTGATTTCCGAAAGAAGGAAAAGGTGGTACCAGACAATGTCAAATGATAAACCTAAACGTATTGCCAAATTCGTTTAAGAGTACCTACAGTTAAAAGATGACTGTGGATAATAAGAGATGTCTAAATACTGTACACCTTGTTATTTTCACTCCTGGTTATTTTCGCCCTTTTACAACATATTCACCCCTCTTAAATTCGCCCTAAATCGCCTGAAATCATGTATGCCTGTGCTTCAATCACTGAACTTAAAAATTTCATCTAAGGACCAAAAAAAAAAAAAAAAAAAAAAAAAAAGACGAAAACTTTACATGAGAGAAAATGTCCAAGTATGCAGTGCGTATGTCTCCCTTTTATACCTCTTGCTGTATGTGTCAATATTGCTACACGCATTTCAATGACATTTAAATTAAGTTTGTTTCGTACATAGAATTTCACATGATGAAAAATATTCAACGTTTAAACATTACGCTTTAAGTATCATATGAATAACAACGTTAGGCTTTATAATTATCATATACACCATAGCTAGTGGAAACTTACAAATAAAGTTCCTCTCACAAAATTTCACCTTTAAAAAGACAGCTTCATAAACGTAAGCAAAACCAAATCTCAGTAAATCTATTTTGCTTGCAACATTTAAAAAAAGAAATGAAACATACCTTTTAGGCAGAGCGTGATAATGGATATTATTTCAGGTTACTTTAGCTTATTGTAACAATGATGTGGATAACACATTTATATAAGAATATCAGTGTGTACCACTGCAAATGATGACAGCAAATAAATATGCATGGTCATAGCCACAGCGAAAATACATAGTGCATGTTCTGTTAAATGACCTCCCATGTTAAGTACTATTGTTGACAGTAGAAAAATATATCGTGATAACAACAAAGTAAAAATACCCGATAACGCCAACAGAGTGATTTTAAGATGTTTTATAAAATGACCTTCTATTTGAATTGAAAAAATTGATGGTCGAGAAAGATAAATCTAAATCACGGTATCCCTGTCAACGCAAACTAAGTAAATGCTTTGTTAAAGTTCCATCCATGCAAAGTTTTAAAAATCTGATTGTTTAAAGATTCTGGAGAGAGAGAGAGAGAGAGAGAGAGAGAGAGAGAGAGAGAGAGAGAGAGAGAGGAGAGAGAGAGAGAGAGAGAGATGAGAGAGAGAGAGAGAGAGAGAGAGAGAGAGAGAGAGAGAGAGAGCATCTTTAGTGCAAAATTAAAAAAAATAGATGCCCCATAAATAAAGCGCACATGGATGAAAAAGGGCTATAAAGGGAAAAGAAGGACATCTGGTCACATGACCAGAATGTCAATATAGTAATAAAAACTGGAACTGATGTACAGTCACATTTTGACATAAATTATCATTACTTTCTTATTGGATGTGATACTTTTGTGAAACTCGCAGGAAAGGTTCAATGTGATGAAATGCATCGACCTGTCAAGGCCAAGGTTATGTTCAAGGTCATTTGGTGATACAGTCTTCTCTTAAAGAATTTTTTATTAAAAAATACTAACTTTCCGCATTCTTCGCTATATACCCACAACTTGTTTTATTGACTAAATATTTGTTGACCATTCTGAATTGATCAAGAATGATCCCCTACACGGATTCTTCAGCCCTTGAATACACACTGAACTCCATTTTAATGGACATTGCTTATCACAGACTGTTCAAGCCTACACGCGTTACAAACGATGACTGTTCTGAACAGAAACGTCTTTTCCTAAAAAAAATTTTCTAAATCACAAAAACGTTCAGTCCTGTGTTCCGCCATATTTTAAACTGAAGACCACGCCTTGCATTTCATATAACTATACACCTAGCATCGCATCCAAGCTATTCAATTACAAACGGGTTTTGCGGTGCCTAGACATCAACCATCTTCTACACAACACCGTCACATGTTCATGTGCATCACCTCCCTTCAAATATAATCCTATCGGCCATGCCATCATCGGCGACGTTTCTATTGATGAAAATGAAAACCTCAAAAATCTTATTTTAAGAGGTCCTAAATACCGCGAAACCCGTTTCTATAATTGGCGTCAGATTTCAGTTTAGTTATGAATTCTGTCGAAGATTATGCCAGACGATGGGCCAAACATGAAGACGTGGAACCAGACACTTTGCCTGAATGGATAAAAGCTGTACGATGGTTGATAAAATCTCGTATTCGAAAACTTAAAGGAACTATGAAAACACGTTATCCCTCTGTATTTAATGATCCAGAAGTAGTAACTGAACTGGATAGATTACATGACCAATATGTACTGGTCCCAGCAGACAAAGCCTCAAATAATATAGTTTTTATTTGCAAGACACATCACTATAATTGTTTATTAGAATAGCTAGGGTTTATTCCGAATTTTGGTAATCCTACCTACACACGTAGCTCACTTTCAAAGGACGAGATCCTTCAAAATCACGTGTTCGTATTACGCTCTTTTGATGTATCTATAACCGATACTGATATTTATATTGGATACCTAAACTTCATAAAACCCCATATAAGCAGAGGTACATAGCAGGATCCAGCAAATATTCCACCAAACCTTTATTTTTACTCCTTACCAAGATATTGGCAGCCGTTAAGGAGAAACTTCAGCAATACTGTACAGTTGCTTATTCAAGAAGCGGTGTAAATCAGATGTGGATACTTAAAAATTCTAAACAACTTTTAGAAAATTTAAAGGCACACAATTGTTCTCAAATTCACAATATCAAAACACACGACTTCTCTACCCTTTACACAACTATTCCACATAAAAAAATAAAACAAAAGACTTTTTAGCATCATAGACAACTGTTCATTAAAGGTGGTACCCGAAAATTTATATATCTAGTGATTGGTTATCATGATAGCTATTTTTCCAAACACCACTCTGATTCTACACATAAATACACTGAAGTTGATATAAAAAACATGCTGGAATTTCTAATAGACAATATATTCGTAATGTTCGGAGACGTTGTCTTTCAACAAACTGTCGGCATTCCTATGTGAACCAATTGTGCCCATACAGTAAATTTTCCACATTTAAGTAGTTACATCCCACAGTCACCCGCATATGGAGTTTATATTTCACAAATGATCCTATATGCCAGGGCGTGTTCAACATATGAATATTTCCTATACAGATGTAAACTACTCACTGACAAATTATTGACACAGGGATATTGAAAATCACGTTTGATGTCAACGTTCCGCAAATTTTACGTATAATAGCCTTGTTTGCGATTACTCTGTTTCATTGGGTGAAATGTTGAGTTGCCTTTTCGTTGGCGGTTATTGGGAGGTCTGTACCAATTGTGACGAGGATTCATTCCTCACGTATTTCATTTGGACTTGACTGTGGACTCACGTCGGGTGTGACCGGTCGACAGGGGGATGCGTACTCCTCCATGGCACCTGATCCCACCTCTTTGTTTCCAGAGATCCGTGTTTGTCCAATTTTGCCGGATTTGTATCTGTGTCCTGGACATCCTAATGATATATACTTTTGTATCTGAGATGTTTTATGTTACAGAAATTGATAAGTAAATTATTTTTTACAGTGAACGAATTTAAGATTTAAGTGTTTTTTGGTATTTTTGGTGTCACAGTTTTCAATCTTTCGTACTCTTTATCCACCAGCTCTAATAAAAGCATAAAAATACATTGATACCATGGCATTTGATCAAATTTTACCAAGAAAGCTAGAAAAATATGGGCTTTAAATAATGAATAGGACAGTTGACGAAAAGAATCAAAATTCCGGAAAGGGGCATAACTCTTGCATATGTAAATATCCCTTATATACCCACAAATGTGCCAGATTATTCATTCTATTAATTCATATATTCATTATGGATAAGTATGCAAAAAATAAGATGAAAAGTTTTTTGTATACCCCAGGGTACCCTTTTCCCCCTTAATACAGGCTAATAATGCGCTGTGATATCCATTTATAAACTATGTAAATGTAAATTAATGTCGAATCTTTAGCTATTCCAATTGGTTTATCTATAAATGTATCTGTTGTTTTTATATTTCAACTCAAGTAATCGACTATGTAAACTATAATGTCAACATTACAATGTCAGTAATCGGAGATAGAGTACCTAATATGTTGAGGGAATAGCTTTATTTTATCTGTAAAAGTTTTTCTAAACATTTGATTCTTGGACCTCAACATAATTACATACATACATACATACATACATACATATATATATATATGAAATTTATCTAATATTCTTTACTTGTGTACATAGGAATCGATAATTTAAAGAATGTTACCTTGCCGCAGATTTGCCTATTCCTCTATCGGTTATGTTTGAGTAATCGATCGATGATGTATATTTCACAAAATAACATACTTTATCGGTACACACATTATCCCACATTTTAAAGCACTTTAGAATGAATACGAATGATTCAATGTTTATTTGTCGGTGTCAAGTATTAGAATATATAAAATACTGCCTCAGCATTATTTGCGTGCTGAAATCTAGTCGCATTGGGTCTATTTATAATCAGGTCAAACAAGTTTACACAGTCAGTCTGTACTCGTCGATAGTAGAGGAAGGTCATAACCAAAAGTAAGAGCAGTCATTTAATTATTTCTTTATATGGATGCAGTCAATGTTTATATCAAAATGACCAAGGACAACTATGTCAGTCTAAAAACAAAAGGATATATATATATATATATATATATATATATATATATATATATATATATATATATATATATATATATATATATTGTAGTGCTGCACAATCCGTATTGTGCGATAGACTATCTTATAGTCCGGAACCCGGTTCCGGTCAAGTTTTAATCAACCTTTGTCTCTGGAGTTTCCGGCGATTTTGTTATTATTGAGTAATCTAAGCGCATAACAAGTGGTGTCAGAAGTGGGATATAAGTAGAGGACGTCGTTTTTACGCCCTGGAGAGAGTCCAAAGCGAAATATCTCCACTGAAAGCTTAATCATTTATTTATCGCCAGTGCGCGGTATACTGTACAGGTTGTACTTCGCGCGCGTTGCAAATAATGTTGTGTAGCTCATTCCTACATGTAGACAGGAGTCTACTTCAGGTATTTTGAGTTAATGTTACCAATCTAAATTCATGTAATTATTGCATGACATTCATACGTACATCCAAGTCTAGTAATTAGGCCTAGTACGTAGTGGATAATCATTGTACTTTCGATTTGCATGTGTAAATACTGTAAATACACAGTGTCACGTGTAATTATCGTGTAGACTTCGAGTGAATATTCCTCGGTGTTTCTTGGTTGAGGTGTTCACTGCGAATGCCTTATTTGTACCCTGTAAACATCGAGTATTGTTCAGAGATTTTCATATTTGCCTATCATTATTATATTTATTTTTTCAGAGGTCAGAAAGAGACCTGCTTAATTTCATAGATGCTAGTAAAATAGAAATTCCTAAACAAGAAATAGACTACACCCCATTGTTGCTGTCCGATAGTAAAGGGAAACGTCTAGAAACTATTCAATTACAGCAAGCACAGAAATTACCAATCCATTTTGTGTGCAAGAGTGGAGCAAATTCAGAACAATTAGTGCACATATTAAAAACACAACTGCCTATTTTGAAATCAAAGTTTAAAAAGCCAGTATTTGTTTATTTTTGGGCCGGTACATGTGATATTACTAAGAAAAGAGGAAAGTTCATCCATTTAGCAAGCGATCATTTTGACCAAAGAATCATCAAATATTACAAAGAAGCTAGAGACTATGTCCTAAAAGAAGGGTGCAAAATACAGTTTATTGGAGTGCCAGTTTATCTGATAAGTCTGTACAATGACATACAGGGACACCCTCTGCCCAGTGATTTTCTAGATGCTGATACCAAGCTTATTACACACATTCGTCATTTGAACGACAAAACACTTAAATTCAACGCTGATCTGCGAGATTGTAGGAAAAAGCACAAGGATCGTTACTTCTATGATCTTCTTGACGACGGGTTACATCCGGGTGAACTGCTATCACGGAGGTGGCTTCGTCGACTGGAATTAGATATCCTTAAGAGGTGCTATATTGATCCAGACATATTGGAAATAAACATTGATCCACACGAGCTTCTCCAGTTCCAACACAATGAACTCAAACACTAGTGATACTGAGGAAGATTTTCCAGCTTCAGCTGCAGGTGACACAGCGTCATCTGTGACTACTGGGAACCAAGATCTGCTACAGCGATTTGTCCAGAGTTTTGATGTCCAAAGAGATTTTCAAATGAAAATATTTAAAGAATCGATGGCAGAATTTGAGTATGAAAACCGAAAAAATCAAGAAATGCAGGAAAACAGTATCAGAAACTTTATTGATAGAGCAAAGAAGGAGTTTCAAACATTGATTAATGAAAATAAGCCCTCTATGCAGACTTCAGAGAAACAAGAATTTGAAATGCCAAGTCTCAGACCTTTTGAAGAGGAACTTCGAATCATTGAGGACAGAGAGCGTAGACAGGAGCAATTTGTCACCCCCAAGATCCTCACTTCCTTCAGCACCAGCTATGGAGTTAGGTGCAGGGTTGTCACTACCAGTAAGTAACTGGAATGTACAGAAAGGTCCTCAGACCAAACTGCCTACATATGAGGGAAATGAGGACATAGAGACTTTTATCATTCCTTTCGAGAGATTAGCAGAACGATACTCCTGGTCTGACAAGGAAAAGGTTGACCGCTTATATGAATGTCTGAGAGGAAAGTCTATGTGGTATATTTGCTCACTTCCGAAGGAGTTAAGACATGATTACAACATCCTCAAAGACAGCTTGATTAAGCGTTTTGGACGTCGTGACCCACCTACAACTGCTAGAAGTAAACTACATGAGATAAAGCAGCGTAGCCTCACCAACGATGAGTTTGGAGAGCAGGTTAGACGTTTAGTTACCCTTGCTTACCCTGGAGTGACCTTTGACCTCCAAGATCAGCTCGCTGCAGAAGCATTCTTAAAGGGCTACAAGAATCCCAGAGTAGTTTATGGTGTTTTGAACAAAAAACCGACGACATTGAATCAGGCAATTGAAATGGTTACATTGCAAGAACATAATTATAAAGCTACTGTTGGCAGAGACAGAGAATATGTAGTTCGAGACCGTTCAAGACGGGTCTTCTGGGCTAATCATAATGAATTTGATGAAGATGATGACGAAGCATTGGGCACACAGCGTGTTCAGTTGCCGACCACTTCTACAGCTAGTCTGGAAAAACTCGAAACTCGGATGAAAAAACTAGAGGATCTTGTCAAGGCCACCTCACTGGAATGCCGGTCTCGGTTGGAGCAATATTTGAAACGAACTTCATCTAATGTATCAAAAGATGATAAGGAATGCTATAAATGCGGACTGAAAGGTCATTTCCAGCGAGATTGTAGTACTGGGCAAACACGTTCGCCAACACCCCCTAACAGATCGAATGTTCATTCTCCAAAACGAAGCCCCACGATAACTCGAATTGTTGGCAAAGAAAAGAGCGTTGTTGTCTCTGTGAGGGTAAACGGAGTACAGAGTGAAGCCGTAATTGACACAGGAGCAGATGCCACTGTCATCTCGGAAAAGTGGGCAGAAGAAGCTAACGTAAAACATGATGAACCTCTCAAAGAAATTCGGCTAATGAATGCCGAAGATGGTGCGAACATGATTGGATATGGATGTGCCACTGCGACACTCCAATTAGGTGATGTAACAAAACGATGGCCAATTGTAATTGCGCCAATCCGAGATAACATTCTCCTGGGGATTGACATCTTACACGCAATGGGTGCAGTTATACAAACAGGCGAAAGGAATGTGGAAATAAATGGGAAGATTATCCCAGGCTATTCGCCTGCCACACAGAGACAGCTTGCTAGGAGTAGTGTATGCGTCGATTCAGATACCATAGTGCCTGCAAAGAGTGAAAAAGTGGTTATTGGCAGGTTGGAGACACAAGCCCTGGAACTACAAGATGTACCTGCCATCCTCGAAACATTTTGTCACCGTAGCGGATTAATCATTGGTTCCTGCTTAGTTACCATGAACGAAACTGTCCCTGTTAGAGTCCTGAATTTGAAAGACTGTGAAGTTAAACTGACCAAGGGTACATTTTTAGGAAAGGTGGAAGAAGCTGAGGTTGTTCAGCCGAAAAAGGAAACCGAATCTATAGAGCTTCACCTTAAACAGATGGAATTGAGCAGGGACCCAGAAAGAGATTCTTTTTGAGGTACCAGTCCATCTAAAGGACCTATGCGAGAGTTCTTCAAAGCACCTCACTGAGGAGCAGAGGAAGGTACTTTGTGACCTTCTTAGAAACTATCCAGATATTTTTGCAAAGGATGACTACGACCTTGGTGTTTTCAGTAATGTGAAGCATAAAATCGACACTGGACAAGCTAAGGCTATCAGAAAGCCTGTTAGGAGGACACCCCTAGGATTTCAAGGCGAGGAAGATGCACATCTCCAGAAACTTTTGGATGCTGGTGTTGTAGTTCCATCTAGTTCTGAATGGGCGTCGCCAGTAGTCCTGGTGCGGAAGAAAGATGGCGGAGTTCGCTGGTGCATTGACTACTGCAAGCTAAATGATGTCACTATCAAAGATGCATATCCCCTTCCCAAGATAGAGGAGTGCCTTGACACACTTAGTGGTGCTACAGTTTTCTCAGCATTAGACTTAATGAGTGGCTACCACCAGATTGAGGTAGATGAGCGTGACAGATCAAAAACAGCCTTCGTCACCAAACATGGCCTTTACGAGTATACCCGCATGCCTTTTGGGCTATGCAATTCGCCATCAACTTTTCAACGAGCAATGGAATTTGTCCTGAATGGTTTCCAGTGGTTCATTCTATTGATTTACCTTGATGACGTAATAATTGCCTCCAAGACCTTTGAAGAGCACATCTTGCACTTGAGGAAGGTGTTTGACAGGATAAGGCTGCATGGCCTCAAACTTAAAGCAAGTAAATGCCAACTATTTCTGAAGAAAATCCTTTTTCTTGGCCACATTGTTGACAGTAATGGCATTGCAACTAACCCGAGGTTGATCTTGGATGTACAGAATTGGCCTGAACCCAGTAACATCAAAGAATTGCAGTCATTTCTGGAGTTAACTAACTATTACAGGCGTTTTGTTCAAGGTTATGCAGAGATAGCTCTCCCCTTATATGACCTTACCAAGAAGAACATAGAATTTGAGTGGACAGATCGTCAGCGTGAATCTTTCTTATCCCTCAAGAAATCGATAACCAGTGCACCAGTTCTTGCCTACCCATTAGAGGACTGCAAATTTGTATTGGGCACAGATGCATCTAACAAGAGCATAGGAGGTGTCCTATCGCAGATTCAAAACGGGGAGGAAAAAGTAATCGCTTATGCCAGCAGAAGACTCACCCCAGCACAGGAAAAGTACTGCGTTACCAGACGTGAGCTCTTAGCAGTTGTGGCATTCTGCCATCATTTCAAGCATTACTTGTTAGGAAGGAAGTTTTTATTACGTACAGATCACAGCAGTCTGTCTTGGTTGTTTCGCTTCAAATCCCCACAAGGACAGCTAGCGAGATGGCTTGAGGAGGTCAGCCAGTATTCATTTGAAGTTGAACACCGTGCGGGCAAAATGCATGTTAATGCCGATGCAATGTCAAGAATTCCAAATGAAGATGACTGCCCATGCTTCTTTGCTGGAGCAAAGCTTGAGACTTTACCCTGTGGCGGATGTATGTACTGCACTAAACTGTTTAACTCATGGGAGCGGTTTCAGGAAGATGTTGACGATGTGATTCCCCTCGCTGTGAGGTCAGCAACTGTTGACGATACTGGAAATGCAACGAGTGCAAGTTATGAAACTGCTGATAACCTACCTCAATGCAACTGGGCACTGACAAAGACCCCGGTAGAACTTCATCAAGAACAAATGAAAGACGAAGACCTGGAAAAACTATACAATGTTGTGAGAAATAAGGCTAACCTTTCTCTGGAGGAAGCTCAGGCAAAAAGTTCGGCTCTCCGTAAATATCTGTTGACTTTACCTCAAATAAAACTAGTTAATGATGTACTTTATTACCAGTGGGAAAATGAGGAACAGGGGTCACTGCGACTGATTGTTCCACACCAGTCACGGAAAGAGGTCATTGGCTTGTGTCACGATCTTGTATGTTCTGGACACCAAGGAGAGAAGCGAACGATAGAACGAGTGAAACGTAATTTCTTTTGGTACGGATTGTCAACCGATGTTTCTGTGTATGTTCGTAAATGTTACAAATGTGCAGCTAAGAAGAAAGATAATCGGAATGTAAGGGCTCCGCTTCAGAACTACATATGTGTGGGGCACCAATGAATAGACTGCAGTTAGATGTTTTAGGTCCCTTCCCAGCCAGTGAATCTGGTAACAAGTTCATACTAGTTCTTGTTGATCAGTTCACGAAATGGGTGGAAGCCTACCCTATTCCGAGCCAAGACAGTGAGATAACTGCAAAGAAGTTGGTAATGGAGTTCATCGCAAGATTCGGCCTTCCTCCAGAGATACATACGGACCAAGGGCGGAATTTCCAGAGCAATCTGTTCAAAGAAGTTTGTCGTTTGTTTGGAATTGCTCAAACAAGAACAACACCCTATCACCCTGCATCGAATGGTCAGGTGGAAAGGTTCAATCGAACCTTACTTCAAATGATTAGATGTTATCTAGACGAAGGTCAAACACATTGGGACGAGAACATTCCTCTCTTGTTGGCTGCTTACCGAAGCACACCACATGCAGCAACTGGATTCACCCCTAACATGCTTATGCTTGGCAGGGAAGTACATGCACCTCAAGATTTGATCTATGGGAAACCAAATTCGACCCGTGACACTGATGATGCTGCATCTTATTTAGACCGCCTAATCGAGGGTAAACATGTAACAGAGCGAATAGTTAGAAAGGCATTAGGAGTTGGAAAATTGCACCAGAAGAGAGTTTACGACATGCGATCTCTTGATCGTGGTTATAATGTAGGCGATCTGGTATATGTGCAGAACCAGTCAAGATCAGTTGGGGTTTCACCCAAGTTACAGTCCGTGTGGGACGGTCCATTTGTAGTAACCAAAAAGTTTGGTCCAGTAATATACGAGATAAGTGGCCGAAAGAAGAAGTCCGTACTGCACCAGAATCGCATGAAACCCTACTTATCTGATGTAATTCCAGCATGGGTTGCGAAAATCAAACATGACCTTAACCTGGCAGCAGAGGATAGACTTCCTGATATTGCAGAGGATGATGACACAACCTTGGATTTTCCAGACTGCGGGAAGCAACAGACCGATGAGGATCACCAGGATGACTCAGATTCACAGTTGCCTGTGGTCTCAACTGGTTCACAGCGAACTGGTTGGGATCAACAACAAACAGTATCCAGATATGGTCGACCCTACAAGAAATCAGTTCGGCTTGACCTTTAATGGGGCTTAAAGGAGCCTGGAAGGGAGCTGTGTAGTGCTGCACAATCCGTATTGTGCGATAGACTATCTTAGAGTCCGGAACCCGGTTCCGGTCAAGTTTTAATCAACCTTTGTCTCTGGAGTTCGCCATTTTTGCATTAAACGTGTGAACTTGAGCTCCGGCGATTTTGTTATTATTGAGTAATCTAAGCGCCATCCCGGCATAACAATATATATATATATATATATATATATATATATATATATATATATATATATATATATATATATATATATATATATGTGTGTGTGTGTGTGTGTGTGTGTGTGTGTGTGTGTGTGTGTGTGTGTGTGTGTGTGTGTGTGTGTGTGTGTGTGTGTGTGTGTGTGCTATTAATTTAGAATGAGCGGAGAATGGGAAATATCTACCTCACCATCAAGATGATCATTTGAATATTTTCAATTTCATATTATCTCAATTAAATTGTAGAGCTTCCGGCAAAAGAAGTGAGGGATTCAGAAATGAGTGGTGTAACAACTGAACTACGGGATACAAATGGAGCAGGTATGACGGCCAAGGTGTATGACGGTGTATATTTTACACCTATGGTACCCGATGACATAAAAACATTTCTCGAGGGATTTAATGGAATTGACTATACCAACAGAGATATATATGTTATCTCATATCCAAAATCCGGTAAGACTTTCATCATTGACTTTATTTACATAAAGATTCCGCCTAAAGTTAACAATTTGAAATAATTAAAACGAGTTTAGACCCCGTCCATCGATTGAAATACAATTTAGGTCCGACTGGAAGTTAATATTTAGAAATATATGTAATTATTAATGTAGTTTTACAGAAATTATCATTATGCATTTTTAATAAATGTAAACTATGTATTTGAAACTTTTTTATTTTTTAAGTATATACAATATGTAATTATCATAATATGTAAGTCAAGTACATGTATATACAATATATAATTATCAAAATACGTAAGTCAAGTATATACAATATGTTATTATCATAATATGTAAGTCAAGTACATGTATATACAATATATAATTATCAAAATACGTAAGTCAAATATATACAATATGTTATTATCATAATATGTAAGTCAAGTATATACAATATGTAATTATCATAATATGTATAAGTGTAACGCTGCCAATGATTGGTTTAGTTTGATATGCCTTTTCCATAAATCAGTGCTATAGTCCGTGGACATAATTTTGGTACATTTCGATTAATAAACAATAACTTACTTAAGAAAATTAACAATCATAGTCTGTGTCACTGTTGTCATTGGACAAGAAATCCTTTCTGTGACAACTTCGGTCACGGATGTGCTTTTCGATTCTGCGACTTTTAGGCGATTGAATTCAACTGAAATATACAGTCAAACTTGTATATAAAGACCGCTCAGGGGGAATTACAAATACGGTCTTTATAGACAGGTGGTCTTTATATACAGGATCACATGAGATATTATGAAATCCAAGGTATCGGTGATGACTTTTATTATTTCCAAATACATATTTATTCCCTGGTTAGATGTTTCATTTAGTAATTAAATGTATATTGTATTTTTTTTTTACTAAAATGATTTTCCTAAGTCCAGGGTCTGGAAAATTGGAAATATTCATTTTTTTTAATTCCAAATCGGGAATTTTTGCATATTCTTGAGAAAATACGAGCCATTTTTGCATTGAGAAGGATCCTGTAACCGGACCAAAAATAGGTATAGGAAAATCCCTGTATCTAGCTATAGTCCATGTATAACATGTAAATAATGCGAATAAGAAATAATTCAATGTTTTAATTCATTTAAATTAATTTATGATGTAATTGAATTATATACATGTACATCGAGGATATGACGCATTATTAAAACTGAGACAAATATCTAAAACATGTGCTCAAAGTCGGTGGTCTTTGTTGTTAAGTCACACATAAGTGTAAGAATATACAGAAAGATGTAGATCATACAAAGGTGTAAGAATATAAGTTGTAGAACATGTAGATAAATTAATTTTATTTAATTTTCATTTTATTAGACATAATCCAATGCTACGAGCGCCGGTGATTTTACTCTTTCGATTGAGATGTTGACTTGCTAATCAAGTGATGTTCGATAATATAAGATGTAAGACAATTACCCCATTGCATTCCAGAATACGAGTAAACAATTCATCAGTCATTCAGCGATGATATCTAAATGCTCCTTTTTGTAAAAACACCTTGTCACAAAGTGTGTCCTTTCTGAATTTGTTCTTTTTAGTCTTAGTCTTTCGCCGATTAAGTAATCATCACCGGAAACTTAGGTCATTAATTGATGATTGAAAACAAAACATCAATCAGTCAGCGATGATTGTTAGTTCCTGGTTGTAAAAACACCCTGTGATAAAGCACATCTAAGTGCCTAATTACTACCCGGGGCGTTAATTGGCACTTCCAGGTGTGTTGTGTATTGCGCCATGTTGTTGATTAGGTCTCGAATTGTTCCGCGAGAGTTATCTCCCTTCCACGAGTAGTACGTGTGTAAACAGTCACTATAGGCAAGTAGGACAACTACCGGCAGATAAAATATAGCGGTCGCCCGTCGCGTAATGCATGTGGTCGCTATATAAGGGGTAAATATATAGTAATGCTCAAGGGGCGGTCCAAATACGGTCGTTATGGACAGGAAGTCGTTATATGACGGGATAGCTAAGCCAAGTGTGACTGTATGCTTATTGTCCAACTCTGTAGCTTGAATAGTCTCTAGAAAGAAAGAAAACATAGAGAAGTAAGAAAACATGATTCTGAAGATTTTTTACTACATTTTATCGATAAGGAGTAAAAATAATGAACTTACATATACATGTATTATAATTATTATACAGTATAGGGACCAGACTATAAAGGTAGCTCGGGGATAGACAAAAGTGGCCGTAATATCAGGTGGCCATATATCTAGAAGCTTGACTCTAATAATAATAATAATAATAATAATAATAATAATGATAATAATAATAATAATAATAATAATAATATTTATTGTTCTTTTAAGGTACTCATTGGACCTACGAAATAGTAAGAATGTTGACAAGAAATACGACTGAGTATTTCAAAGATATCGCACCATTACTGGCCGGTATGGATAGCAAAGCTGACCTTGAGGCACTTGCATGCCCACGTGTTATCAATTCTCATCTTCATGCACGCCACATGCCTAAAGATATATTTCAAAAGCGTTTGAAACTGGTCCACGTGTATCGAAATCCGAAAGATGTCGCTGTTTCATATTTCAATTTCATGAAAAAACTGAAGATGGGCGATTACAAAGATTGTACTTTTAGTTCTTTCCTGGCAATGTTCATGGAAGGAAAAGGTGATGCAGCATTTGTTCTTTAATCTGGGCATTCATTTGGTTACTTTGTGTTATGATACTGTATAAATATACACTACCACACATAAGGTATACACTTGTAAATAGAGAGTTTTTTCTTTACTCAGGAGGATGATAAAAGTCCTACTTCTCAAAATACCCACAGAATAAAGCATGATCAAGTAAGCTCTATGGCACACTTTCTTTTATAATAAAGCTACTATGCATGTAGGGGCATGCAATGACAAAATAAGATTGTAGTGTTCAACAAGGAGGTCAAACAGATTACTAAGGTAATAGGAAAAAAGTGTAACAAGATATGCAAATATGCAAAATATGTTTTTACAGAAATAGAGTCAGACACAATACTAATATAATGAGTCTCAGATATAACTGGATTACCTGCTAGTGAACGTAAAAATCATTCTTATTTTACAAAAAAAAACCCAGTAAAACACTCAAATTTCACAAATTTTCGGCCAGTTGGCCTTTATCAAGTGAAAGACGACAATATGTATATCAGTTACATAGTAGTCTGCACAATACAAAGCTCCCGTGCAAAATCGTATATATTTTGTACTGGAGCTTTGTATTGTGTATATCTAATACTATGTAACTGACATACATATTGTCATCAATCACTTGATAAAGGCCAACTGGCCAAAAATTTGTGAAATTTGAGTGTTTTACTGTTTTTGGCATACTGATACTTCCCTTTGGAGGACATTAAATTTCATTGGAATTATTATTTCAGTTTTAATTGGTGGCTGGTACGAATACATGAAGGACTGGCAAACGTTTACAGAAGAACATCCGGACTATCCTGTTCTGATGATCTCGTATGAGGACATGAAAATGGTTTGTAACTATACTGCTAAAATGCATACACAATCACAAACTTCACCTCTACAGATTTCATTTGGTAAGTTGTGTTAATTGTAATTGTCTTTTATGCCATATTCAACAATTTTTCATACTGCGGACTCAGATGTAACCGGTCACGGCCGATTCTTACTTCTTTATGACACCTGAGGTAAGTGTTTGTCCAATATTTACCAGATTTGTCTTTGTATGCTGGACATCCTGAAGATTTATACTTTGGTCACATTGGCAATAAAATGAAGGGTTATGTTTTGGGCAGTTAAAGTTTGGCTATATATGTGTATATCACGTTTAGATTTGGCATGCCATCAGTTTTGTCGTGTCGAGCATTCCAGGTGTTTGAGATATCAAAATCGGTAGAAATGTTTGGAATTAATGCATCACATGGTACTTAATTAAGATTAACGTCACACACAGTGTTATTTTACAAACTCCTTCTTTGTTAATGTATAAAACTCTAAAACATTTTTAGAAAGTGCCAATAGAAACATTCTGTACACATTTTGGACGATCTAATTTTGGCCATTTTAATAGGGTAGCCAAATTTACCAAAATTAAACAATGGCTAAAATATCCATTTTATCGTTTTCATTTTAACATCGCCCTCTCAACTTAGGGAGAAAATGGCAAAACTTAAACGTGAGCATATATTCCCAACTATAGAGTATTCATCAACAAACAATATATCATTACATATTTCATATTCAGTCTTCAAGGTAAATAACCTTGCTTCAATTATACAGATCGAAAATATCGTTCTCGTTTTAACATCGAACTTTCAACTTAAGGCGAAAATGGCAAAACATAAAAGTGAGCATAAATTCCCAACTATAAGAGTATTAATAAACAAACAATATATCATTACGTATTTCATATTAGCTGTCTTCTATGTAGCGATCTGATGTTTACTACCAAGACAATTCTGTAGCATGGTCATAGAATTGCCGAAGGCCACTCGAAAATTCCATGCTCAGGACAGCTTTGTTTAAAATTGGTATATTTTCAAATTCATAAATAAAAGACGAAACATTCACATTCACTTTTTTATGACAAAAGTTTCAACATATTTTAAGGACATTCCTGTAATTGGTGTATGCTATCGAGTAGAGTACACATTTCCCCTATCAAACATCGCATCAAGTATACATAGTACTTGTAATTATTTGCAATTATTTTATATATATAATATATATATATATTATATATATATATATATATATATATATATATATATATATATATATATATGTGGGGGGGTGTGTGTGTGTGTGTGTGTGTGGATATACGGACTGAAACAAATACTAAATTTCATTTTGTATTCAAGGATCTGAAGACATGCGTAAAAAGGATTGCCACGTTTCTAGAAACGGACACAACCGAGGATATGATTGCGGAGATTGCAGAGAAATGTCAATTTCAAAATATGTTTGCCGACAAATCTAAGAATGTTCCCAAAAGGATGGAAATAATTTCTGATGAAGGAACTCATATATTTTATAGAAAAGGTATATCGTGATTTTATGATTTAACATGTATAACAAAACAAAATAGAAAACTGAAAAGCTTGCAATTTGACATTTTTCTGCATGATCTTTACCTAGTCTATAGAGGTACTTACAGAACCCCGTAGACACGTTATTGTCGTTTTGTGGTCATGTGTGGTTTGTTTTGGGGATGCAGGTTAAAAACAATGCATTAAATGATAATTTTAAAAATCGATAAAACATTTTATGAAAGAAAAAAAATGTCATGTAATTCGGGGAAAGTAACTTTTATTCGCTTTTAATCAGAAACATTTGATATTATAAAACATAAACAGATATTTCGATTTCGTTTTCAATTTTTACACCTTCATTGGACGGATGAGCGTATAATCTAAATATGTATAATTTATTTCTAAACAAAACTTGATCATAAAGACCATTTTGAGTAGTTCCTTTCCGTTCAGTTTTGTCAGAATAGTTTGTACTTTATGATCACGTGACTTAAATAGAAAATCGGGCAAGTTCCGGTTTTAAGATATTTACATTAGCTATACTCAGTGATATCTTGTTTCAGTTCCTCAGCTAGGAATAAAATTTAGATAGATGTTCTCTCTTGTAAAGAAGATAAATATCATCATATCCATATTCCAGGTCATATAGATGATTAATTGTTGAACCCGAAGTGTTGCTACCTTGCATTTTTCTTTATTATCTCGAATATTTTATTGCAGGTGATGTAGGAGACTGGAAGAACTGGTTTACAGTTGCAGAAAACGAGAAATTTGATGCAGTTCTTGGATCCAAAATTAAATCTCTAAATCTTGATATAAAATATACTATATAGATACAGTATTAAGAAGAAACAGAAAAACGTTGCTATTGCATATCAACTTTAATGACACCATAGACTAAAAAATGAAACGATAGTATTGGCATAACGATATAATACTACCAGAGGCTTCGTTATTTGTTTGGCTTACCCTAAGTGTTAGTTAAAAGGTAGCAACCAGTCTTTCAAGGTTGGAAAGAACATTCAGTTGCATCACACCTAGGAAAAGACTGCTGTTAATTGTCACAAGTTTGCTATGAAGGAACTATGGACAAGAATTGAGATGAAATAACATTATATTGATCGTCCTCTATTTGTTTACCCTCTTTTTCTTCTTTCTCTAAAACATTATGAAAATTGCGTTATGAAAATTATAAACATAATACCCAAGTTATAATAATCAAGAAAAAGAAAAATAGAAAAGATAAAAATTTGAATCTTTTTTTATTTTAAAACAGGAATTTCATAATATGTGAATTAAGCAAAAATGAAATCAGTGGTAAAAGTATACACTCATTGCGTCCTTCCAGCCTTTTAATGATACTGGGAATGAACGCGCATGGCACTCCTTTGCTATAAGTAAGCTGATATTGGTACTCACTACTGGTGATTTCAAAACAAGCAATGGCCAAAATTACTGGAAACTGAGGTAAATGGATTATACGCGTACACTGAAGTTATTAGTTTGTCATCCTCTATCTTGCCATTTACGGGTGTGTTTAAAAACAACAAAAGACCCTATTGAACTTGACAGCCACTTGAACAAAATATAATTAGTTCTCATTAGCATTGAACCTACAAAAACTGCCCTTTTGACTTCTATGTAGATCTTTATATGCCTAACATTTTCCCTGCCAAACTTATTTAAAATTATTCCACTGGTTCTTGAGAAGTCAAAAATGTCTAACATTTGACAAAAAACCCCATATTTTCTTTTTACTCAAGTGTTTGTGATCTTGAGTTTTGATCGTATGACTTTGGAATTGTGTCAAAATGATCCTTAGATAATTCATAACAACTTTCTTGTATATCTTTGTATACAAAAAGTCTATCAGGTTTGAGTTATTAAACAAATTGTAACACAATTGTATCAAAGCGTTATCAAAGCTCCCCCTACTGGCTCGTTTATGGACATATTTTATTTTCGTACGCAAACTTTGTAGATATTGACTTTACAATCATGCATCGAAAATTTGAATGTCATATGATCAGTGATTTGTTTGTTTGTTTGTTTATTTTTGTTTAACGTCCCACTCAAGAATATTTCACTCATATGGAGACGTAACCAAATGCCGGTGAAGGGCTTCAAATTTTGGCCTATGCTCGGCACTTACGGCCATTGAGCAGTGAGGGTTCTTTAACGTGCCGACACCTACTGTGACACGGGACCTCCAGTTTTTACTGTCTCATCCGAAAGACAGGAAACCAACCTGTCGTCGGCGGGACTCGAACTCACGACCTCACGATCCAGAGTCGAGCGCGCTACCGACTGAGCCACGCCGGTTCCTGATCAGTGGTTCATGAGTAGAACATTTTAAAAGATGTACAAAGTTTTGGTCCTGTTCGGCCTCTTTCGGGGCCTCTATGGGTCCTAGCCACATTTCATTCACAAAATTTGTACAGCTGTACATGGGGATGTTATATGCCAAATTTGATTAAAATGAGGGAGCAAAAATTGCAAAACCTGTCAAATACTCATTACTGAAAATTCATTTACATCCATCCTAACAAGATGTTCAATTTCAACACACAGCTTCGAGAACCTTTCGTGTACGTCTACCAACTTAGTATACACTATTGAATGTTCTCTTTGTGATATATTATATGTGGGTGAAACCAAGAGAAAGTTGAGTACTAGAATGTCCGGACATCACTTGCAGATTAATCATGGCGGTAACCAGTTACTATACAGACATTTTAATCTGCCTGATCATTCTATCCTTTCCCTGATAATCCGTATATAAGATATATCATCCCACAAACAACCCCAACTTTAGCACCCCTTTTCGACAAAAACGAAAAGAACACTGGATTCGACAGCTGGGAACTGCTGCACCATATGGATGCAACGACCATGTCGATAGCGGGGGATCTTACCAGTCCTGGATGCCAAGCGGTAAATGTTTTAAACCTATTTGACCGAACCAGTAGGAGACATCGCAGCCATGGCTCAAGGAAATATAACAAGCCCGAGATTCATAATGTCTCATTCGATGGTCTTCTACCATTCAAATAGGTCTGCATCATATTCATACAAAACTGTACTCACTCCCGTTGAACAAAATACATGGATTATACATAAAGAAACGAGTAATCGCCCGTTCCTCAAGGTCAAATTTGTTAATAAGGGCATTGATGCTTTGAATATAAGCAATATTTGAACCAAAAATCCGCCCAAAGTAAGATCCCACCATACTTCCAATACAAAGATTCACCATGTATTTCCTGCAGCTATACGCATTCAGTTGCCTCTAAGATCTTTAATTATAAGGCAAATCTGCATCAACTCAATTTACCCAACCTTTCCCGGAATATTCCAAATTGTACCTGTTCTACATCTGAATCCATGTACTCTCAATGTGGCCATGTTGTGACAGGTGATCTCAACATTGTGCGCAGCAGAAAACTGAGAGATCTTTTATACAAAGGTCCAAAATATAGGGAAACTGTATCGTTTACATGGCGCCAAAACTTTGAAATTATTATGGACGCATGTGAGGAGTACGCCATACGCTGGGCTAAGAAAGAAGATGTCCAACCTGATACTCTTTTGGAGTGGATAAAGTCGATCAGTATTGTTCTTAAACGAAGAATACGACGACTTAAACATTGTGTCAACACAAAACACAATTCAATTTTTCGTGACCCTGATGTTGTCAGAGAACTTTCCCGTCTCCATGAAAATTTTATCATCGTTCCTGCTGACAAAGCATCTAATAACTTCACATTTGTCTGCGGGCGATACTATATCAGCATCCTACAAGAGGAACGTGGACTAAACAGACTTCCTGGAAATCCTACATACTCTCTAACCGATTTCTCTAACTCTGAAATATTAGATAATCATAAATCCATTCTCGCTTCGTTTGGAATACCCACAAGTGACATGGAGCTTGAATTGCCATATATTTATTGGATTCCGAAAATGCACAAAAATCCCTATAAACACCGCTTTATTGCGGGGTTATCTAACTGTTCCATCAAACCTTTATCTATTGTGCTTACCAAACTTCTAACACATATTAAACAATATCTTCAGAAGTACTGTATAATGGCCTACTCAAGAAACGGAGTCAATCAGATGTGGATCCTTAAGAATTCAAAGGAATTGTTGGAACATTTAAAATCTCCAAATTTCAAACATATCACAAGCATCAAGTCTTTTGATTTTCTTACCCTTTACACAACAATTCCTCATCAAATATTCAAAAACAGATTAACATCTTTTGTATACAAAAATGGAAATCGCAAATATAAATATTTGATTTTAGGTCATGCAGAACCTTATTTTGTCGAGGTACACTCTGATTTCAATAACAAGTACACTGAAGACGATATTATCATGTTGCTGGGGGTTCTAGTGGACAACATCTTCGTGGTTTTTGCGGGAAAGGTTTTCCAACAGATTGTCGGCATTCCAATGGGTACCAATTGTGCACCTCTCTTGGCTGATATATTTTTGTATCCATATGAAGCGGAATTTATACAGTCTCTGCTCTCCAAAGGAAACAAAATGTTAGCAAACGGTTCAATTTTACTTACAGGTATATCGACGATGTTCTGTCCATAAATAATTCAGAATTTCAGAATTACCTCGTTCAGATATATCCTGTTGAGCTAGAGATCAACGAGACGACATAAAGCAACACATCTGCTTCTTACCTAAATATACTCCAGTCGATTGGAAAAGACGGTCAACTTCACACATCTCTCTATGACAAACGAGGCGATTTCAATTTCCATATCACAAACTTCCCGTTTCTAAGTAGTAATATTCCATCTTCTCCTGTCTACGGCGTTTTCATTTCACAAGTTATAAGTTATGCCAGAGCATTCTTATCTTATGAATGTTTTATTCTGAGAGCTAAACGATTAGCCAATAAACTACTTACACAAGGTTATGTTGTTGAACGCTTGGAATCGTCGTTTAAGAAGTTTTATGGTCGTTACGGGGATCTTGTTAAACAATATGAAGTCCCCCTCTCAGAGATATTAAATAGTATTCTGGATCACGGCCACAGACAGTGACTCCGTTTCAACAACCATGCTTTTCACCGAACTTCATGTTGAGACCACTGGCACATCTAATTCGCCGTGTTATAATGGACTAAAAATTTTAATTATTGATTTTTACTTCTCCAATTTTACTTAGAAATGTACCTTATCACGGAGACCCGAATTAGAAATGTACATTATCACGAAGACCTGAATAAGAAATGTACCATGTACCTTATCACGGAGACCTGAATTAGAAATGTACATTATCACGGAGACCCGAATTAGAAATGTACATTATCACTGAGACCTGAATTAGAAATGTACATTATCACGGAGACCTGAATTAGAAATGTACATTATCACGGAGACCTGAATTAGAAATGTACATTATCACAGAGACCTGAATTAGAAATGTACATTATCACTGAGACCTGAGTTAGAAATGTACATTATCACAGAGACCTGAATTAGAAATGTACATTATCACTGAGACCTGAATTAGAAATGTACATTATCACAGAGACCTGAATTAGAAATGTACATTATCACGGAGACCTGAATTAGAAATGTACCTTATCACGGAGACCTGAATTAGAAATGTACATTATCACAGAGATGTGTACTTAAATGCATATAGACTGGTGGGGTGAAGTCTCGTGAACCATTTCTTGATATGAACGAGTTGTAAAGGTACTGCGGCATAGAATGCGACATAGAATAACATTTGCAAGTTGGACAATATGTTTAAAATAAAATAGGCCATTTTAACAGACGCGTTTCCTAAACAAAGAATAAATCGTTTCCTCTCGCGATCACGTACACGTAAGTCGTTAAATATCTCATTTTCTTTTCGTTGAAGAAGTAACATATGGTAGCAATTCAGTGGAAGGTACTACGGACTTGCTTAATGCAAACTACTATCAAGAATTAGTCGGCTGTATATGTAGTCATATTTTTGTTTTAGGGACGGTCTGTGTAGTTCAAGGTCAAGGTCCTTTTAAGATGTACTGTTCAGTAGTCATAGTTTGTGATTAAGTATGAATATCCTACGTATTTGCCAGATTTAATTGAACTATGATAAATAACAAAACAGGTTTTGACGCAAGCTTTTTATTTACTAAAAGTAGATGATAATAATAATAATAATAATAATAATAATAATAATAATTATTATTATTATTATTATTATTCGCAAAAACATGATGTAAGAAATCATTGACATTACATTTACCTACTGATAAGTTCACCGAGATATTTCGAATGCGATAGAAAATGACACGTTGTATCACAAAATTTTCAACATTAACTTATAGCAATTATTATAACAATAATGAAACGTTGATGATGATGATGGTGATGATGATGTTTCAAATAGAACAAAATGTAAAATAAGCAGGCTGGCGATAAATGTTAGTTATCGAGGTTCCACAAATATTGATATAAAAGTAACCCTAGTACTTTATCAACAAGTCTGAAATACAAATTCCTCTACATAACAACTTAAACGTCATATTGCTTTTTTAACCTGTAGGATTTGTTCATTTATTTCATAACGTTGTTGTTGTTTCATCTTGTCTTTGCTAGATGGAATATTTGACATCAAGGTTTAAGGACTCAATTTTCGGGCCAAACACTGCGTCAAACATTTCACTCTCTGCTACTGTAAACCAGTTTTTCCAGTCGCCAACGTCGCCTGTAAAGGAAATGATAACAGAAACTTAATATATGCTGCAACAATTATTTGCTATGTAAATATAGATGCATATATTGATGACGTATGAACCTTCGACCCTTTGCGAGGATCGGTCACCTAAAAGAACGAACTAACGTTTCCTTTATTTGCCAATTTGTCTTATGTTTACTGGTTATGTTTTCTTAACATTTAGTGAATTATACGGTAGCAACAATTTAAAAAATACACAGGGAAACTCACAGATCCTATGCTTTTAAATATTAAAATTCCCGACGTGATCAACTTAGGTCCAACACAAGAATCGAACACTCAATAACAAGGGTTTTTAGAAAGATTCATATAATAGGAGTTGTTTATTTATCATAGATTTATCTAGAACTGTATGATAAATCCTTATTTCATTATACCGTTAAAATGTGGTTTTTATATCACAGAAATGAATTTAACACAGCTATTCTTATTCAAGAATCTTATATTAAAATACTTATTCAAAATTAATAACTTATTTATATGTATAATGGAAATAAAAACCTGGTCATAATTGTATGCGTTACCTTTCCTGTAGAATATATTTGTCCCCGTACCAGTTATACCGTCCATTTTCTCTGGCATATTTTTAGTTTTCTCGGCAAACATATTTTGAAATTGACACTTTTCTGCGATTTCATCAACCAGATCTTCGGACGTGTTTGTTTCTAAAAATGTAGCCATCTTTTTTACACATCCCCTCAGATCCTTTAATAAAAAATACCTGTCATTAACGATATCCTCTTGAGATAATATATAAATTTTGTCATTTCTAGTGTTAGTGATCCACTGAGTCTGAGACATCAAAGGAAAATTTAGCCGTAATTGTTGTAATGTTTCGAGTTTTCATAAGTGTAAACGAAATAAGTTTCATGGCATCTACCAGCAATTTTACAATGCTGAGGGTTTTCGTTTTAAAAATTATTTTAAACTACCTGGTATAACACACACCTTTTTCATGTCTTCATAGGAAATCATCAGAAGTGGATACTCGGGGTGATTATCTGTAAATGTCTTCCAGTCCTTCATGAATTCGTACCATCCACCACACACAACTTAAAGACGGAAAACAAGGATACTTTATCAATTTATTGTACAAAATGGCATTGAAAATAAAACTGAAAAACAATGAAAACGAATAAGCATTTTATACATATCCTTATGTACACATATTTCATCATACGTACATTTCCTTTGACCAAGAATAATTTGTTTTACGCCACTCTCAACAATTTTTCAGTTAAATGGTGGTGGCTAGTTTTTAATGGTGAAGGAGGGAAACCGGTTACAATATACCCGGGAAAAGATCAGCGGCCTTATGCTAGTAAACTGACAAACTTTCTCACGACAAATCAGCATAGGTTCCAGTGGGGTTCGAACTGCGCTGACCAGAAGTGAGAGATTTCGCGGCTCAAAGCGTGATGCTCTAACCTGTCGGCCACAAACATGATGTTTCAATGCTCATCGTACCATAGATTGCCCTTGTCTCAAGACCGAAAGGGTCATATGAGAGACCTTTTTAGGTCATTTGAGTGACCTTATGACACCAGTCATTTTTAAATTCGTATCCTTTATAACTATTATCTAGGAAGCACTGGTATTGAGCGGGGTCAATTTAGCCACATAGTGACTGTATGTATTGTACATGGTCTTAGAAAATCTTCTCTACATCTTTGAATTGTAAGGACAAACAGACTACATGTTTGAAATAGCATGATACCTTCTACCTCAATTGTGAAATTAATTACCCTTTGAACATGGCTTCGGGATCTTATGTGGGACCAATATGTACATATATTGATAATATGCTTTATCATAGAACTTACATTCACTGTTACGTAACACTAAATATATATACATTTAAGACTAGGTCTACAGAACACTTGACAGTTACCATATGATTTGAATGATTATCTTTTCGCATTTAAATCTGATAAATTAGAAATAATGACACCATACCTTTTCCTTCAATGAACATGGGTAAAAAAGACTGAAATGTACAGTCTTTGTAATTGCCCACCTTCAATTTTTGCTTGAAATTGAAATATGAAACAGCGACATCTTTCGGATTTCGGTATACGTGGATCATTTTCAGAGGTTTGTTGAAAATGTTTTTCGGCATATGCCGTGCATGTAGATGTGAATTTATGACACGTGGGCATGAAATTGCCTCCAGGTCGTCCTTTCTGTGCATTCCAAGAAGAGGTGCCATATCTTTGTAATATTCGGTACTTCCATTTTCCAGCATTTTCACAATTTCGAACATCCAATTTGTACCTAATTTTGAAATATTACTTTCATAAGACAGGCACACGAAAACACACACATATATCTATCTATCTATCTTTCTATCTATCTATCTATCTATCTATCTATCTATCTATCTATCTATCTATATATATATATGAGATGATCAGTGTTATCCATACTAAATATATATCTTCAGTATAACATAAATAACTGAATGTATGTACACCCCGGGAATTAAATCGCTAGCGATATTATACTCTACATTTGGTTATTCAACAGTTTACCTCGTGTTCTTTTAGATTTTAGATTTTTAAATTTTCAAAATGAATCTTAACTAGAGTAGTATTTGTGCTATATAACGCTTTCATTCAGCAAGTCATTTATGCATGATGTTAAATGGAAAATCAGTGCTTCGAGTCCCACTGGAACTCAAGCTGATTTTTTGTGAGACAGTTTTCCAGTTAAGGCCGGTGGTTTCTTCCCGAGCACATTGTATCCGGGTTCTCACCTTCACCATTAAAAACTGGCCGCCACCAAATAACTGAAAAATTGTTGAGTGCGTTGTAAAACACAATTTAAAAATTACAAATACCCTGCCTATTTGCTTTATACTAAATGAAATTAAGTGTGTAAAATATATCTACATGAAAATTTACTACAACCATTGTCTTCAGTACATAATAATTACATTGTATATCTTACCGGACTTTGGATACGAGATGACATATACATCGTTATCCCCGTACGTGATCTCATTATACCCTTCAAGATGCTTTTTTACATCATCGGGAACGAAAGGAGCAAATGGTACTCCGTCATACATCTTCGCTGTAATACCTGCACCGTATTCATCACGTAATTCTACCGGTACTGACATCGTTTCTCTTCTTAACTTTCTTTGCTTAAACCTTGTCAGAAAAAAAAAACATTAATTCTAAAACCTTTTGAGACTCAACTTGTTAAGGTATTTGTTTTAGTTAATTTATCAAATTAATTAGTATCAATAAAAATCTGGGGTCTTTTACCACGGAATTTAGTAATTTGATATATACTAAAGCTCAACATTCATCTTCACTTAATTTTGAATGGTAATGGTTGTGATTACTTTTTATTTGCTAATTTTCGCTCCCGTTTAATATTCGTCATTTTCACTCTTAGATGTGAGGGCGAATTTGAAATGGAAGCGAAATAATTGAAGCATTGACATAATTGCAGGCCGCCCATCATACTATGGTTATTCAGTGCGAATTTAAGACGGAGTGAATATGTTTCCTGTTGAAAAGGTAGAAAATAACCACAGGCTAAAATTTCCGGGTATATAGTACACGGAAAACTATTTTATCTAAAGCATTCAGTCAAATTTATGATTTCCCCATTAAAACTGAAAATTACCTTGAATTGTCAATCAGTATGCTATTTTTCCTTAATATTATCGGAAGTTTCGTTAAATTAACAATACCTTTATATACTAATTTACAATTGTAATCTGAAGTATGAAATTTGTGCAGTTGAAGCAAATATGTTTTACGTTTTCATCTCATAATCATGGTTGATTAGCTGAGTTTAAATATCTACTGGATATGGCGCGTGGAGTAATGAATTTAGAACCGTTTCTTTACATTACTACAAGTATGCCTTTTACCACTGTATCTAAGGCGTTCGACTACATTGGTATTTTATTGCCACACCAGGTAATACTATCTTTACAAATAAATAAATAGATAAATAAATAAATAAATATACAAATAAATAAATAATAATAATAATAATAATAATAATAATAAGAAGAAGAAGAAGAAGAAGAAGAAGAAGAAGAAGAAGAAGAAGAAGAAGAAGAAGAAGAAGAAGATGATGATGATGATGATTATGATTAGATATTAGCAAATCTAAATACATGTAGGTACATATATTTAGCTTAATAAAAAAATGAAAATTTATAAAGAATGACTTAAGGCATCGTTCCAGGGTTTTCCGATCCACTCCGTTACTCACACGTAATGTTTTGAAACCTTGACCTGGGAAGATGGATTTAAGAGTAACTTTTCCTGAAAAAAAAATTATATATTTGAGATCATCATGCGCTTACGTTTCTGGTGAAATCTAGAAACAAATGTTTATCAGGCCGTTTGCCGTTCGTTCCTTATATAGGTTCAAAGATATAAAGTGAAAAATGGCCATGCAATTTCTGTGTACGTGGAACATCGTCATGCTATTGACGAACCACTTCAGCTCTCGTTATAGTTTCTCAACCCCCAAATACCTAAAAATACTATTTTTCAGTATAAATGTTTACACTAAACGTTGCTCATATGCTATTTATTCTCTTGTCTTAAAAGGTATGACGCTGCTCAAATTACATCCGGCTGACGAAATTGTGTCAACATTCACAAGTATTTCTGCATGCCTGTCGGTACACTCATTAACAAAAGGTGAATATATAGAACGAAACGCGGTAATCAACGATCTGTGACCATTTAATTGATGAAATCGTGTCATGAGTTAAGTCATTCCTGTAATTGTGTAGTGTTATTTTATAGGTGTTCTATTCTTTCACAGATTATCAGGGGAAGGTTTAATTTGCGTGTTTTTTGGCAATATCACGTAAATTGTAGAATGGAATACATCGATGTTAAAAAAACAAAAGAAAAACGAATGATACATTTTACAAAGGTACATTTAGTTTATGTAAAGACGATATATGTTTTAATCATGCCTTAATTGGGATTCAATTTCAAAACAATGTGTAATGAATGGTATTTCAGCAAATATATTTCAATTTAAAAATGAAGAAAAAAATGTTATGAAAGAGAATCTTTCAGTTCTTTTTTTATCTCAAAAAAATGGATTGTCCTATCGGATACCGTCTGTCTATCTGTCGAAATGGTCACCTCCGTGGTCACGTAGTTAGCGTATTATGATTTAAACCATGAGGCATTTCATCTCTCACCTCAACTGTTTAATCCCCACTGGAAGCAAAGCTAGTTAGTTAGCGAAGTTGCCAATTGTATTGGGAAAATTGATTTTCTCTTTCACCATACTTTGTAGAAATATTCTCCCACCCACCTTTAAGAACTGACCACCACCATATAATTGTGTAAAAAACGATTTAAATAAAAAAGTTTATATAAACATATGTTGTACTACTTACAAGAATTGTACCTCTATTTGTCATTTCAAAATACATGTATTTGAAGGGACAGTGCTGTAGGAGTTATCTCTCTTCATTCCAACAAGTTCTTTGGATTAGAAATGTAGTTTTTCTTACGCTTTTTAAACTTGAATCTAATGCTGGAATTGAAGCTGATTTTGTGTGAAAGTTTGCCAGTTTACTTCAACCAGTGATCTCTTTCCGGGTAATCAGGTTCTCTCATCTACCATAAAAATTGGTCTCAACCGTATGACTGGAAAATGTGGCATAAAATGTCATTTATGGCAAGAAAAACATACAATGCGAATCAGTTTAACAAGAGTACTAAATCACATATGCCTTTATCATTAATCTCTGTAACTTGATAACCGGAGTTATTACATTTCGTTAAAATATTAGAAGTAGGACCCCGAAAGTTGACATAGTACGTGATGAAATATAAAGTATTCCGAGCGAACGGATTAATTATTGAGAGACAAAAATTATTACATGCAAACGGACTACTTATTGAGGAAATTATGTCTTTCTCTCAATAATTATTCCATTCGCACAAAATAATTTTTTCCATATCACCTCCTGGGCTCCGTATAGAAAAAAAGTATATAAACTTTAAAATGAATACGAATGATTCAATGTTTATTTGTCGCTGTCAAATATTATAATATATAAAATACTGCCCCAGCATTGGGTCTATTTTTAATCAGGTCAAACACGTTTACATAGTCAGTCTGTACTCGTCATAACCAAACGTAACAGCAGACATGACCAAGGACAACTATGTCAGCCTAAAAACATGTGTGTGTGTGTGTGTGTGTGTGTGTGTGTGTGTGTGTGTGTGTGTGTGTGTAATTAAAAATGAGTGGAAAATGGGAAATATCTACTTCACCTTCAAGGTGATCATTTTAATATTTTCAATCTCATCTATTATTATTTTAATTAAATAGCAGAGCTTCCGGCTACGTTATCTCATATCCAAAATCCGGTAAGTATATATATATATATATATATATATATATATATATATATATATATATATATATATATATATATATATATATATTGTCGACACCGCCATGAGTCTAAAGTGGAATAACAAAAATAAGAGAATTAATAAAAACGACGACAACAACAACAAAAAGTAGGGCCCTACAGAAAAATCCTCGTGTAGGTAAATCAATATTTCAGTTATAGATATTGCAATCAAGATAATATTGCGACATATTAACTTTAACCGAATGCCCATTTCCGGTATCCACTGCTTATCACTAATACGTAATATTTGTGTATATTTAATGATCATATAACAGACCATTTTTGAGATATAAGCATTGTATGCAGGAAATAAATGGAATGATATTACAAATTAAATGTTTTAAGTTTACAATAGGAAAGCTGTAATAATTACATTTGGTGTGCATAATTTGTTGTCTTGTTACCTTCCGTTCCTATACTAAGCAAATTACAGATTCTAAAACCTGTTTGAATTTTTAGTACTCTCAGCTGATTTTCACCAATTAAAGATAAATGTTAAAGAGGAATTTTATATCACGAAAAACTCATTGTGATTTATAAGCAAAATAAAAACTGTTTTCCTTTTGAATGATTTCAAAAAGGTACTGTTTATATTAACGAAATTGTAACAGATAATAATACCTTCTGTTCCGGTGGATCTTTTGATGGAACTGAAGAAAAGTTTGAAATTCACACATTTTTATAATACTATGACTTAATTTCAGCTGTGAGGTCAGGGTTAAAAAAATCTGATCAAAATATAATGTTATCGTCTCTATATTTGGACATATTATTTTATATAGCATAGGCGTCGGAAGCAAATTGAAAGTGGGGGGGGGGGGCTAAACCAACTTAAAACACACACACGCCAGAAGTGGGGGGGCTAAACCAACTTAAAACACATACACGCCAGAAACGTCTTGGGGGCTAAGCCCCAATTTTCAACACCTATGCCTATCTTTGCAAAAAAAGTGTGGGGGGGGGGGCGGCTAAGCCCCCCCTAGCCCCCCCGGCTCCGACGCCTATGTATAGATTGCAAACTTGTGAACCTCACAATAGGACCAACATAGTGATTTCAGATTTGCCATTGACATATCAATTACAGAGGCAAAAAATGTAACTAAATGTTATATTATCGGTCACACAAATGTAAAGGTATTCATATTACTTTTCTGCATATTTGGTTTAGCTGGCTACTTTTATTTAAATCTATTTCTGTTTTGTTGTCATAATACAGACTATTGTAAAACGTAGACATTAACGCGTTTGTTGTTGTATTGTTGTTTAACGTCCCATTCAAGAATTTTACACTTATATGGAGACGTCCCCAATGCCGGTGAAGGGTTTTAAAGTTTAACCTATGCTAGGCATTTACGACCATTGAGCAGTGAGGGTGTCGACACTTACTGTGATACAAGACCTCGGTTTTTATTCTCTCTCATCCGAAGGACAGGAATCTGACTTGCCGCCGGCTTGACTCGAACTCACGACAGCGCGATCAAAAGTCGAGCGCGCTACCGACTGAGCCACGCCGGCTTGGAAAATTACGCGTGATGTAAATGTAACTGATTGGTAATGTAACTAAATACGCGATAAAGAGTTTTTCTTGTAAATTATCCCCGCGTACTACTTCCACAGTTGTACTACGTATTATCGTTATGATATACAGGACTGCTCACATTAAGGTGTAACTTCACGTAATAAACCCACGCGTATTGTTTGCATGAGAAAATCGCGCAATTAACAAAACGCGGAATATTCATATTTACAGTACCTGGATCAAACATTGCATCATATCCCTTTTATACCAAAATTAGTTACATATCCTGTATTTGAGTTGTTGATTATAAGAAAAGACAATTTTTTCGGAAGAAGGGATATAATAAAATACTATCTGTAGTATTGATTTAATTGTAGGATATTGGTTAACAAACCACTATCGTCTTTCAAAAGTCCAAATTATGGCATTCAAACTCTCAAACGTCCAAATAATGAGATATGAAGTGGAAATTACGAAATGCATATCGAAATAAAGACAATTAAAAGTCCTGTTTACGAGTATCATAAAATCCAGTCATAAATAATTCAGTCAAGTTCAAAAATTCTATTTCAGCAGAATTCTCTCAAAGAAGTATTTCTTTCACTTATTCAAGTTCAACACATTAAATGAATGAATCAAGGGGACGAAATCTGAGAAATATACAATAATGACTGAAATTGACAGTTTCAAAAGACGCCAAAACCTTCGGTTCACGGGAACTAAAAATATCGGTATATACTTTCACAAGACACATCCAATTAATACTTGATTGGCAGCATTCATTAAATTAAAATTATTATATTGCCCTGTCTTTGAATGTTAGGTTGTTGGTAAACAGATGAGCAACTATTGTTATGAATGCAGACACTTATGTTGCATTCGTTATCAGGTCGGTCGTAACAGAATTCCTATTGGATACTACACAAACGGATAGTATTTTATTGACTTATTGCGAACGACAAGAAACTTGTTTGTGATAACAATACAATATGAACCATGTACTGTCAGCTCCCTCTTCCAATGGGCCTGGTTCGTACAGTATAAGACGATGTCCATTTGTCAGGGACAGACAAACATTGACCAGATAATATTATTATCAAACAAGTATGACATAAGAAACTTATCGTTTTTACGTTCACCACCAGGTTTTATTTCATCCGCATCCCCTGCTGTGATAAGTTTATTGGCTTTAACCAATCATTCATAGTTAATGCACAACACAATAACATTATCAAACATAATCGTTCATAGACATCAAATGACATCATATTTTCTATCCGGGAGCTAACAGCATACATTTCAATCATAAAGTAAATTTCCTCTTTAAATTTAAATTTTTAATTATCAAGATATGTTATATACAATACCCACATGGTGTTCTATTTCATTCAGATATATATGATTGATAGGCACACTGGTATCATTTAAGCCCTCATTACTGGGCATACCTACTTTACCAGGGTCCACTTTCGTAAAATCTAACCCTTCCAGCCATAAGTATTTAGATGTTATGCTCTTTCCTATTGTTTAGACTAGTCTATTATGGCCTGTAGGGTTTAAAGGGTTAGTGTTACTAAACTTTGATGTGAACCTGACTTAATACTAAGTAATATTTTACGTATTCTAAAAGTGGGTCCAGTTTGTTTTGGGAATGTACACATCTATCCTGTAGCATCAATGGAATATCAATATAACGTCTGCTTATACAACAGGATGACCGTAATGTGATCCCATGAAGAATACAAACTACTATCATACTTATGATTCATGGAAACGAGTAATCTGATTGGTTTATGAGTTCAAGTATTCATCTGGGGAAAACCCCACATCTCCCTGGCATACATATTGTATCCCGCCCCACGGGTATCTGGTTGTATTTAGTTGAAGCAATACTGTTATTGATACAGCGTTTGTTGTACATATCAAATAACATTTTCTGAAAGAGAAATAAACTATAAGAAATGAAATGGCAATAAAATTACATGAAAAATGATAAAATACATAAATAGTTATTTTTACTGTTTTATTAAGATATATGGTAATATGTATTAGCATGCAGCAGATATTTTAAAAACATTTAACTATAAACTTGCTTGTGTACCTAATGTACATGTTTGTGTGTGTGTGTGTGTGTGTGTCTGTGTGTGTGTGTGTGTGTCTGTGTGTGCGTGTGTGTTTTAGACTAGATATAATTTTCGCGGGAAAATTTTAATCATATAAAGATATTTCCATATACAAAGAAAATATGCTAAGCAGATTGATCACTTACAGTCCTACAAGAATTGCTGTCATCTGTTGATATAAAACTTAAAAATAATTAGGGACTTGACAAGCTGTAATTTAATTTATCGACATGTGGTCAATTTGTTGTCTCTCTATACGATCAAATTTAGGGGTAATATGTCATCGAATACTGGAAATCTAATCTGTAATTGCAAGAAACATACCAGTTGTTGTTTTCTGGTTTATAATCATTGATTTGTCAAGATGAAGCTTCAAAATCACACGATGACGCACGCCGCATGAGGTCGATTTCTGACCCAGGACTATAAAATAAACTTCGTGAAAACTGTTAGTGTCCGATCATTAGCCATGTACCTGGCTTAAAATGACAGTTACAGGACTATCGAAATAGAAGTTGTGGCGTATAGCATAGTCATAATACTGACACAAATCCATAGCTCAGGTCAAAATTTAGACACTTCTCCTATAGCTGGTATTGTCTACAAAAAATTGAAACAATCTTTGTGGGACGTAAGAAAGTAAGCAAACACTCATGGTCGTTTCCATATACTGTATACCTGGTCATTTATGCTGGTGTTCAATTTTCGTCCTTTGATGAGAGGGCGAATTTAAAATGATAGCGAAATATTTATGGTAAATAACGTAAGCACGGGCAAGCATGCCATGCATGAGACTATGGTGATTTAGGGCGAAATTTAAACCAGGGCGAATATATTTTCTATATATATATAAAATGTCCAGGTCTACAGTATATCGTTGATTTTTAACACAGAAAATAACAGACCGACAACATCTCGGGAGATTTTTGTTGACTGAAGTGACAGCCTTGAACATGGATTGAATTACCGGACGCATTTTATCTTCCAGGAATTCATGGTTATATATCTATACAAACAAATGTAGCATTTAACTCCCATATATCAGCTCTTTTATTTTTGCCCCCAGTGCAATGTACAAATCAAATCATTATACATACATTAAAACGCAGCACTATCTGTACGCCAATGATACAATAAAACAAATTCAAAATATTACGATATACAAAAATATAGCATTTTTATAATAGTAGTTGCAAAATATAAAGTTGATATGTCATGTACACATTTCGTTTTTGCCGTCATAAACCATGTGCTCCTTTTGTAGTCAATAGTCGGATATAATAAAATTCCCTTCTGGGCCATTTATGTCATTATCGTATCCAGTTACAATTCTCGGCGGTACAATGTACAACGGTATTCATAGTTTCTGCCAGTTACGGAGACTGTTGCATGTCATTTTATTGTTTTATCGACCAAGATGTCTCTATCTTTTGCAGTTGGAAAATTGTCGATCTAAATTGAATCTTGAAGTTGTGATCCAACCATAAAATAACGCAACTCAAATCTAGAGATTTGAGTTTACACTGATTGCATCCATTTGAAGGGACTTTTAATATACATTTTTTCCCACATTTTCTTCAATTCTTGTATGAGAATACAGAACATCATTACGTCTGTATAAAACTGAGTGCAATAAATGTTTCAGCTTGCAATGGACCCCTTGTAAATCATATGGCTAATAAGTGAATTTGTATTACATGTATATTGTTTTAAACGTCTTCTATAGTTAAAAAAAATATTTAAAACGTTACATAAGACATTTAGAAATTATGATATTTTTAACATCATTTCTCCCTGCGTTATAGTTTTGAATCTTAAATAGTGTCTTACGCCACACTTAACAACTTTTCCGTTATATGGTGGCGGCCAATTTTAATGGTAGGGAGACAGAACCCGGATGGAATGTGCCAGGGGAGTGACCACCGGCCTTCTGCAATATAAACTGGGCTCTCTGTGCTATAACAATCAACTGAAAATTTGTTGAAACAAAATAAAGCAGTGACAATTATTCTAAAATGTGCTTAAATTCTCTTCTAAAACACTTGGTATTATTTTGACAAATAGAAAATCGATCACGTTGACTCGAAGGCCATGTCGGAATCATTTATACGCAGGTCACGGGACTGCAGCAGAAAATCAAGCAAGGTCACGTCCGGTTTAATAATATTTCTATTGACAACATTCAGTGAGTGTTTTCGTTGATCTGCGAGGAATAAAGTTTAAATAGGTGTTCTTCCTTGTAACGATAACAGTTGTTGTCACTTTTCTGCTGGCTGCTTTACACGTTTTGCACATAAAACCTGCGTGTTATCCATATTCCAGGTCATATATTATACGATAGACTGCTTATCCGGAAGTGATGCTGCTCTACATTTTTCTTTGAAACTGCATACTGTTATAACGAATCGAGACGGAATGGAACAACTCGAAAAATCTATATATTCATATATATTCACCAACTTCCAGTGAACTACCAGACACCACTACAAATACAAGTAGCTTGCTTAAAACGCATTCTGTGAACGTCCTCGAACATGCAACGTATGTATCGTGCCAACTCGATCGTGGTCACATGACTTTTACATATGACCTAAAGAATAAACATGCTTTATTTGACCAGGCTAAAATCCAACCTTATAATTATTTAGCATTGAATATGAATTCGCGCCAGATAAGGAACAGCGAACGTTAGTTATATTAAGAGGATAGATGGTGATTTTAGTATCTATACTGGTTCTATAATGGATAACAGAAAAAAAAACTTTGTTTTTTATTATTATTGTATTCCGTATCATCGAACGTAAAAAGCGACAACTAATGGCGCCAGAGTATGATTGATAGACAAACATAAACAAAATCTTGGCAAACCTAGGTGTAATTACATACGGGCATCGTAATAAAAAGTTAGGCGACTTTATGTTCCAAACTCTTATGGTATATGAAAATAGGTAGAAAAGAAAAGCGAAATCGAAAATGAAAATTTCATTTATTAGTTGAGTTCCGGATGATATTAGGTATGGTACTTTTATTATTCAAGATTTAATTTGAGTGATATGTACTATTTATCGAATGATGTAATTTCATTTATATATTGATTATACTACTTAGAGATAAGACTTTATTCGTATTATATACTACAAAAGCAATAAGAATATAAAACATTCCTCAATGCCATTGAAACCATAATCTATTCTAGATCAATAATGTTATCTCATTCTATTCAGAAATTAGAAGCAACAATTTCATTGAAACAATATTTAGATAATATTTCAAACAGGAAACAAGGAAGCTAATATTAGCAGGATTGATAATCCCTTCGGAATGTCTTTTGTGTTACGCTAACCTAACCTGATATAGATCTAATCATTTTGTTAATTATCTGGCAAATAAAACCAGTGTTCACGTCTTCAACAGTTATAATGGTTTATTAATGAAATGAAGATCCAGACCTGCTTGTGATGGACGATGATTCGCCATAATATTCAAGTGAATTCATAACCCTTTATACTATTAAAAAAGTGTTATAAAATACAAACCTCACTACACACTGGATTGAGATAAGGAACCCACAAATAGAAAGGTAACAGTTTGCACACTATCCCATTTCAATAATTTGGAAGCCATAACAGATATTTGTGGGGTCTCTGTGGACGAGTGGTTAGAGCATTGGGCTTTGAGCCACGAAGTCTCTCACTTCTAATCAACGCAGGTGCGAGCCCCGCTGGAAATTAAACTGATATTTGTGTACAAACACGCACACATGGACGGAGACAGACTAAGTCTTCAACCAAACTTTGTTGTTCTCAATTACAGGGTGGATCCAGGAATTTTCAATGAGGGGTTGTAAAGTTTTTTCTTGGAGTGGGTGATAACCAGGTGCTGTACATATACATGTTAAAATGGTGCGTTCATTCAGTCTAAAGAATTTGATATCATCAATGATTACAATTTTATATATCTAGCTGATAATAACACAATGTAGGGGAAATCATATTCATTTTGATATAATGCAAATTTTGTTCATATTCATACATACTTAGAAAACGCAAATCAAAATTTATTTACTGATATGTAGTGCAAACACTTTAGAGATAAACTGAAATAAAACTAAGCGTAGTCAAAAGGCATGAATATATAGACAAATCCAGGGCGGATCTATGATTTGAAGTTACAGGGAAGGAAGAGTATACAGTTGTTTTTGACGAGCGTGGCGACGCCCGAAAATTTTGGTAATTTATTTTTATTAATTTCCCAACTTCTTATTTAACAATACAACAAATCCTCGCCATTAATATCACCTATCTGACTCAAAGTGGTCTGATTAGTGAGGTGGTCTCTTAAGTAAGGCTCTGTACTGATTCAAAATTAATTAAGAGACTGGAAATTCATCGTCTTAATTTAACAGATTAACATCTATTATACAAAACTCTTTTGTATACAAAAATGGAAATCGCAGATATAAATATTTGGTGTTAGGTCATGAAGAACCTTATTTTGTCAAGGAACACTCTGATTCCAATAACAAGTACACTGAAGACGATATTATCAAGATGCTTGGGTTTCTATTAGACAACATCTTCGTGGTTTTTGCGGGAAAAGTTTTCCCATCCCATGGCATGCCAGCAGAAGACGCTGACTCCTTCCGGACACCTGGTCTTATCCCGTTTGGGATTTGTAATTGTTCTTCATGTTAAGACCATTTGCACCATCTAATTCGTCGTGTTATAACACTTGAGTTTTGATTATTGATTGGTACTTCTTCAATTTTACTTGTGAAGTGGTCTCCTAAGCGAGGTGTTCTTTAGGCGTGGCTCCACTGTATAGAGGTTCATATACTTTTTTGTCAAGTTCTGAGCTTTTGAGTTTATTTTAAGATACTGTACATATAGTAAATCCATATAACCTGGCGGTATGGAGTCTTATGAACCCTTTCTTGACCTGGACGAGTTTAACTTTTAGGTAATAAAGCATAACGTTAAAATTATACGGACTAGAGTAATTGTATCTACTTGTTGTCATACATAAGAGACTATCCTCTACAAAAACATGGCAAGCGTAGCGAGCCGAAAAAAAGTGAAGAATGAAATATGGCGAGCAAAGCGAGCCGAAAATTTTTAAACATTAATTAATTTTCACCACAACTTTGGGACCAGTAAAGGTCAGATTATTTATTTTCTTGCTAATCGAGGACAGACTACTTATTTTCAATACTTTCATGGCCAGAATATTTATTTCCAAAATTTGTTAGCCCCCTCTCAGAATCAAATGGTCGTCCCCTTACGAGAAAACTTACGATAAATTTTAACCGTAAGTCAACGAGTGATCCCAGCTACTCTTACGAGCGACATTAGTTGTTGCTAGGTGTGTATTTGTTGCCATCAGATATGAGTTATTAATTTTTTATCAGGAGAATGAATATTAAGAGAAAATTTCAATTTTTGTTGTACGTGTGAAACATAATCTTACGAGCCCTTTCGTGAAATTGACGTAAAAAAAAACTTAAGATAATCGTACGATGTAATCATAAGGGTAATCGTAAGATTTTTGTGAAATGAGTTACCGATTCTTACCATCATAGGTATTTTCTGCTAGGGTAAAATGATGCAGATATGCAGAGTAGGACTAAAATGGTACAATTGAAGTCTGTCCTTTTTTTACAGACATCCTAAGCGTATTTATAAATATGAATTTTCTGAAGCTAATGTTGTATACCGCATGAATACTGTATGTACCCGTTCAAATTTTGCCATTTTCGCCCTTATATTAGAGGAGGAATTTCAAATGAAAGCGATATTTTCAAGTTAATTAATTGCATCACGGACGCAATACCATCCATGCGACTTTGGTGATTTAGGGCAAATGTAAAATGAATGAATGTTTTTTTTCAATAGACGAAGATAAAAAAAAAAAATGGATTATGATGGTGTAAATCAACCAAAAAAAAAAAAAAAAAAAAAAAAAAAAAAAAATTTGATAGAGCCGTATTTCCAAAATAGTATAACATGCCAATACTAGTTATTCTTATAACACTTTCTGTCAATCCAAACAAACAAGTGTTGAGCGACGCTTTGTAACTGGAATAATGAAACTAATCATTATTTTGTAATTGACTAGTATGCTATCCTAAAATGTTTTTGAATAATTCCAAGGTGATGTTTATTTAAGAGGATGTTAGGCAGAAGCAAACATTGTTTAATATTCTTTCGTGTGACCTAGCCGTTGATATCTTTTAATGTTCTTACATATGTTTATATTTCCGTGACTAAAGTACACCAAATATCCTTTGAACAGACACATAAGTGCATTTTGTTTTTAATTCTTCAGATGTAATTGACTACAACGCATTTGAAAAACTACGGTAACGTAGATCTAATTGTCAATCTGTTCTTTCTAATATCGACGACCGCTAATATCAAGCTACACGCAAAATATTCTCGTATTCTAGTTATTCTGAAGTCTGTTGAGTAAAAGAAACCTTTAATGAAAGAGTTAGTGTGTATAGTTGTAGCAAGTTATACAAGGAAAATAACGAAAAATGGCATGTACCGCCAAATATCGATTCCAGACAGATACAGTGTAGATATTTGAATGTTCCAAGACAAAGTCTCCATGTAGTCGCATCCGAGAGTCTACTTAGAGTGTATGAAGAGACGGCATAGTAACAGTAGTCAAAAAGACGGCTTTAAAAGGTAAGGCATTTATATGTTTTATTATAAAGTATATTGACATTTTCTCTATAATATTCGTGCAAGAAATTATGCAATATTTCAGTATCGCTGAAAAGTGTATCGCGTCGAATTCTAAATGTTTTATGCTACCTTGGATTTAATATTGATATGGGATATGTGGGAGTATCACAGACCGTAATTAAAACTTTTGTATATTAACTTGTGTAGGTAGTTAATACTAAATCTGTGGGATCTGTCGTTGAAAGTGAATTGTATACATAGTGAGAGATAATGTACAGTAGTGTTGCGCTATTGAGTGTGATTGTAAAGAGTTTATATTGATATTTAAGCGCTAACGCATGAGTCTGTTGCTGATGATTAAATTACCTATCGCACTACATCAAGCTGATGTATATTATATATATAAGTAAGACTACAGATAAAATACATACAATTATACAAACTTTTTGTGTGTCTCTTTAATCTATGACGTAAATTATATTTGAGTAGAGATTCATTATTTCGTCACAAGCGAGCTAGGTATTTTCATATCTCCATGGCACCTGCTCTCGCTGATGGATTTGACCAAAGGACCGTGTTTGTCGACTTTTCATCGTTTTGTCTAATGTACTTTGCCACTTTTTTATAATTGTTAGAATTTGTTGAAATATTTTCATAGAAGAGATACCGGAAAATCAACAAAAAATACACTGGGTACCAAAATACCGTCAAACATAGTGATGGTACTAAGGGAGATATTGGAGCCCGATTTTTAGAACAACATTTCATAATTTACTTTTTTCGGGTAATATTAGATGTTTAAAGTGGTGTATATTTTCTAAATATCATAACACTAATCTTTGAACCTATATCACGAAAAGATACACAAAAACTTATTGTATGCTATGGGAAACCAATCTAGTAATAAACTGATGATAATGCTTGATTATTTTAGCTTTATACAAAGGGGCTTGAAAAGATATTTATTTGAAAATAACCAGTCAACTTTGTTGACGAGACCATTACTAAAATGTTATGCAGTTTAGTAAATTTCTAATTTTCTAAATGAATTGATTGATATATAAATAGTCAAACACGTATTTATATAAATAAATAAAAAACTAAATTTTTCAAAATTTTTATAATGATGATATATTCCATTCTTGTTTTTTTATATGATATTTATGTCGCAGTTTAATATTATATTACCGTTCTTGATATCTAAATTATAATATTAAACTTGTAATCATTATCATATTTTGTTGTTTGTGATTTTATATCACATGTTCCAGTTGTTCGAATGTGTTCAGTATGTAATGCTATTTAGTAGCATCTAAATTTGAATGTTGAGTGAGTTACCTGTTCGATAGAGTGGTTGCTGTGTCGTCTGAACCAGTTGTGACAAGGATTTATTCCCGACTTGTTTCATTTGACTTGACTATGGACTCGCATCGGATGTGACCAGTCAAATTCCAGAAGTCGGTGTTTGTCTAATGTTCACCAGATTTGTATAATTATATTTGATTCCTAAATAAACTGAAGATAAATACTTTGATACCCGTGGTTTCCGTTGTGACTAGCAAAACAATTATCGCTGCAATGCATTATTGAAGCTTAATCTGTTTATGGTCGGTATAATAGTCTTGTTTGCGACTACTCTGTTTCACTAAGTGAAATGTTGAGTTGCCTTTTCGTTGGCGGTTGTTGAGACGTCTGTACCAATTGTGACGAGGATACACTCCTCACGTGTTTCAATGGACTTGACTGTGGACTCACGGCGGGTGTGACCGGTCGGCAGGGATGCTTACTCCTCCATGGCACCTGATCCCACCTCTTGGTTTCCAGAGGTCCGTGTTTGTCCATTTTTACCGGATTTGTATCTATGTCCTGGACATCCTATTGATTTATACTTTGGTATCTGAGATTTTTATATTTTATACTTACCCGGTGTATAAATCGTGTGGCATTTTCTGATATGTTTGTTATGATATCCTCTGTAATTCGATATCAAAATGCTCTCTGTACATAATTTCTAATTTCCTGTTATCTGATACAAACAGTGAAAACACCATACCTGTCAGAAACTGGATAATAGGTTTCGCCAGGGATCACTTTTAAGTAGTCAGGTATCCGTTGTGACTAGCAAAACAATTATCGCTGCAATGCATTATTGAAGCTTAATCTGTTTACATAATGGATTGGTCTGTATTTTGCAAAGGACTTTCTGTTGGCAGATTAGTTTGGGAAGACATCCAGCGAAAATTGGACACAATAAGAAACAGTTATACAGTAAGTTGAATATACTAGAAAAAAAACCTCACAATTTGAACATTGTTGATTTCATGTAAAAGGTTTTTTTTTAAAATGATAAACAGAATACGAATACAATTTAGAAAAGTAATAATCTAGAGTTGTGATAACATAATGACACGACATATATATATATATATATATATATATATATATATATATATATATATATATATATATATATATATATATATATATATATATATATATATATAGAGAGAGAGAGAGAGAGAGAGAGAGAGAGAGAGAGAGAGAGAGAGAGAGAGAGAGAGAGATCGTACTAAAACTATTTTGATAAATTGAAATGATTAAACAAACTAGACTATCTGATGAAACGATATAGGATATACATTTTTTGTTTTTCACTTATATCAGTAAAAATATTTTTATTTTGACAATTGCTTGCTTTACAAATTTATTTGAAATTCATGATTTAATGCGACTTAGACTATACAATTTATCACTTATTTACAAAACTGTGATATTCAATATTTATCATTCTAAAAGAGATTTGATAAAAATCCTCTGAGAATAATTTGTTACAGTAACTGATTTTGTTATGATTGTATCGTTATGCATTTACTTTTCATGTGACTTTTGCTATCTAACTGTAAAGTGCCTGCTATTCGTTAGTGATGCATACCTCGTAGGAATACATCGATGGGCACATTGCTGACAGATATAGACCATTTCAGTGTTTGGAAATGCAACATTTCTCTTACAAAACAGTGTGTGTAGACAGACTCACAACAAAATGTTAATAATGAAACAGAATGATATATAGACCATCTACTACAAGGTTTCTCGGTCAATGATTCAATACTGCAATGAGAATTCAAGTTTTTCTGGAATCAATTAAACATTGTACTACAAAGGACGGAATATACATTATATCATAAATTGTAAGAAGGTCCGGTTGAGGGTCAGAAAATAAATATTATATTCTCTAGCCAAATGAGACATTTTCTAATATCCCCGACATTACATACTTAACGCCTTGTTTATCTTGTCCCAAAGATGTCACATCGTCCATACCTCACAAGAAGGTAATTCAATACACATAATCAATATAAGAGACAAATGCAAACGTTTTTTATAAATCCGTCTTTATACGGGGACGTATTATTGTATAGCGATGTCCGTCCGTTTGTCCGACACATAATTTCTTTATGCCTTTCAGGGATATGTTCATACCTCACATAAAGGTTGTACACGAAATTTGGTGTGTCATGACCTTGACTTGTACAATAAAGATCCAGGTTATCGTGACATTCTATAAAATATTTTTGTCCGGAGCATATCTCACATTTCATAAAAGGGGATTTATTAAAACATAACACGATAGTTATTCTCAGTGAGGCACTGTGTAATGACCTTGATGTCATACCTCAGAGGACAATGTCACATGAGAGTCTGTGAAATATTTTGTCATATCTCGCACACAACAAATAAAGGTGTTTTCAAAATTCATTGAAAAGTTGTATCAATAAGGCTGTGTGTCATGACCTTGACATGTTTTATCTCTAAGGTCAAGGTAATTTGACCGGAGCATACATTAAACACTACAAAAGGAAATTATTTCAATAAGGCGGAATGTCATAAAGGTAATACCCCAACGTAGATCTATTATGGTATCGCGATGTCATTTTCTATTTACTAAATTCAACCAAAATCCAACAATATACAATAAGATTCACTTCCATGTTTTTATCACAGTTCAACCGTCACAACATACGTATATACAGAATTATCGTGAACAGCGTTTAATAACCAAACAAATACAGTCAAACCTGCATTAAAAGCCACCTCTGAATAAAGGGCACCTGCCTATAAAGGTCATTCATACATTATCTTCGTTAACATTTTTATAATGAATAAACCTCTGTATAAAGGCCAATTGAATATAACAGCTACTCTTGCGTGTTACCCTCAGCAACGTTAAATAAATTTCAAACAGAGGAACAAAACTGCTGACTGTTACACACGCCGTCTACATTTGTTGTAAACATGGCAAATCAAGGAGATTTTCGTGTTGATACTTTACATTGTTAAAATTTGATATTAATTACACAAGAATCTTAGCAAATATGTTTGAAAGGAAATTAATATATATGTTTATAATATGGGTTTATATTTGTCTGCGGACATTTGGTGAAGAATTGTGAGTGATGCGGTTGCTAATCTAAATCAAACTGATAAATACATTTATATGTAAACAAACTGGTTTTAAGCAATCCATGTGCGACAAAAATAATCAGGCGCCCAAAATGGAGCTAGATTGTGTTATTTATATTCGAGCTGATGATTTTATTCCTGGGTAATCTTTCCTTTAGGTAGAACCATTCTGAATTCCTAAAAAGTAGGATAGAGATCGTTTACAGCATTTACATGTTTGACAAAACATTTATGTTTAGTATTACACCTTGTCGTATACCATTATTCGTTTCGTGACTGTACATCTATTGAAAAGTCGATATAAACTGTTAATGTCTCATATCTAATAATTTGTATTCTTCTGAAATCCACAAGAAATATTTAAAAGTCCCAAATCGATAACGATGTAAATTGTACAGATATTTAGGATAAAACAATTATATGCATCACACAATTATTATTGTGATATTTTTATAGAACAAGACAAGTCATTTTCTCTCTGGACTTTATTTTCATTTTCGCCATCTTGTACGATATTTGTGATATATGTTGTACAATGCATAGATAAAATCGATATCTACAATGCAACACAAATTTGGTTTCTCAAAATTAATAAAATTTTAGTAGGAGCCTGCCATAAGTGTTGGTAATTACAAAATATCGATTTTCTGGAGGTAACACTTTAAATGTAAAACTTATATGTTAATATACATGAGAAAGTATTGATAGTCAGTATAATTGTATTTTTCGTAGGTAAAATGTGCGAAATGTGACAAAATATTTCGCAAAATTTATAAAAAATTGTTCACGCCTCTGGTAGGTTTTGATTGATTTACTCCACTTTTCCAGAGATATACGTAGGATCGCCAACTACTATCTATCTTTAATGCAGCTCCGGAATTGAATTATCCGAGTACAGCTGCCCGATATATTCCACCTGTTCGTCATTGACCATGAAGAGTCTCCGATTGCAAACTCGTTCAACGGGGCTGACATCTTAGGAACCACTTTCTCGTTGGACGAGAAATCACGAGTCACGCGGATAAATTTGTTTCTATTAAAATAACTTAGTTTAACTACAAATCGGTACCATTTTTCTCTAATTCGTAGTATAAAAACATACGACTTTTCTTCTCTTTACACAACCACTCCAAATGCAAAATTAAGATAATTTTATGGCATCATCAACAACTGTTTTTTTTTCACTAAAAGCGGTACCCTAAAATTTAAATATCTAATCATTGGTTATCTTAATATTTATTTCATCCATTACCACTCTGACGCTACACATAAATACATTGAAAATGATATAAGAAAAGATGCTGGCATTCTAATAGACGATAAAGTGAAATGTTTGGAAATCTGGTCTTTCAGCAAACTGTCGGCATACTCATGGGATCCAATTGTGTTCCTTTATTGGCTTACCTGTTCCTGTATTCATACGAAGCAGACTTCATTCGTAAGCTTCTAAATCAAAAGAAGAAAAATCTAACGGTGTCCTTTAATTTGACATTTAGATATATCGACTAGGATGTTTATTAAATTAATAAAGACAATTTTCATATGATGTCAATTCAATATATCCCAACGAACTAAAAATTAAAGACACCACAAAATCAAGCACATACGCTTCCTAAATGAACATTTTACTTACTATAGACAAATACGGGAAGTTTACAATCGGGCTATACAGCAAACGTGACGATGTCGGCTTTCCCATTAATTTGTAATTTTCCACATTAACGTAGTAATATTACCTGTTTATATCCCATAAATGATCCGATATGTCGGGGCGTGGTTTGCATGTGGACATTTCATATACAGAAGTGATATACTAACTGACAAGTTATTGACGCAGGGATATAAAAAACTGCGTTTCTATTTCAACGTTCCCAAATTTTACGGTCGGCATAATAGCCTTATTTGCGATTACTCTGTTTCACTAAGTGAAATGCTGATTTACCTGTTCGATAGCGGTTGTTGACTTGTCTGTACCAACTGTGACGAGGTTTTCTTTGACTGGTAAACAGGGAATGCTTATCACTCATGACACCTCATCCCACCTCTTGATTTCCAGAGGTCCGTGTTTGTCCAATGTTAACCAGATTTGTGTATTTTATCCTGGATACCTTAAAGATATGTTATTTTTTATATTTCGGTGCGATGCGATTTCATTTCACCATTCCAAATATTATGGGATACATTGCATAAATGACGTTAACAACATAAACGACACGCTGCTTCCAAGGATATTCTTCTAACATATTGTCTTCTATATGTTTATATTTAATCTGACCGATATTTTATCTTTATTCTTGTTCTTGACATTCTAAAATGACGCTTCCTATTGTATGGTAAAACATGAACAAATTGCATTCGACAAAAGTACCAGTTGTGATTAGTGCTATCAAAAATCAATAAAGGAAAAAAGAAGAATTGTAAATAACTTTTATTTAGGCATTGTAACATCTATTACGTTTCAATGATGTTCTTCGGAAGCCTTTAAAAGCAAGATGGAAAAAGAAACTCTGGGGAATTTTATCGTGTCGGAGCTATTAATACGGCTTCAAACTTGATATATGTTTTGATAATAGTATTAGTGAATGAATTGTAATGCAATGCAAATAGGTTCCCCATGGAACAAATGTACATAAATATCATTCCGATCTTACGGGTGCAGTCGTAATTCATTTTCTGCTTCATTTCCAGTTGAAGTAAATATTACAAATCGTATATATCATATAAGGTCGTCGTTGGTGATGCCAAATTAACAAAATGCAATTATTGGTGTTATTGCTGTTCTATTGGTGTTATATGCCACGATCAATTAATTATTCAGTTATATAATGGCTACAAGGTTTTAGTGGAAAAGGAAAATACCCGATTACGATGTACCAGGAAAGAGGTTAAGTACCTTCGTAATTATCGATTTTTTCTACTGAATCTGGTTCAGATGCCAGTTACCTAAGACGTTACTGCAAGTTCCGATTTTGGGAAGAACATACGGATATTTCTAATAAGTCCCCAAATCGAATATTTTCTTTACTTAATAATTTTCCCATAGTAAACAAAAACTTGGTATGGAAAGTAGATTGATATCAATAAAACATAGGATTTATATATTCCCTCACCGACATTCGACAATATTTACTAGATACATGGAATTTTGAAACGTTTATCAATGACATTACTCTTTAGCGACAGCGTTTTGTAAACACACCTTGACTATTTCATATAAAAATGGAAATGCATGTATCTGTATATTTAATTTGAATCAATAATTGCTTATTGCACAGAGACGATACAAAAAGAGAGGGGTGGGGCTTAAAATACAATATAAGCGACTCCAATTTATATGAATATTTTATTTTTCGTTTGATCTTCAACAGCACATTGAACGTTTACCTAGTTCCGAGCAAACAGAAACTTTACAAAATATCTAAATTCAATAATTATTTGTTATTCAGTTAGTTTACACAATAATGGATACAATTTTAAAAACAAACAACATTCCTCTCAAGTGTTATAGTATCATGTTTAGTTACATGCGTATGAAATATATATATATATATATATATATATATATTATATATATATATATATATATATATATATATATATATATATATATATATATACATACATGTGTTAAATTTGTGTCTGCGAAAAATAATCTGAATTTTGAATTTTTTTATTTCGATGTATCACCGATAATCATAAATGTTCATGGATACATTCAGAAGTAGGTTCCGTTCCATGTAATGTTTATATACATGAAATTAATGTACACCACGACAGAAAAGTAATTGAGTCTTTTGCGAACAAATCCACTGGTAATTCAAGAAGACGATGATACCACAGTTATTGATCAAAGTCCACACAGAGTGTACACCATAAATATTGTTAGGATTGATTTGACAGAATTTTTGATTGGAATGGTACTAAATGTAGTCGCCATTACTTTCAATGTTTTACACTGATTTAAATTTACCACTGTTACGCTGCAAGGTCATCTTCATGAATACGCGAAATATTAGACTTTCGTCGTTTACTTGATGAAAAAAAAAATATAAATAGTACAGTAAAACCCATATAACATGGCGGGGTGGAGTCTTGTGAACCCTTTCGTGACCTAGGTGAGTTTATAATATAGGACATTAACATAACACAAGTAGAAGTAATGTTTACTACTTGTCACCATATGCAGAGTTATCCAGTTGATGATCAAACTCTTCCCGTGCAGTCTGTCATAACCGATATTGACTATATAATAATAAAATGTTACTCCGGCCCGCTAAGTTATATGAACTGGGCAATAAAGTGTCGGAAGGCACAAACGATGTAGGTTAGCCTTAGGTAGTTATAACATTGGTGTATTATCTTAAACTACATACCTCTCTCCTTTCTATTAAAATGGTCTATTTATTGGTTAAAGAGTGAAAGTGGGCGATCCTGTCTGACTTGGGCTAATTAATTTTGTCATTAACGTCACTGACTGACGTAAG